>OZ010587.1:103420350-103567850 GCA_963932145.1 Acanthosepion lycidas | reverse complement strand
TGGAGGTGGTTCCACGGACATTTTGGTTTCGGTCAAGCTTGACCTAATTAATTTTTATCTCCCAGCACCCTGCGTGAGGTCTCTTGTCCAACTTGAAAAAATCTTTTTTTATCATTGCCATGGGCAGATTGGATATATCTTACTCGCCGCCCCGTAACATAAATCAGATTAAATTCTGTGTTTCACCTTCTCGACAATGGAAATAAAAATCTTACCACTTTCCCTGTCAGAAAAATAACACCGCTTAGTGTCCTTTTCGTGATGGCTTCTTATCACCTAAATTTAATTCTCGCTTTTCTTTTTTTCTTCTTTCTTTCTAGCGTCGTAAATAGTGTCACAATGTATAAACATAAAAATGACTTAAAATAATTGTCGGACTTTGTCCATTTCATAATGTGTGACGTCATTATATATATATATATATATATATATATATATATATATACAAGTTTCATTAAAAACAACTGACAAGGAACTGTGGTAAAGTCTTTTATTTAATTTTTCCTGTTTTGTTTTTTTTTGTTTTTTCTGGACATAAATTATGTATAAATTGTCCGAATGTTATGCATGTCCAAGCACATTCGGATATACTTTTAGCCATTATTAAGGATAATTTTATTCTTACTTTTAACTGAATGTATAATTTTTTTATGTATGCATTTAGAGTTATAATAATGTTTTATCTTCCAAATATTGTCAGCATATTTTGGCCGTGTTTATAGATGATGTTACTGAGTGTTGGCTTTTTAATTAATTTTTTTTTTTATTAATAATGCTTCCATTATTCTTAGCATATTTTGCATGCAAAATGCATTAAAAATCATGGAAACATTATTAATAAAAAAGCCAACACTCAGTAACACTCACTACTACACATAGATACTGCAATGTGGAAATAGGCCATGTTTACCACACAAAAAACTTTTGTTAAAAACTTGAAAATGATTTGGTTCATGGTTTTTCTCAAATGCCATTTTTACCTTTAGATTAAACAGATCTGAAAAAAATCTAAAAGAATTGTTGCGAAATTTTTTATTTAAATAATTAAGACAAAGGACTATTTGCATGATGTTTAAATCAAACCCACTAACTCTGTTCAATGTTCATCTACCACACCCTCACACACAGACACAAAATAATTCATTGGAGAGAGAGAGAAAAAAAAAGAAGAAAAAAACTACATTTCCCCGTTTTCTGAATGAAAACTCTTTTTTGTGCGTAATCTCACATTTCCTGATTTCCGACATTTCTTTCATAGTTTATCTATTGTTAACAAAACCGCGGCAAAGTACCTCACAACTCATTCCCTTTCTTCTACTCTCTACGTTAAGAAGCTGTTCGTTTGCGCATAACTGAACAATCTCACCTATGTAATGGAATGTAAACAGTGATACGCTTTTTTATGTTCTACGTCCAGTAAGGGTTCCCTGAGAATAACTCTGATGCAATTCTAAGATATTTTTTACCGGAAATATTTATGATCAAAGAAAAGGACGTGACTGGACGTTAGTAACTAGAAAAAGTGTCATGACTGTTAAGAAAGGACTTTTACGCTTTTTTTTTTTTTTTCTGTTACACATATCTATAGCGAATAGTTTAATTTCCTGGTTATAAAATGAGACAATATTCAGGAGTTAAAAACGCAACTAGAAAATAAAATAATCGTAAACAGAACATCAATATCTTTCATTCACTACCGGGATTTCTTTCTTTCTTCTTTCTTTCTTTCTTCTTTCTTTCTTTCTTTCTTTCTTTCGTTCTTTCTTTCTTTCTTTCTTTTTTATCACTTCTTTGAATTCATTTGATACTATGATTAAGCTGATGCACAAGCGCACAGTAAGTGTGGACGACTGGTTTGTTGATTGATTTGCTTCTACAATTGAAAACTACAATTATTTGCTTCGATGAATCACTTTTTTTTAACCTACACGTGCCATAAAACAGTTCCAGGATTCTATCGAGATCTCAGCCGTACGATTATTTTGTTTATTATTCGTGAGTAGTATTGTCTTATTTTGCCACTTTTGTTTCTGATTTTAAAACCTATTATTCGCCGGTCGGGAGATAGGAGAAGAAGAAAAGAAAAAAACACTTCATCAATTTAAAAAAAAAAATAATTTTGAAAAATGTTACACACACCGCTAACATTAAAAATAAACTTTTTCTTCCATAGTTATTTCTGTTACAATTTTGGAGATTTTTTTTAACAAAATTCAGAACTTACTCAGATGGCATAAAAAGGTCACTGTATATATTCTAGGTCAGGAGTCGGTAACCTTTTAGAGAGAGCAGACCATAAAGTTATCTATTCTCTCGGGGGAGGTTCATGACATCAAATGCACTAAAAATGTTTCAATCTCAGACTGCGCCGTCTAGAAGGCTGTCTTGATCAGGAGGTTTAAAAAAAAAACATTAAAGTTAATGTCATATTATTTAAACAAGGTTCCTTATTTTACTGCAGGAATAACAGTATATCAACTAAACACAATCAACAAAAAATGCAAATTCCTTACAACAAACGAAATATAGTTAGAAATAGCAATCTAGTTAGAGACACTTGTTTCTGCTTAACTTCTCTACATCAGGTGAAATATTTGTCGATGACAGGAACAAAACACCATCTAGGTGGTCATCACCCAACCTTATTCTTAAACGACTTGTAATACATTCTATTTTCGAAAAAAAGTTGTTTACAAGCATATTACAAATAATGATACGATCATTTTCGCATTATTCAATAGGCTTTTAGACTTTCTGCTTGGCAAAACATATTTCCTGTAGAAGTCATCAGTGGATTCAGAATGAAAGTTTTATTTAAAAAATTTGTCTCGTTGTAAGTCAATTAGCACCAACTGATATTTTTCTGTCAGTTACTCAGCAAATTATAATTAGTATGCAGTTATTAAGTTGGCGGGCCGGACAAGAAATCCTTCGCGGGTCTGATATGGCTCGAGGGCTATCGATTCTGTAGGTAAATTAACTATGGGTGTGTTTATCTGAGCCAAATCTTGAAAAATAAATCAAATCCGTATAAACGACTCCTTAACGTAACCCTCTACCACGAGTGGCCTTCGGGCCTTGTACAGAGTGAACCTTTAAAAAGAAAGGGCATATTCAACGCGCAAAGCCATTTAATTGGGTCATTGTGAACAACCTAAGTCATTTTTTTTTACCCCAGTCATCTACTGACGCAAGAATAAATTCTTTAACAATAACTTTGAAGGTTGTAAAAAGGATTAAAAAAAAATTGAAAAATATATTAATAACATAAAAGCTTTTGACGATAAAACTTTGGTTATATTAAGTTTGGAGCATTTTTTTTATTATGATTATGTATGCTTATTTTTTAGAAATCTTTGGAGGTACCTTATTTAGAATATAGGTACAATCACTTCTGTCTGAATTTCTGAGATGCGGAGTTATCATTGTTTATACGTCAACTATTGTCCTTGTCTTTGTTGTCGTTAAAATAACGTTTCTGCCTTCAGAGAATTTCGAACTGAACGTTTTATCTAATCTACAGGAGTAGACTGTTCTCGTTCCACTGACCATGTTTGGAGATATCTCTGACCATGTCTAGGAATATTTTATCTAGCTCATATTTAGTTATTGGGCACCCCAGTTCCACATTACCTAGTCCAGGGAATGAACTCACTATTATTATTCACGAATCAGTGTTCTAATTCCATGGGACAATCTTGAGTGGAGAACCTAATCTGCCTGCTGATTTGATTGTTGCTGCTGCTTGTCACACTTTTCTAGTGCGGCCGATGCTGCTGTTGAAGTTTTATTGTTATTTCTTCTTTCTTTTTTTTTTTTTGTTAACGGCCCCCATCATATCATATTTCTTTTCTATTTCTTTCTGTGCTAGGCCTCATAGTCTAGCATAAGCACTGATTCTGTCATATGATTGACCTTCCAGTATTACTCTCGGTTTAGTAGATTTACTTCATTCCACAGCAGTTAATAGCTAAACCTTTCACTCCATACATGATCAGCCATGCCTGATTTCATTGTCTTGCCCCTAATTACAGCTTTTCGATGTTCTTCCAGCTTTCAGCTAATGAAAGATAGAAGACACAGTGACCGAAACGTTGTGATAATAACAACAAAGATGTAGACAATAATAAGTTACAATTATATACGTTTATTTAAAAATCTGAACCCCTACAAATGCAGTGTAACTAGGCAGGATGTAATGAAATATGTAAATAGTTTATGACTTATTTTATACAAGAAAGTAAAGACTTTTTTTTTCATCTTTACTTGATTTTGTTCACATTTCACAATAGAGTATATTGAATAAATTCTTCAAATATAAATGAGTATCAAGGATTACAGTAAGTATATAATATGGAAAAAAAAACTGAATGATAATAACATCAAAGATGATGACAGTAGTCTGAATGTAAATACTGTAAATAAAGATAAATGCTCATCCAATAAATTCAAATCAAAACTATCAGGTCATCCCATAAGTTCTGTCCGAATTTTGAATAAAGAAAAATAGTGACCAAATGTTACATCTAATTACAGATTCAATCAACAATGTATTTTCCATGATTATCTATGACTTCCTTCCATCTATTAACAAGCTTACTAATTCCATTACTGTAAAATTCTTTTGGCTTTGATTCGAAGAACTCACAAATGTCAGTTTTAACCTCTTCCTGTGTTACAAAAGCTGTTTCTTCCAAATGATTCTGTAAGCTACGAAACAAATGGTAGTCTGAAGGAGCAAGATCGGGAGAATAAGGTGGATGAGGAATTTTCTCCCAACCAAGTTCTTCGATCTTTTGTGACGTGATTCTTGCTGTGTGGGGTCGCGCATTGTCCTGATGAAACATCACCCCTTTTCGATTCACTAGAGCAGGCCTTTTTTTCCTCAAAGCTTGGTTCAAACGCTCTAATTGCTGACAGTATATTTGAGCATTAATTGTTGCATTAGGTGGTAAGAATTCAAAGTGGATTATTCCTTGGCGATCCCACCAGATTGAAAGAAGAACCTTTTGCCCATAAAGTTCCCTTCTCAGCTGTGGCTGGGGCCCTTCCCCTTTACCAAGCCACTGTCTACGACGCTTAACATTTCGATAAAAGATCCATTTTTCGTCGCCAGTCACAAGTCTATCCCAAAAAGGTGAAACAAGTTGGTGAAAATGGAGAGAAGAGCAGATGTCAACTCGGGATTTGAGGTTGTTTTCAGACAATTCATGAGGCACCCATTTTAGTTTAGGAACTTTTCCAAGTTGTTGAAGATGACGATGAACAGTTGTATGGTTTGAACTGAGAACCACTGCCAATTCCTCAACTGATAAAGCAGGATTTTCTTCAAGGGCTGCTTCAAGAAGCTTTTCATCAAATTCAACTGGACGTCCGGTTCGATCTTCATCTTCAAGGGTGAAATCTCCACCTCTGAATTTTGCAAACCATCTTCTGCAAGTTCTTTCATTCACACATTCCTCTCCATAAACTGAGTGAATGTTTCTAGCCGCTTCGGCTGCTGAGTTTCCTTTCTTGAACTCATAAAGCATTATGTGCCTGAAATGATTCTTGGGTACTTCCATGTTAGCAGGGTTTTAATCAAACAAAATTTAATTTTATTGTTCTCTGAAATAAAATTTGATCAGTTTAAATGCATCTAAACATAAAAATAATGTTCAGCTCCATTAGACATTATAAAATACTCTTTAAATTTCGTTCCTTTTAACAAAAAGTTAAAATTCGGACAGAACTTATGAGATGACCTGATATATACCAGTCAGTCAGTTAAGTGCCATACATGATACACGCTTAGGCAATCATACGTCTTTCGATTCTTTTCGTCTAGGCAGAAGATTTCTTGCATTAGGTTGCTATTTCATTCTGCAGTAGAATAGTTGCTAACCAAGGTTATAGGGACTAGGTTGTCCTGATATTTAACCCATAGCTGGGGGATAAGAGATGGGTATTCATACCTTTCCCAAGTATATTTTTTTGAAGACTTGAAATTGACAAAGTTATCCATTTCACTGAATCAGACAATAAATGCGTAAAAGCGCTATTACATCCTTTATCCCCTCCCTTTCTTTCTTTCTTTCTTTCTTTCTTTCTTTCTTTCTTTCTTTCTTTCTTTTTTTCTTGTTTTCTTTCTATTATTATTATTATTATTATTATTATTATTATTATTATTCATGCTTTCATTTTCTAGTAAGTTTAATGTGCGGAGCTTGAACGTATTCACCTGGGCAAAGTCCAAAAATAACCCAGCCCCTGTAAGTTTCTGTTGTGCTGGCATCGGTATTATTATCGACCCCCCCTCTTGCTTTAGTGCAATGAGGAAGGTACTGCTGCGGGCAGCTCTTTCCCGTGACCAGGCACCCCTCAATAACATTTTCAGTCGTGCTGTGTCCTTAGACAGAAACACACTTGAGTTGCGCCCTGTCTGAAGACAGAGACACAACTGAGAGATGAAATGTAGTTTATCCAACTGCGGAAGATTACGACATTTTGACCCCAGACAAAAGAAATGATTTTATTTAACACTAATATACATTATTTCTGGCACACAGCTGAAGGGAGAGTGGAGATATGCTGGTCATTAGTAATTATCCTATTCCTATCTAGTTTTATTCACAACCAATTCATTCTAACGATTTAAAAAAAAACACCATGAGAAATCATCCTTCATCAATCGGTTCGAGCAAGCTCCACAGCGACCGTGATAAATTCGCTATATTTTCAGAAGTATAGTATCAAGCGACGGGAACCGAGTAAGGTAATCGCCAAAAGTCCAGTTACCATAAATAAAATAACATCGTCTGCTGAATTATTTTAAAAATATTATTAAGAGAAATGTTCGTAAGACGGGGATTTGGCTAGTACTCTACTAATAAGTAGAGTACTAAAACTCTACTAAGAGATTATTATTTTGTTATTATTTTTCCACAATGTCATAGATTTTCCTAAAACTCACACTCACACGCACACTGACATTCAAACAGGTTCCTCAAACTGCTGATATTATAAAATCTTTATCTAGTGAAAGCAGTATCAACACACTTAATAAGGAAGTGCTTCATTGATTGACTTTTATGAATATTGTAAATAATAAAATTGTTTAAGAAGAAAATCAACTTGAACACACCTTTACATACCGAATCTTTGCTGTGAATGTCTAAATTAAGTACAGTTTCGGATAAGCAATTATTGAAATATAATAATATGTGTGTGTAACATAGCAAATATCAATGCAGAAAGTGGATTTGGTGCGTGGAGTTAAAATTCCATCCAAGGCCTTTGCATTTGCAGAAATACTCTTGGTAAAGGAAGGCAGACTGAGTTTTCTAACTTTCGTTGTCAATCAGTCTTGGAGAAGGATGACTCGGAATTCAAAACCAGAGGGTGTGGTGTTACCATCTCTACCTTGTAAAATCCTATTCGCTAGGGAAACCACACTAGCAACATCTAGTATGGTCAGTCTGTGGCCTTATACGCCAGAGGGTAGTCTACAGGATTGATATACAACATGGTGAATGTGTTACTATATATATATATATATATATATATATATATATATATATATATATATATATATAGTAACACACTCACTACTTTGTTATTCAAAAATCCACTAGTAGAAACTCTTGAGTGAATGTCTATTTAGATATAAAATAGGCATTATAAAAAAATTCTTTAAGAGAGCGAACAAGAATTCATCCTCTTGTCTGCTTTTCCTTAAGGAAATTAATAGCATTAAACAGACGATAGTTAATAACGGTTTTCTGACCTACCACATTAATCACTAAATTAAACTATTCCTTTCTAAGCTAACCAGTAGCAACAGTGAACATACAGATAAAAACAATGACATTAACATTTTCTATAAAAGTCAAATACACATTAACTATAAGTAAGATGAATTTTATCTTAGAAATATTATAAAGAAATATGCAGCCCCAGTCGATCAGAACAAGAAAATTAAATTATCTACTATAAAAATTTAAAACAGATGACCTTATCGTCAGCAACAACTTACCTGCAAGATCTAAATTACAGAGAACCAATATTATTTATGAATTCACATGACCTTAAGGAACTGTGTTCCTGATTCAACCAAATTAATGAATAATTACTTTGGACATACCACTACATGCCTATCAAGAAGACTCTGACCTCTCTGATCATAGCTCAATTAGAACTCACTTAAGCACGCATAGAAATCTACTAAGCTCCATCTGCAGCATAATTGTAGGTAATAGAAGTATAATAACCCCATTCACATGTAAAAAAAAAAAAAGACTAAATACAATTCATTTGTGTAAGTGTATCCCAATTCCAGTTTGTCCATGTGGAATTCAGATAATAATGTATATTCGTTTGTGTGTGTGTGTGTGGGGGAGTGTCTAGTAAGTATTTTAGTGGTTGTCCACATGTCGATTCGAAGACGTTTTGCGTGAGGATCAAAAAATCATGTAACACTGGTTGTAGTAGTATTAGTAGTCGGTAGAAGAACGCTAGATTCTTTAAGTATGGATTCTATAGAAGCTGCTGAAACAACAAAGTGTGTTTCCCTTGAAATCCCTTAAAGTATTTTCGACATAAAGATTTATCTTCCTTTTTATTAGGGCGGCATTTATAAAATCAAAGTTATGGCCAGTTTAAATAATTTAAATTCATTGTGACCTTAAAAAAAAACAGTAACAAGAAAATGGATAATATTGAAATGATATGAATTTTGAAGAGTGTATCAACACAATATATTGTTATAAAAAAGCAACAATAATAAGTAAAATTCCTAAATAAAATAGCAGTAATAATGAAAGATTTATCAAGTCAGATTCTTGGAATAAAGGTCAACAAAAGACCGAATAAATAGCAATAATAATAATAATAATAATAATAATAATAATAATAATAATAATGATGATGATGATGATGATAAAGAGTGAAACAATCTAGAATGTTGTGATACAAATCAACAATAATAAAATGGAGTAAAACTAATAATACTGTAATAATAATGATTAAGAATGTATTGATGTTGAGTGTTGTGCTAAAAGAATTAAAATAAGATGGTGTGAAAGTAGTAATAGTTATAATGAAGAGTGTATTGATCCAGAGTGTCGTGATTAGAAGCATCAGTAATAAGATGGAGTAAAACTAGTGATAAAATAATAGTAATAATCAAGTATATATTAGCCCAAAGTGTTTTGGTAAAAAACAACAATAATTAAATGGAATAAAACTAATGATAACATATTAAGTTGGTCAGAAAGTCTTGACTCACTTAGGAAGCGGCAAGAAAACAACAAAATTTTATGGAGCAACAGCAACATTTATTTTTCAAAATGAAGACCATCATTCTCGAAGATCTTCTGCCAGCGATCAGCCAGCCTCCGAATCTGTCCTAGATACCTGTCCACTGGCTTTGAATAAGAAAACTGTAAAGAAGCTTCACACTCTTCATCAAAAGTTGTGAATCGCTGGTTGCAGAGGAAGTGTGCCATTGTGGAATATGCCATCGTCACTTGGAGCAACATCGGTACTGAATGGTGGATGCTGAAGAATCTCGATCTGCGTCCATCTGTTTGAAGTCCTCCTTAGTCAACCTGGCAGTGTGTGGTATCGTATTGTCTTGCTGAAACAAAGCCCGACCTCGATTGATCAAAGCAGGATACTTCTTTAGTTTTTTGTACACGCGGTCTAGCTGCTGGCGATAAAGTTGACGGCGCGACCGTTTGGAACAAACTCGAAATGCAGTACTCCTTGGAAATTCCACCATACAAGAGATCATGAACTTCTTGTCAAACCAATTACGTTGTGTAACGGATGCCTGTTGTTCACCTCACGGAACCCATTTCTTCTGATTGTGATTAAGCAACTACACCCACTTCTCATCTGATGTGACAATGAGTTAGGACGTTCTGGCTAATCTAATCTAATGTTGCTGTTCCTCCATAAAATTTTGTTGTTTTCTTTCTACTTCCTAAGTGAGTCTGGACATTCTGGCCAACCTAGTAATAGTAATATTAATGACAGCTTTAATCCAAAGAGTTTTGATAAATATAGCCTAGGATAATGCATTCATCATTAAAAATTCAATTATCATATTTAGAAAAACTAGTAATTATTACTACTATTTTATTTAGGAATTTTACTTCCTCTTACTATTGTTGCTTTTTTATAACAATATATTGTGTTAATAGACTTTTCATAATTCATATCATTTCTATCAGTTTATGGTGTCATCTTTGAGATAAAGAATTACCATTATTCAGATTAGCAATCTCATCTTCATTATTGTACACTTCATCCTTTTCATCCTGTCATTATACTCAGTACGCTTTTTGAAATTTTGTATTTAAATTCTTGAAGATCAAAGATGATCTTCAAAAACTGGTCAAAAGGTTTTTTTGAGTAGAACAATTACGATAATAAATTTTAGATAGAGTTGTAAATTATTTCCATTTTTAGGAACCACTTTTAATACAACGAAGTAAGAAAAGTAAAACCCTTTTTTTGGGGGGGGGATGGGAGAAATAAGACCTTTTTATTAGTGCAGTATATGTAAAGCCTCTTTTTGATTTGTTTTTATAGTTTTCAACTGTATAAATTTGGATCAACATGATGGCGCATTGCTCCAATATGGCTTATGTGTTTAAGAATATTTAAATCTTAATATCTAGCTTATGTGGACAGAATGACATGGAGCAACTGGGTGGCCATCATGGTCACCAGACTTTTTTTTGTGTGTGGGATGTATTGAAAGATCTTTTTTACAGGCTCAAACCGAAAACAATTCCTGAACAAGTAATTTCTGATAAATTTTCTGAAATTAATGTAAAAATGTGTCAAATGGTTCTTAGAAGTGTTGCTGATAGAGTTCAGTGTTGTATTAAACATGGGGGGCGCATTTTGAACATTCTAAATAGTTTGTTAATCAAGAGAAATCATGTTGGGCACCTTGACGTGGTGTAATGGTTAACAAGCTTGTCTCGCTAGCACAATTAATACTGAGTAGTGAGTTTGATTCACTCACTGGTTGCCCCATACTTTCGGCCTTGTGCCACATCTGAACTGCGCTTAGAAAATCAGCGTATAGCACCACGAATTGTGTAAGGGTTAACAAGCTTGTCTCGTTAGATCAATTAAGACTGAGTAGTGAGTTCGATCCTCACTGGGTGCTCCATACCTATCTAAGCTACACTTCGAAAAATCACCTTAATAAATCGTCGGTTTTTGGTGCTTTTATTAATCATTTCAACCCAAGCAAGGCAATAAAGCCACTAATTTTCACATTTTCACAATTTTTTTTTCACTATTTTCACAATTTTTTTTTATACAGTAGCTTAAGAAAACAGATTTTCTTAAACTACTGTAATTTATTTTTGTTCAATAAAAAAAAATAATAAATAAAAGAGGGAATTTCTTTTGACTCACACTCTGTTTTAAAGAATTAAGTTGATAAAGAAAAACAGAAATTATTTATGACTCATCCAAGGCGATCCTTATACCTTGGACTCAACCTAATAATAATTTCCAAGTAATAAGAGAAAAGCAAAGTAATAAATTCTCCTACTATATTCAGACCTTAAGACGATACAATGAAAAAGAACGTTGAAAAAGTTTTAGGTGATATTTCTTCTCCAATTACTCAAGCAGGCTTTGTTTTTGAAGAGCTAGTATCACATGACCGAGTAGACATTTGGGTAACAGTCATGTGACACCCCTTGGACACAAAATATTATTATCAGATGGATGGTATGTTAGGATTCAGTTTTGTTGGCAGCACATCTTTTTTACATTCTGTGTCTACAGATTCTGTTTGCTACTTGATAAATCACAAATTGTAACTACTTGACTGTTACACAGCACACCTTATAAGCTGCATACGCATATACACGCACGCTCACACTTTCACACATACACACACACAAATAAAAAACGAAACAAACAAAAACCTTGATAGTTAAAGAAGAAATCCGATGCTAAAAACCGGATTTTCATAATTTTTTACCTCAAAATTATTTTGGCATGCTTCCAGTATCCAACCTATGAGATCTGTCTGAAAAGTAACGGGACTGGGTTTGCTGTGTGAGCTGTAGGCATTGTCCACAGTGAGTTCTTGTCACAGAGCCAGACAACCAATTTAGCAAGTCTACAAAGAGATCCTGTAGCGTTGGCTTTGCTCAGTGCCCAAGAAGAGACGAGAGTAGTGGCAGGACAAATCGTGACTGCTTCGCCACAACAATGCACTTGATCACAACACCCTGAGCATCCGACAATTCCCGGCTGGGAAGAACATTGCCGTACTAGAACAATCTCCCTATTCATCTGATTTTGTTCTGTGTGACTTTTTACTTTTCTCCAAGTTGATGGGGATCATCAAGGGCGGGGGTTGTTTTGAAAGCGTAGAGGCCATCAACGTCGGAGCTGATCGATACCCAAGAAGAATCCTTCCAGTGTGGCATAGAAAGATGGAAAAGTACATTAGACGTAAGGAGGGGGATTACTTTGAAAGGAAAACCATGTAGTTTCTTGTTTGGAATTTAAATAAATTGTTTGTGACACCAGTTCCGTTACTCTTCAGACAGATCTCGTATATGTTATGCATTGAAAGCCAAAAAGAAAGGGATTGCCAATGGTCAGGAATTAAAACAATTGTTACTGACTGTTAACCCCTGATATAGTGAGGAGAGTAAGTAGCACAAAAAACAAGCTATTAGAGAGTGGATGAACTCCTCAGTCAACGAGTATCCACCTTAACTATGGGTTAAATAGCCATCAACCCGCAATTGACAAAGTGTGGTGAGTACGGCTCGTCATGGTCAGCCGGGGAGGGGTTCTTCCAACAAGAGTGGGAAGGCTCTGGATTTTGTTACACTCTAAATTTCGGTACAATGTAAATGCATTGCATTATAAATGACTTTACAATAGAAATGCATTGAAAATCAAGAAGATAAGGTTACAAAAGAGGGACACCTAGTGAGGATCAAACTCACTATAGTAGCAATGGTCGCTGAGACTAACTTAATAGCCATGACTCATGATTTCAAGACGACATCTAATATTTACTAGTTTAGCTTATTAGAACGTTAAAGGGAGTGCACCCAGTGAAGATCAAGCTCACTGCCGTAGAAAATGTTCTTGCTAATCAGTGCTCTATGATAAAGTAATAATTTCTTAATATTTACCAACTAAGAGTTACACAGTGCTACAAATGTTGAGTAGTCATGAGGATCAAACTCGATACATTAATACTGGTCTTTCAGGCTTTCTTGTAACACTTTGCCTTATGACAGGACTGAAAAAATTGGTTATATCTTATTCAAGGTGTTATTTGACCCCTTCTACCCCCACCGAAAGAGACCACCTTCTGGGATGATACTTGCACACTTGGGGTATTAACCTAGTATATGTCTTTCTTTTTTGCTCTCATGCAAACCGGACCGATGTCTACCTTTTGACTCTTGTGCAAACCATGTCGATGTCTAACTTTCTATTAATGTTTTTGTAATTTTTGTCCTAAAAGTCTTCTATTTAGTATTGAGTAACCTAACAAGGGTTGATATGGGGTTAAATTAACTAACCAAAGCAACAAAAGCTTTGTTGCTTTGATCACAATAATAATAATAATAATATAAGTATTGCTTTGGTTTGGTTTGTTTTACGGCATATCAGCCTCAATGGGTTCTTTAATGTCGACAAAATTTTTATTGCTAGTAATATTTTTTATTTCAAAAATGTATTGCTGGTAGTGTTTTTTCCTTCAAAAACCTATTTCTGGTATTATTTTTTTCAAAAAATGCATAGCTGGTGATATATATATATATTTTCAAAAATGTATTTCTGATAATAATGTATTTCTGGTATAAATTTTTTACAAAGTATTTCTACACTTTCATAGTGTTTTGACCCCAGTTTGGGGTGGTTAACTATTTGCCCATAGGTGAGACCCTAATCAGGTTGAACATGGGGACACCAGCAATTAAGAGGTGTTTCCACGCTCCTCAAATCCTCCTGATCAAAAGCCTTGCTGTCGGATGTAGTTTATCGTCTTTCCCACGACGCGGATGTTGTATCATCATACCCAAGACGGATAAGTATTTGTACAAAGAATATCAAGAAACATGTCCACAAAAGATGAAATATCACCACTTTGCGAAATATGTCAGAATCTTGATAAACTATAGGATACGGTGTGACTACCAAAGTTTAGTTAAGAATGAGTATAAAACATGGAAACAAAATCATTCATTGGAAGTTGTTTGAGAAGTGGGAGTTTTCGGCAAGAAAAGGAATAGTATAAAAAATAAGCCTTAGAATTATGCAAGATTTTATAGGATTTTTCAATATAAACAGATTTGAAACTGGAGCACAAAAAACCGGACATATTGATGGAAGATAAAATAGAAAAGGAAGTGTTAATCGTTGATCCTTTGAGTCCTTTTGATAAAAGGATTGAGCAAAAGGAAGAAGAGTTAACTATGACCTGTTGAAGTTTGAACTCGCAAGGCTTTGGATGTCAAAGAAGGTTACAATCATACAAGATGTCATTGGTGCACTTGGTGGCTTACAGTACAGAGACATAGATAAAGAAAATTGGCATTGATTGGCTAGTGGAACTGTTACAGAATGGAAGTCTCTTCAGTCAGTCAGTTATGTGCCATACGTGATACACGCTTAGGCGATCATGTATCTTTCGATACATGACTGACGAGGCAGATATTTTCCCGCAATAGGTTGTCATTTCTTTCTGCAGTAGACCAGTTGCCATCCAAGGTAACAGAACACGCTATTTATCCATAGCTGGGGAGAGAAGAGGAGGATTCATACCTTTCCCAAGAGTACTGGAATTCGAACTCGGCTCTCTGATTCCTCAATCCGAGCCGCTATTTTGGGGGTTAACTATTTGCCCATAAGTGAGACCCTAATAGGTGCTAGCATCACGGGTCAGGTTGAACTTGGGGACACCAGCAATTAAGAGATGGTTCCACGCTCCTCAAAACCTCCTGATCAGAAGCCTTGATGTCGGATGTAATTTATCGTCTTACCCAGGACGCGGATGTACTTTATTGTCTTACCCTGGACGCAGATGTAGTTTATGTGCCTCTTAGAAATGGCAAAAATAATCCTGGAAGAGATGAACACTTCAAGTCAGAGGAAAATTGCATACCGGTTGTGGCCCGCTATCCATGAATCAATTATCAGATCTGAGAGAAAATAATAATAATAATAATAATAATAATACAAGAAAAGATAATTAAATAAGTATTGTCTAAATTGATTATTATCATTTCAAAATTATTCAGGTAACATCTTCATTTATGTTGTTTTAATCATAGTGTCTTGGCAAGTTTATTTTCATTCTTGTCTGGTTTATCATCTTGTTTATGGAGTGAACTGACAACCTTTTACTCATGTTAATAACAATAAATATTCTGCTAGTCTGTTTAATTTATATCATGTAATATACAAGGTGTACTTTTACAAGCTATAGAGGTAGGTTCCTCACACCAAAAGAAGGAAGAAAATCTATATAAACATATGTCCGCAAATCCTTCGTTTTTGAGTTATTAAGTTTAAAGTTTACATTGTTAAGTGTACAATCCAAGATAGAATCCAAAAATACTTTTACAAACTTTGGGGGCCAGTTCCAGATACCAAATCAAGACAAAATGTTGTACCTCAACACAGCAACTTATAAAAAATGTCCAAAATTTCCTCTGATTTCTTCTACACACGCATGCACCCGTCAGATCAAGAACTGGCAGACCCTTACAAATATTTTCACACGGTGTCGAATGGTTTCGCAGGTCCCCATGACACGTTGATGAAGCGTCTCAGTATTATTAATTTCTGCTGCATAAACGAATTGTTTTAGGTGATAAAGGATTAAAGTCGGGGGAACGTGCAGTCCAGGGAACCAGTCCTCCACTACCCTATCGATCTTTCATGTTAGATGTTAGTTACTGCATCGCGAACAATGTGACTGAAATGTGCTGGACCCCTATCATGCATTTTCGTATTGGCAAAGGTACATCCTCTTGCAGGTCTGCAAGAGTGTTCGAAATAATGTACCTGTAGACAGCTCCTGTCAGACGTGCTGGGAGAATATATAGACATACCAGACAGTCACCTACAATTCCAGCCCACACATTAATCATAAACTGATGCTGGTATTGTACCATTGGGGATTCCTATCCGGTTGTGCAAATTTGTTATTCCATCTCTTCCAAATGTTGCCTCCTCAAATCTCTTCCAAATGTTGCCTCCTCAAATCTCTTCCAAATGTTGCAATCAAGACTGAAGAGAAAAACAACGAATTGTCACTTTGTCCAATAAATCATTGGCAAAGGTTCTCCTGTAGTGAGTGAACATGTGGTTCTATGAAGTGTACGACATGCTAATGCTCACTTGACGTGTGCTGATCGTCTCCAACAACTTATAGAATGTATTCTTCTTGGTCAAATGTACCTGCGGATCTCGGCCTTCCTCGATTCATAGTTTGTCTCAGCAACGCGAAGATAAACAACAGCAAAGGTTGGATGCCTTCGGTCTGAAAACGCAATCTGATACAGCCGTGCAGCCTCGAGTCCATTATCATTCACGCGGCCGTATGTTAAAATCATATCTGCCTGCTCCCGATATGAATATCCTGCCATTGTTAAACGGAACACTTCTCAGTTAACTCACTACTACACACGTTAAAAGTTGAAGACAGACTATCAACAAATGTACATGAATGAAAAATGTAACCGAGTCTACATGACAACACAGCGCCATCTACCGTAAACTTTCTTTAAACTTAACAACTCAAAAACAAAAGATTTTCGGCCATATGTTTATATGGACTTTTATCTTTGTTTTGGCGTGAGGAACTCGCGCAGAAAGTTTGTAAAAGTAGTTTTGATACACCCTGAATAACATAAATTAATGCAATAATTGCTTATATATATATATATATATATATATATATATATATATATATATATATATATATATATATAAGGATGGCTCTAGTTGTAACCCGAGTTTCACGCTTACGCGATTTTCAAACGATTTGAACGGAAATGAAAGAATGGAGGGTCGAGCTTTATATAACCTGTGAAACGCCCTAAAGCATCGGGAGAAAAAGAAAATTTAAAAAAATTCCAATAAATACATGTGAATAAGATTATAGGAATAGAAAAATTCCCTGTGGTTGGGTTAAACTACAAATTGCCGTTCTGTAGGGTCGGGTTCAGTGGGGGAAAATTTACACCAATAAATCAATACGCTTGTCCGAGAATTAATACAAGTAAAAGGTTTGTCACTTAGCCGACTGATGTTACTTTCAGCATCCCAACCCCAGAGTTTCGTAGACGGACACTCCGAGGATCACTCCATCCACAAAGAGTACATTTATTCAATAAAATCACCAGTGGCGTCATCCACGACCTCCAGACGACTTCGAAATCTCCTACATCTCTTATGGACAGTCTCCTTGTTTAAGTTGGTGAATGCTTCTATAATCCTTGCCTTCAGTTCATCATTGGTGTTGCAAGGAGTTTTGTTGGTCTGTCGCTCACCTGCGACCCACGCATAATAATCAAGGAAGTTGCAGTCTGTGGAGTTAGGTGGCCAGATGTAAGGGGTGATGTAGTAGCAGAAATTGTCTGTCAGCCATGACTGTGTTCTCTTGCTTGTGTGACATGGTGCAGAGTCCTCTTCAAGCAGCCACCCTCTTGACCCAGGGCAGCACTACATCTTCAAAGCGCTTGATGTAGGCTTCTGTGTTACGTCTACACCAACAAATTCAGGAGCTCTTTTCTTATCAGAATGATCAGAGTATGTTTTTTCCGGGCTGCCGTACCTTCGTAATCACCATGAGACTCATCGATAGCGCTCTTTTTCTCAGAGACAGTGCCCAACTGACTCTTCTATACTGTGCAATCGACAAAATGAAAAAAAAGTGAATGCGCGTAATTAAAAATATAAAATGGCGACAATTTTCCCATCGCACGCTGTATATCTATCTATCTATCTATATATATATATATATATATATATATATATATATATGTGTGTGTGTGTGTGTGTGTGTGTGTGTGTGTGTTAGTAATTGCTTAATATATATATATATATATATATATATATATATATATATTGTGTGTGTATGTGTGGTAATTGTTTATAGTACAACCAAATCCTTGAAAAAGAATTAGCTGATAGTGCTTGGAACAAACACGCATTTACATAATTTCTAGATTCACTAAGTTTGTAAAAGAAAACTCTTGTTTGCATATAATAAAAAAAACTTAATAGAAGTACCTTATCACTCATTTTTAGCAAAACATTATATTAGAGAGAGATTGCTACCCAAATACACAACTATATATATATATATATATATATATATATATATATATATATATAGTAATTGTTAACTGATTGTTTCTCTTTTTCTCCTCTTCTCTACATTATTAGAATTAAGCAAAGTTTGACATTTAATTGTGTTAGTAATAATATACTTGCCATATTTGTTGGCACATGGTATCATAGTTTACATTTCTTTCTTTCAACGTCATATTTGTATCATGTAAAATGATATTGAACCAAATTAAAGGTACAACATGTTTCATGTGATCAATAAATCAATGTTAAGTGTTGTTGAAAACTGGCTTTCCTGAAATCTAAATTTCCTTTTTATTACAAACATTTTAGAAAAGAATTAATTTTTGTAACCTATTTTTATCTGATTGATGAAATTCTACTCTACAGAGTTTATGGTTTCTTCAAGTTTTTTTTTTTTTTTTGCTTTGACATGCAACCACTGCTCTATCTTTACAAAAGTCAGAATAGACCAAGGAAAAATGAACTATTGCTACCATATCTGGACTGGAGCTAGGCAATTCTCACTTCGACAGAGTTCAAAAGCAATTACATGGCCTCGTAGGCAATGAATTATTTTCAACCCGACTGGCTCTTTCCCGCAGACGAAATCTCACAAGCCTGTTACTACTCTGTTGCTATTTCCATGGAAAATGTTCAGATAAGCTACACTCCTTATTTCCACAAATTCAAACCTTTACAACTAAAGGGTTGAATCATCCATATTCCCTTTGTATTCATTTGGAAGTGCATTCTTGACCAATCATTGCAATCGTAACCTCTTCAAGTTATCTATCCTAAATATATTTGTCGGGGTTAACTCCTCCTTAATTGTCAAAATTGTTCCCTGGGAATCGCTCTCCCTACACTGTAAATACTGAGCGATTCTTGCCTCGTTCTCTTTTTCATTTCTGCATTTTCAACGAACACATCTACAATGTAAGCTCCCTTAGAAGACTGCGTCCTCTTACTTGTGGGAGACGCCATGAACGTTAGACACACATACACGTACGTACGAACATTCTCCAAAATATAGACTCTTTACGTTCATACACAAACACAAATGTTAATGTGTATGTCCATTGTAAATTTTGACGTATATATATATATATATATATATATATATATATATATATATATATATATATATATATATCGGCCTTGGTTTTCTTCACACATATTCGGTTGGACTCAACTTGAGTCCGCCATGTTATCGTAGTGGACCTTTTAGCAGGAATAAACGCACGTGTTCCTAATTTAACAACACGCAAAATCACATTCATTACTTACTTCTTACTCTTACATCCACACAACAACCTTATGCATTAAGCCTTTACTTTGAGTGGCTATTGTATCGGTTGTATAATTAGTAAAAAAAAAAAGCTATACTCCAACTTCAATTTTTAAACATTAAGTAAAAAAATGCTACTTTTTTTTTTTAATACTTTTTTCAGTTTTAAATATTCAGCCTATAATTATTAAATTTGTAATTAGTTTGTGTAGAGAAAAAAATGGAAAGAGACTTTTTTAGTGGGACAGTTATCAGGTTTTAACTGAGCTCGTGGTTTTAAGTGGAAAAAGGCCACTAGTTTTTTGTGAGCTTGGCGTATATCCAGTAAGTCTGAGAAATAGTCCGAGTTGAGTTGAAAAGTGGATATTTGATTTTGGATGGCAAAAATAGAAAAACAAGTTACATCGACATATCACATATTTGTTTTATAGAATTTAAACAGTTCAGTAAAGAAAAATATACAGGACGTCCATAAAGTCTGTTTACAATTTTAAAAAATATTACAAAAGTAAATGAACAAATATATGGAAATTGTTAGAAAATGAAGAGTAGGTATTGAATTTCTCTTAACTAATTTAATTCACTTCTATATGGTCGCCATTAGTTGCACGAAGCACATCAAGATGGTACTCGATTTCTTGCCATGTTCGCTGTAGCATAGCCTCATCAATGGTTTACCATTTGGCTTGAGTGCCTGTAAGAGTTGCACTTTACACTTAGCGTACAGTCACAAGTTCCTGTGTAGGACTTTTTTTACTGTTGAACGTGGCAGCTGTAACTGTCTGGCAGCAGTACGGATGGACTTTGTAGAACACTGAAAGGCTTGTCTTATACGATCTGTGTTTTCATCTCTTTACCAACGCTATACATTTCTTGGCCCATACACGAATTGACGGAAGTTACGGTGGATCACTTCCATATTTAGTTCTGTAGTTTCGCTAGGTCTACGTATCCAATTGTGTTTCTGTTATAGTGGAACACACCTACTTTATAGTTAATAGACTCTCCCATTAGGAGTAGTAAGAGTAACAAGTGAGTGGCGGAGTTGGTCAGTCAGTCGATGTCGGACGACCGTTAGTCGGATATTAAAGTATCAGCCACCACCACGAGATTACTGCGCCATTACCTATTATATCAAGTTCCTAACGTTTTGTACGTCGAACCTATTTCAGGACCGACTTAGTACAAATACAAGCCTCCACTGTGAAACCACTACATAACAACTTGGCGACGAGGGATTCGACCTCATACGGAGGAAGAAAAACGTTTTCGTACTCTACAACACTTGGTGACCGAAGATTCGAACACATACGGAGGAAAAAAATTCGTTCGACATATATACAACACTTGTCGACGAACGTATTCGGATTCATACGAAGGAAGAAAATCATTCGTACTCCATAACACACTTGTCCACGAGGATTCGAAATTGATACGGTGGAAGAAAAAAGAAAAATTTCGCCCGCCATAATAAAAAAAGAAAGTACGAGTATTCAAACTCATACGGGGGAAAAAAATGGCGTTCGCCACAGTATTATTCGGCGAAAGGATTCGGATTCATACGGTGGAAAAAAATCGTACTCATACGGAGGAAAAAGAAAAAGAAAAAACTTGCTCGTCACAATTTCGGAGACAAAATCTCGGATTCATACATAAAAAAAAAAAAAATTTGGCAAAGTTTTTCGAAAGATAGACGTCAACTTAGTGACGAAAAAAATCAGTCGTATTCTCAACTGAGAAAATATTTTTTTTCTCGATAAGACAGTTTGCTCAAATAGGTCACGAATTGCAAAGGACCCCTTCTACAATATTTAAGCATTGTGTAAACTTTTTGCGAAGATGGGGGAATGCAAAAATATATTCCAAGAATTTTTTAAGTTCCAGACGGAACAACAGATGACAATATTAGAGCAACAGAAAACATTCCAGATGCAACTACAGGAGGAAACTTTTAATAAACAGATGCAGTTTCAACGAGAAATGGAACAGGTGCATAAGGAGTTTCAAAACAAAATTCTGGAAATAACTGAGAAGAGGAAAGAGAAAATTCTACAAAATGATTCTTTCCCAGAGAATACAATATGGAATTCAATTGAAATATTCACGTACAGTCCAGATGAAGAGATAACTTTTGAAGAGTATTATAAAAAATATAAGGACGTGTATAACGGGGATTGCCACTCGTGGTCTAAAGGAAAGAAGGTTAGACTTCTTTTAAGCAAGTTAGGAACTGCTGAGCATAACAAACTGGTGAACTACATTTTACCGAAAATAAACTAGCGAGTTGACTTTTACCGAGGTGGTAAATATATTAAGTGAATTATTTAGTAAAAAGACATCTTTATTTTACAAGAGGTGGAAATATTTGAATCTGATGAAAGATGACAAACAAGACTATATAACGTACACAGCCAATGTGAATAAGTATTGTGAAGAATTCAAGCTGGCAGAGTTAAGCGCTGACAATTTTAAGTGCTTAGTGTTTGTTCAAGGGCTGGTATCGGAAAAAGACGCAGAGTTGAGAAAATTAGTACTGACAAAATTGGAAAACCAACCAAGGATTACGATACAGAGTTTGGCAGAAGACTGCACAAGATATGTTAGCGTAAAGAAAGATTCGAAAAAGATAGAACAGTCTGGCGTTTCGCATGTAAGGAAAATACGTTACAAAAAAGAAAGTCAGTCTACCAAAAAGAATTCTAAAATTGCGGATTATCAAACAAAAAGTGAAATACCAGAGAAAAATAAACAAAAACTCCCGAAGCCATGTTTTGCTTGCGGTTAACTTCACCGGTACAGATATTGCAATTTTAGGAATAAAAAATGTTTCAACTGTAAAAGAGTTGGTCATAAAAGCTCGCACTGCAGGTCAAAAAATAAAGACAATAAAATAAGAAAATTAAAGTCCGACGAGGTGAACGATGGAATAACCAGAAAATTTGTTACCGTCGAAATAAGTAATAAAAAAATAAAAAAGCAACTCGACACTGGTTCCGACCTATCTATCATAAATTTGCATACGTGGAAGAAATTGGGGAAACCAATTTTAATGAAGACAAATAAAATCGTGAGGTCAGTGACGGGAGAAAAAATACAATTTATTGGAGAATTTGTTACAAACGTCACGTTAAATAAAAAACGCGAAAAGCTAAACTATTTGTCATAGAAAATACCACGAACTTACTTGGTACGGATTGGATAACAGAATTCCAATTATGGGATCTACCGATAACTTCTTTCTGTTACAAGGTAGATTTTTTAAACTACGAAGCCTAAAAATTAGTAAAGAAACTTAAGGGAACATTTCCTACTGTTTTTTCTCCAGGTTTGGGAACGTATTCCAAGATGGAGGCAAAATTCCAGCTAAAAGAAAACGCTCAGGCGGTATTCAAAAAGAAAAGGAATATGCTGTTTGCTTCAATTGAACAGATAGATAAAGAATAGGACAGGTTAGATAAAACCGATGTATTTAAAAAAGTTGAATGGGTAACACCGACGATATATATGAAAAACAAGCTCCAGAAAGTAAAGATGAAGCCGACACTGAGAAAAACTGGGGAGCGAGTTACCCGCCGCCAAGGACATGCAGTATTATTAAATGATTTAAGTCAACTGAAGTCACCACAGAAAACGTTAAGAAGCACAAGATCAACAAAAGGGAAGCTAGAGGCTGAACAAATAGAATAGAACCACAAGAAGAACCTACAGAAACTGTGACTCCATCCTTAAGAAGCTCAAAGCGGAAGGTTGTTTCTGGTAACACTATGGAGGTATAAAAAAAATAGAAAAGCGGATTGGCTATATGATGTACTTGGTGAAAGGCGAAAAATTCACGTGCAGCAACCAGATCAGACAACGTTTTTCAGGCGTGGCTGACAGCGGTCCCGCGGAAAAAACGCCGATGGAGGTGATTTTCAATACGTTTGATCTAACAACGCCTGCAACAATTTTACCTGAGGTACGCCGATCCAGAAGAAAAAAGAAAGGCAACTGATCATTTAAAAGTGGATCAAAAAAACGTAAGAGATACGCTACGATGTTACTTAAAAAAAAAAAAAATTTTTTTTTGTTTTTTCTTCATATTTCCTCTAAAAAATGAAAAATAAATAAAGAAAACCGTTTATTCCTACGGATTAAAGTTTTAGTGGGGTGTTACAGTGGAACACACCTATTCTATAGTTAATAGACTCTCCCACCTATAATAAGTAGGAGTAGTAAGAGTAACAAGTGAGTGGCGGAGTTGGTCAGTCAGTCGATGTCGGACGACCGTTAGTCGGATATTAAAGTATCAGCCACCACCACGAGATTACTGCGCCATTACCTATTATATCAAGTTCCTAACGTTTTGTACGTCGAACCTATTTCAGGACCGACTTAGTACAAATACAAGCCTCCACTGTGAAACTACTACATAACAGTTTCAATCAACCATGACACATATTGTGCCTTTTCTACAGGAAAATAATAATATGTCGTTCTAGAATAAACCTTTTGATTCTATTATTATACGAATAATACCGTAATAGTTACAGAAAAATATTACTCATTCGTTATAGTTGCACAATCATACAGGGTGTCCATTAAGTCTCCTTACAAAATTTATTTCAAAAGCAAATGAACAGACAAATATGTGGAAATTGTTACAAAATGAGGAATAGATATTGAAGACTTTTAACTAATTTAATCCATGTCTCTATGGGTCTCATTAGTTGCACGAAGCACATCAAGACGGTACTCGATTTATTGCCATGTTCACTGTAGCATAGCCTCATCAATTATTTGCTATGTAGTTTGAGTGCCTGTAAGAGTTGCACTTTACACTTTGTAAGCGTTCAATCGCAAGTTCTTGTGTAGGAATTTTTGTATTATTGAACATGGCAGCTGTAAATGTCTGGGACCAGTACGGATGGACATTGTAGGAGAACGTTGAAAGGCTTGTCTTACACAATCTGTGTTTTCCTCATAGTTTCCTCTCTTTATCCAACACAGTCCCTGTTTCCATAAATGTCTTGTGCCATGACGGTAGATCACTTCCATACTTAGTTCTGTAGTTTCGCTGAGTCCGCATATCCGATTTTGTTTCAATCAACCATGACGCATCTTGAAGAGTAGCCATATTTTAAAGGTTCATTTAACAGTACCTCTTTCATCAACAGGATACCTGAAATACATAAACGCAATATAATTAATGTTGTGTCCTGGTAGGGGCCAGAAAGAAAGACACGGAAAGAAGAAGGTAGCTGTCTATATTTCTGATATGAGGTATTATGTACACTATTTACATTATTCGGACTATTGTCCTGATCTTTGTCGCCATATTTATTGCAACGTTTCGGCCGTTGTACGCTCCGGCCTTTTTCAGGTGGTTGGAATGTCGAACTGAACCCTTTATTTCGCTCACTGAGGTAGACTGTTCTAGTTCCACGTGCCATGTCTAATGGATGTCAGTTATCAGTTATCTCTTGTTAATGCCCTCTCCAAGTTCTCCACTGCCTTAACCGGGCATTGAACTCACACTCTTTGGGTCCTGTCACTGGATCTAACCAACGCCTTTATCCACTGTGCCATGTGTCCTTGAAGAAGGCCGGAGCGTACAACGGTCGAAACATTGTAATAAATATGGCGACAAAGATGAGGACAATAGTCCGAATAATGTAAATAGAAGAAGGTAGGTTGAACAAGTGTATTGAAATAACAGAACATATATACAAAATAAGAGTGTTATTAGTCAACAGATAGAAGTGTCCGTTCGAACTGTCAGGTTACACTGCGTCGCACCTGCTAATATTTATTTCTGTTAAAATACAGAAAATGTGGCACAAGGCCTAAAAAGGGTGTGGAGAAAAGGACGGTCTTCATCTGTCTTAACTTTAAACTTAGCTAGCCACAAACACTGACCCAAACATACAAACAATATTCCTAACACCAAAACAACACACTCTTACTTACCTTTCTTACTACACCCACCAAAATACCTCATTGTCTCAATAAAAATCCTAAATAGTCCCCATATGTACAAATCGTCGTCTGTGTGTGTCGAGGGGTGGGGAATAAAACAGCAAGTTAAAAAATCCCAAATGAGTATGTACAATATGAATATAATTTATTTACAAGAAACTAAACAAAGTCATGTTAGTAATAAAACCCATGACAATCCTTAAAGGTGGCAGAAATATCAGTTAACTGGGCGAAATCGATGCGGGTCTCTAATAATATAGAAACATTCATTCATCCCAAGCACTCACACAGACACGCACTCATTATGACACAACAACAAATACGAAAAACACACACGCGAAACGAAAGGCGCCCCGCATCCACCAGAGAACTGACATCACTGACCACCTAACGATGGAGTGGATGGGGAGTTAAACTAAAGGAAAATAGGGACAGAAATAAAAGGGGCCAATGAGCAAACACGCCCTAGATAAAAAAAAAAAAAGAAAAAAAAAGAAGAAACTAAATGTTCAAGAACAAACCTAAACTAATCTAAATTCGGGATGGGTTGCCCAAGTTCAAAAACAAAATTCTGATGCCTAACCAGCATCAAAATGTCATTCTACTTTTACTCGGCACAAACGCGCAAGATTCACCCACCTTTTGCCAAATTCTGATGAGGTGAGCCGCCGCTTTTCCGTCCTAATCTTGACTTTAAGCTGGTACTTAAAGAACAAGATCAGTTGGAAAGAAGTGAACTTCTCGCCCTCATAGAATTCCTTCTGACGCGTCGTCCAAATCACGACTCTCATAACACCTAGTCATCAAAAGAACACATTGTTCAGCCTTCGTCATCTGCGGCACCACATTGTTACAAACAGAACTGGCTTCAAGGACAAAGAACTTTCCTTGGAGCATGCGGACCATGAGGCCTTCAACAAACTTGCACAACGGCGCTACCACCTTGCAATGACTCGACTTCCACATCACAGCGTCGGCAATTTGGAGATTTCTCCAAGCCCACTGAACAAAGTCTTTTGGCGACCCAGAGGACACCATGAATCACCAGCCAGGTGAGTGATGCCTCATCGTTATTGAGGTATTTCAACCCAGGCGCCCAAGGCCATATTGAGCGAGCCTCCTGCTTCGTAAGACCGAGCTCGTCAATCATCTCATCACGAACGGGCCCCCTGACTAATACTTGATATAATGCCCTACGAGACAACGCCAGGACGTTGGAGAGGCCATCCGACGCCCATAAGAGGTGTTTCAGAGCACGACAACATTCGCGGTAGAAGGAGAATTGGGCTCGGAGTAAACGGTGGGCCTCCTCCTCGCTCGAGTGCACACTTCTCAGGGATGAGAAGTTCTTACGGGCGTCTTCCTTCCAGAAGGTGCCCTCCTCATCCAATTCGTGACACATTCGGTCTAGGAAGGCGATGCGAGGCATATATTAACGAATCTCAATGCTAGGCATATCCAGACCGCCTTCAGATGGATGAAGGCAACAGATCTCCCGAGATACAATAGCGGCCTTGTCTCGCCACAAGAAAGTAAACGAGCCTTACTAATGAGATTAGTGTGGCATACAGAAGTGGAAGTACAGAGAGTCGGCAAAGGAGACTCGGGTAGATGCGTGAAACACATACTTCCGCCCTCCCCTTCAAGGAAAGATTCCTCCGAAACCACAGATTAACTGTGATCTCGGCCTTCCCTTCTAACTCCGAGCAATTCATTTCCAACTGGAGATCAGGACCGAACCAGATGCCGAGTATCTTGACCCGCCCATCCGTCCAGAGGAAAGGTCCAGGATGATAAACTCCCTTCCACACCCCCAACCGCAAGCCAACTGATTTATCGCGGTTGATCTTAGGCCCTGTCACCATCTCATAACCACTGATTTCTTTGCTGACTTCGTCAATCTTGGCTCTGCTCGACACAAGAACTGAAACGTCATCAGCATAGGCAGAATACCTGGCTGAGGTGGTAGCACCAGGTAGGGAAATTCCGCGCAGGACCGGATTCGTCTTTAACTTGCGAAGGAAAGGCTCCAACGCAAGAACGTAAAGCAAAGGCGAAAGCGGACAACCTTGACGAATGGGGCGAGACAATACGAAAGGCTTCGATCTTACCCTATTCACTTCTATCGGCGCACCGTGAGTCGCATTAAAAGTCAGGTCCAGGAGCGAAAGTCCGGCCCAAACTGACCGCCGAAAGGACAGCCTCCAAGAAACGATAGTCAACCCTATCGAAGGCCTTGGACTGATCTAAATTGATCAGCGCGGCTTCACTGTCGACTTGTTCTAAGATCAAGCGTACTATATGAAGGTTGTCCTGAATAGTCCTGCCCTTCACAGCAAAAGTCTGTTCGGAGCCAATCAAGACAGGACAAGCTACAAACGGTTGGCTAAGAGCTTCGCCAAAATCTTTAACTCTGTATTTAACATGGTTAAAGAGCAAGTTATCTAACCCATCCCCACCGCTCTTGTCCTTACGCAGCAACTTGATCGCACCCCTGGTGAAGCGTTGAGGTATAGAGCACTGCTTCATCCTGTTGTTGTAAATCAGTTCCAGCAAAGGAACAAAAACGGGCGACTGTCTCAAGTAAACTTCGTAGGGAAGACCGTCTAGTCCCGCAGATTTATCCAGGCCAACCTGTTTCAGCGCTTCCTAGATTTCCGACTCTGTGTTGGGACCCTTGCACCCAGTCACTTCAGATGCCTCAAGACAGGGAAAGTCGGCTAAATAGGCGTCGAACTGAAAAGGGCTCAGACCGAGCTCCCCGGTGAAGAGTTCCTGAAAGTAATCCCGAAAAGCCTCGCATATGCCCGCGTTTGTAGTCAGGGTCCGCTTATCCGGCAATGTGACGCACGCGATATGTCGTCGAGACGCGCTCCGATTCTCCTCTGCGCGCCATATTCGTCACCTGAGAGCACATTCTATTTAACCTAGCCCTAACTACCAGAGCTTGATCCTTCTTGATAAGGAAGGAGGACAACTCTGCCTTAGCTAAAGCTATTTCCCCACTATCGCGGGATTTTACTGCCTGATCGACTTCTTGTTCACAAGCCGTTTGCGCCGCTAATTTATCTAGATTAAGTCGACGACTAAAATCAGCAGCAAAAGTTCTAATTTTTGATATTAGATTATCCCACCAGGAGGGCGTCTCTCCAACCACTACATTTCTGTCTTTAGATTTGTCATTTTCAGCTGCTTTTGTCTTATTTGGTGAATTTTGACCACTTTGGGCCTCCATAGCTTCGTCAGGTTTCGTCGTGTTTCCAGTATTTTGGGACTTTTCAGCTACCATACTCTCACTGGAAATATTAACATCGGCAACAACCTCATGCGGTTGGGTCATTTCGTCGTTGACTAATTTCTCCATAACGTCCTCTTGTTTATTCTCGGGTTCCTTATCGGGTGGATCTTTTCTTCCTTTTGGTTCCGAAAAGATTTTTACGGACTATTTTTTTTTAATTGAAAATTGGTAGGTGCTTTTTTTTCCTTCTATTTAAAGTTAAGTGGATATGTCATTAAGACGTTAGTCTTTCAACCGTGGTTTTCAATCAGACTGTGGCGGATTGTGGAGTACTTCTTAATCATATTCACCTGGAGAGATGATCCCTTTGTACTGCACTGGTTGGACGTACGTGAAAACCATACCATGGGTTGACTAAAGTCTTGTGAATGAAACTGTTTGGAATCTATTGTTGAGTGTGCTATCACAATGTCATAAATCATTGTGAACGAGTGTTTTATGGTACTGGCCTTGTTCAGACTTGATCACACCATATCTTTCCCCACTCTCTCTCTCCCAAAAACTGTAACTAAAATAAATTGCATTGTTGCAGTCTAAACCATAGGTTGACTTTGAGGGTGTTGAACAAACACATATGGTCTTGAGCTGGCGTTTACAATGGGGATTAGTTAGGCACCAATTGTGGCAAAATTCAAAACTGCAACTTATTTATATATATATTTTTTTTTGTTTATAAAGTATTGTGCAAGTTATTTTTTTGTGGTTTTATCTTTTCCCAGAAAAAAATTATTTAAAAGCTTCGGGGAACCGGACATGTTTGTAGAAATAAATGTGTCTGATTTTATTAAATATCACAGTTTACAAGCGAAGAGAAGGTATAGGCATAAGCTGTGGCGGTCTCTTGATTTCTAGCCTCTTTGCGTTTCTCTTTGGGGAAAGGGGTCACTTAGTGCAGATATGTGTAGACGAGCTGACATTTTTGCGTTGACAATACAACTTGTTAAAAAATCATGTATATATTTGTTTTGTATCTGATCTGAAAGGAGACAAATTTGAAAGTTTTAAACTAACTTAACCAACAATGATTTGTTAGAAATTACCTTTTTATGCTTCATGACCTGTTTTCCGCATTTGCTAATCTTACTTTATATTTTATTTTTGGCGGTTTTTCTTCCTTTTTTCTTTGTCACACAAACAGACACGTGTTGATCCATTTTTGTGCATGCCTTTCTGCTTTCATGCTTTTAAAATATTTACACGCTATTTAAATTACTAAATTTTGAAAATGACTATATAGTTCTTGCCCAAAATGAGCTAATAAGTTTCTAAGACTAAACAATCATCTTAATTTTCCAAGTTATTCGTTTTTCCAAACATGATTTCTTTGTATTGTTTTCATTTTTGTGATCTTTTATTTCAGAATTGATGGAATCCGCAATACTTAGCTTATCAACTAACTTAAAAGCCACCCCCTTATTTGAGTCTTAGGAGCATACAATCAAGGAGTTGGTCCCGGGCATCACCAAACCTCAACACGCTGCTAGGTCACTCTTCTCTGTACGTAAACCTCATTGTTTAAAATATCTAAAGAATTGTTGTTATTTTTGTCCTTAAAATACTTTTATTTACGAATGCTTCAACGTAAGGTTTTAACCTATTCATTCGTTCTCATTTATATTATAATTCATTTCAACGAGGAAATCTTTTGATAGAACTTTATAGCGCTCCGTATAAAATGCTTCCAAAGGCTTCCTAATACGATCCACCCAAAGCTATATTTTATCATCATATTATAATTCTGCTTGTTATTACGTTAGTTCGTAAGTAAGCATGTACAGTACACACTGCCATTACCTCAGATAAATAATGGCTCATTCCGTTTTGATTGCGGGGAAAGACCGAAGAAAAGAGTCGCTATTTGATTTTAGTCGTAGGAGGAACTCATTGCTGAGTATTGGGGTGCTCATCGACATTTCCTTCTGTGTGAAATGAGTCCTATATTGAATCTGAAGAAACGTCCGCAGTCACCGCATAGGTAGAGTCAGGGGATGGAGAGCTCTGGTTTTTCTTTGGACTCTCTTCGTCTTTTCTATTTGCCTTCTGGTGTTTTCGAAGGATATTGTTTTTTTCGTAGACTGCTCTTCTCCAAACGGTTCTTTCTACATCTTCCGCCTCCTAATTGACCAGATCGATTTCTGTCCTCGGCATGGTGATTTTTGAGATGATCATTGAATCGACGACATTGAACTCCACGTGGTCTCTTGCCAGATGCGAGCTCCGAGAATATTTGTTTGGGTAGGCGGATGTCTAGGATTCGGGCAAGGTTTCCGGCCCATCAAAGTCGGTGACAATTCATGATGGTTTCTAAGCTCAAATATATATATATATATATATATATATATATATATATATATATACTGAAAATATTTGTCTTGAAATAAACAACAGCCTGATGATGATATAGTGCTATGTCAAAAGTACTCGGAATAAAATAATATGTATCACCAAGACGATTTTCTCTTCCTTTAATAATAACATCAAGAAGATTCTCCGTGAATATAAAAGGATTCAACTGAAAATAAGTAGACAAAACTTGTCTAAATTATTCAATGAAATACACACACACACACACACACACACACACACACACACGTTGCAGGTGAGTGCTCATCGACATTTCCTTCTGTGTAAAATGAGTCCTATATTGGATCTAAAGAGACGTCTGCAACAACCGCATAGATAGAGTCAAGAAGGTTCAGGGGATGGAGAGCTCTGGTTTTTCTTTGGGCTCTCTTCGTCTTTTCTATTTGCCTTCTGGTGTTTTCGAAGGATATTGCTTTTTTCGTAGACTGATCTTCTCCAATTGGTTCTTTCTACAGCTTCGGTCTCCCAATTGACCGGATCGATTTCTGTTCTCAGCAAGGTGTTTTTTTTTTGTTTTTTTTTTTTGGGTGATCCTTAAATCGACGGCATGGAACTCCACGTGGTCTCTTGCAAGATGCGAGCTCTGAGAAGAGGATTTGTTTAGGTTGGCGGATATCTAGCATTTGGGCAAAGTGTCCGGCCCATTGAAATCGGTGACGAGTCAGGATGGTTTCTAGGCTATCCATATTTGCGTTGCCTGAAGAAATGAGTCAGTCTTTGATTTTAGTGAGAAAAAGAAAACATACGTAATAAGAAAGAAAAAAAGAAAGAAAGAAAGGGAAGCTAGAGGAGGCGTAAACATTCTGACGTATTTAACGTCTGCTTCACTGAAATAGAAAACTTTGTCAATTTCAAATCTTTTCATTTGAACCTTCCTACTTTTTTTATACAATGACCTATATTCATATTTATCATTGTAATTGCAACATTTTATTAAAGTTGTTAAGCTCAAATATTTAACGATGCAATATGAGAAATTCCATGGGTATTTTATCTTCGTGGAACTCGCAAGAAGCTTATTCAAACATTAAATTAAGAATTGTGATTCACGAGAAAATCCAAATAAGAAAACCATAAATTGGTACGGGTATTGCTAGTAAGATATAAATTCACTTGGAATGTAATGTTTATTCAAAAACTGGAATATTCTTTACAGAAGTAATTGAGATCAAAGTGCAGCATTGTTTTACATAAAATCTTCGTGAACTTACTATTTAATGAATCCATTTTCATTGTGTTAGGTGAACTGATCAGTAAATGGAGAATTAAAATTAAGGAACCAGATACAGCACAAAATTGTAAGGAACCTGAATTATTAGGTGTACTTAGTATAGTAGTTTACTAAGCTTAGGCGTGGGACAAAGCCGAAAGTATGGAGCACCCTGTGAGGATCAAACTCAATACCCAGTCTTAATTGATCTAGTGAGTCTAGCCTGTCAACTGTTACAATACATCTAAGTGCCCAAAGGCGTATTTCGTATAACGAGGACAATAAATTGTAATACTGATAGCTATGATTCTTTACGAGCTGTAATTACTTTTCTAATTGTTATGTACGTTCACCCTGTTAAGCCATAACGCTGTGAATAGTAAGCAGTTCTCAACAATTTTTTATATAATAGTTCTAAAAACAACTTTCAAATTAAACTCCGGTGTCACAACATGGAATAGCACTCCAAATCTTGTAATCTTTGTATTTACAAAAGTTTCAGCTATTGATTGAGCAGTGATTTCAGTTAATAGTTGTATTTCACTTTAATGAATTGAGAGCTCTATACACATTAAAAGAATGGGATTTAAATAAAGGTCCGAATCATGACGGACTAAAGGGAGCGGTCCAACAATATCAATATGGATTGATTGAAAACCTGGTGAAGATCATTCAAATATTTGAATGGGAGATTTTGTTTTTTGGCAAGACACACAGCTTGTACAAAACTTCTTTACAGATTTATCCATACATATCCAGTAGTATATGGAATTAACTAACTTTATACATGATCCCGATGGAGTACTGGATAGCGGCTCGGATTGAGGAATTGGAGAGCCAAGTTCGAATTTCAGTCGGATCCTTGCATTCACTTACGTGCTAATACCCTTGGGAAAGTTATGAATCTTCTTCTTCCCCCGCTATGAGTAAATAGTAGGACAGACTAATTTCTATAACCTTGAGTGGTATGTGCTTTTCGTTATTTGGTAAAGCTTTTTGTGGTGACAATCTACAAATTTTATGAAAGATTGTGTTCTTTAAGACTTAAAGGATGCGTTCGCTTGAACCCATTTTTTTTCATCGATCTAAGGAAACAATTGTATATAGCTGATAGTTTAGACATTTCTGATCGAGTTGGATGCTATGCGTGACATCCGTATGAGAGTCTAGATGTGACAAGGCTATTTAAGAACATACGTCGAATTTTCAAGTTAATAGGAACGTGTATCCTATCGACAACTTGTAATACTGTACTGACAGTATACTAACTACTGTCAATGATCAATTGATAGAAGAACACTTTAGATTGTGAATGAAAACGGTCAGTTACATTACAAAGTTGTTGCACAATATTATTAATGGAGTTTTTTTTAGTATCGAATAAGTTAAAAGAAGAGTTATATTTTGATAGAGGTAGTACAATTTCTACTTAGGAAGTTTCTGTCGGTCAAGTATCAGTATCACCAGCCACCAGCGGGTATGCAGCAAGTAAGGGCAGTGGATATACTGAAAATAGTTGAATTCCATTTGTAGATTTAGTCTGCAGCCTGTCAAAATTCGCTGCAGTTATTATCTCTCGGTTGATTTTACCCGTAAAATGTTGACAGGTTTTGCCGCATTTTTAACCTGAATTTCATATTCAAACAGTTCGAAAAATGTAGTTACTGCTGTCTTAGGCATCAAGATGTATCTTCTGTCTGAGGATAAGTTGAAATTAAGTCTATTTTTGAAAAAAAGATTTTGTTGGCAAGTTTAGAAATAAATGAATTGATAATTGGTATAGGATATCGATCACGTTTTGTAATGTTATTTAGCGTGTGGTAATCATGGTAATGTCAGTACTTATCCTGAAATGTTGAAATATGTTGAAGGGATCTTATACATTCAGTTTTAGAAGGAGGTATAACAATTCTGAAGTTATTTTATTTATTTGTAATTCTGCCTTAGTGAATTAAAGTTTTGTTCGCGAATTTTAGTGGTATAGTAATTATGAGTTCAATCCAGGGACCGATTAGTATACATTTAGACTCAGTGGAAACTCTACGAACCTACCAAATGTCTAAACAATGTGACATCGAATGTAAAACTCCTAAAAATACCACTCTTTTGGAACGATCGTGTAGTGGTTAGGAGAGCTGGTTAAACTTGTGTTACTGTCATCTAGTAGCGATGAGTTCAAACCCTAGATCGGGTAGTGAAGCACAAGTTCAGAAGGTAAAAAAAATAACTAGCATCACATGGACAAAATGCTATAATAATCAATAGATATCCCTTATCAGCTAAACAATAAATTCTTGAAGATGACCAGTGTGTACATGACTGAAACCTTGTGCCTATAATAATATCTATATCAAGCAAGTTGAGAACAATAGTTTGAACAAATCAACAATTATATTGAGAAATATCTGAGTATCACTAAAAAGAACAAAACGAAATGAAAGTGAAACAGTTGCCCCCTCGTATATTTAATAATGTCATCTGAATATTATCGACACACACCTAAAGAAGGCTGGAAGGTACAACGGCCGAAACATTGTGATAATAACATAAATGAGGACGTTGGTCTGACTGCTTTATATTTTTCTCTAGAAAATTCTCCAGTTTTGGGAGAAACTGGAGTATGTCTTCCTATAGCTAGTATTTTATAAACTTCACACTATTTTCCAGCTGTTTCCATGAAATGACGTAATACGTGTGTTTTTTATTCTTATCAATTCACTAGTAAAACAAAAAAATACTAATATAGTTAACAATTAAATTTATCGAAGTTGTAGACACATAGTTTCTAGTCGCACAACGACCTTCATAAATATCATATATGTCGGGGCTAATGCCATATAGTTTTCTTTGTAACTGGTTACAATGAATGGCGATCGGCAACTGTTTAGCATTTTAGTGTTACTTTGCTTTTCGGCCATCTGCACCAAAGTTTTCACGTTCTTGCTTGACGGCATAAAAAAGTGAGCACTGTATATTTTAATTCTTTGTTCTTTACGGTATGGTCTGAGCTCTTTTTGTACGTATTTTAACTATATTTTTGTGAGCGGAACAGCATTTGTTCTTGTTTTATGACGAAGACTGTAAAATTTCTATGATGTCATTGTTTATTAGTTAAAACAATTAAAAATAATTAATTAAAAAGTATAGGTAAATAAATGTTAAAAAGTTTGAGTTTGTCTTATACACTTAGTTTTGGGAGAAGCGTATTAAAAGAAAGTGAATGAAAAAGGCGTGTTCCGTCTTCGTAACATTTAAAATTAAGGCTCGTTGATGCGCCCCGATGAAATTTAAAAATGGGGCAGCGGATGGACGTCAGAAGGTGATTAGACGACAGAAGAAGCATGTTGGCTGCAGAAGAAGGTAGTTAGACGTCAAAAGACATTGGCGAGCAAAAGGGAGTGATACCTCTGGGAGATGAGACGAGGCTAGTTGCGGAAGAGTTTTAGGCTTCCTCGTGCGAAAGCAGCTAGCAGAGCAAAGGGCAAAAAGGTTTTGGCATTCTTAAAAACTACACAGATAAAAGATTGTTCATAATAACGTATAACTCTCCGGAGACTCTCATATGAAAAGAAAAGCAGAAAGTAAACCGAACGACATTAAAAAAAGATTGGTAAATGGCTCGTGAACGATGTGGGACCTAAGCAGAAAGAAAACAGAACAACGTTGAAAGAATATCTTTAAAACCACCCTGAGAATTTTGAGAGAATTACACGTAGATTTTTGCGTTTGTCTATTACTTGGGTGCACCTCCTTTTTTCGAAGAGTAATTTCTTAACTTCGTATCACCTTCTCAGAGTTTTTCTTTCTTTCATGATTTGAAAAAAAGTGTATTGTAAATCTTTTTTAAGCCAATTATTTCTATAATTATGTTATGTTATTTTGCCTTGTTCATAACAAGGCGCACAAAATGAAATTTTTGTTCAAGCCTTTTTTGTAAAATTTGTACTTTATTATATGGTTTTGTATATGTTTAATAAATATTTGTACCTTTCAAATTTCGCGAAGTAGTTTCCGAGTTTTGTTTATTACTGTATACGCCTTTTATAACATTCGGGATAAGAGAGATGGCGTTCTCTCTTTTCCCATTGCCTCCCAAGGAAAAAAATATTTTATTTTGAACAAAAACTTAGTTATTGGGAAATTAATGTCTTAAAATGATTGAATAAAGCTTTAGTTCATCTAGTCGTTTGTCTAATTGAGTAGGAATTATGTCTTTTTATGAAGCAATGGCAAGTAGTATAGACGAGGCTAATATTTTCAGAAATTTATATCGTACTATTTCTCTACTGACATCAAAACGATCGCTATCTATAAAAATCCTTGGAATGGGTTCCTTGTAATTGTAGTTGTCTTCAAAAGATTGTCCAGCATTTTTCAGAATTTGTCTTTTTCAGAGCCTAACAAAAAAAAAAGATTGTTTTAATATTTTGAGAATCTAACACCGAAGAAAGAATTTTCGCAACAACTTCAACAGGTAAGGTTGCAATAACGTAGAAAAAGTTTCTTGCTGAATTATCTCTGTGATGTCGTCCAGGGTATGACGATAAACTACATCCAGCAGCAAGGCTTCTGCTCCTGAGATAGGAGGTTTTGAAGAGCATAATGTTTTCAGAAATTTATATCGTACTATTTCTCTACTGACATCAAAACAATCGCTATCTATAAAATTCCTTGTGGTGGGTTCCTTGTAATTGTAGTTGTCTTCAAAAGACTGTCCCGCATTTCAGAATTTGTCATTTTCAGAAACTATCAAAAAAATATTTTGAGACTAACACCGAAGAAAGAATTTTTGCAACAACTTCATTTCGTTGCAATAACGTAGAAAAAGTTTCTTGCTGAATTACCTCTGTGATGTCGTCCAGTGTAAGACAATAAACTACATCCAGCAGCAAGGCTTCTGCAAGGGAGATAGGTTTTGAGGAGCGTGGAACCACATTTTAACTGCTCTTGTGCCCAGGTTCATCCTGACCCGGAGTGTTAGCACCTGTTATCGTCTCAGTTATAGGTAAATAGTTAATTTCCAAACAAAAATCAACGGTACATTTTTATAATAAAATTATCAAGAATATATTTTAAGATGTACAAACTAAAAAAAAAAAAAAAAAAAAAAAAATACCTTTATTTACTCTAAAAGTATATAATTATGTACAAAATATCGGTAGTTGAAGCATAAAATTACGTACGAAATATTTAGATTTCGGCAATAACCCATAGATTTTGATATCCCATTAAACAAAATCAATCAACAAAACCTCTGTGATGAAATTATACTCAGTCAGTCAGTTGAAGAACCAAACACGCTTGGGCAATCGTATCACTTTCGATTCATAACTGACGAGGCAAATCTCGCAGTAGCTTACCATTTCTTTCTGCGATAAAATGGTTGCCAACCAAGGCTATTTGACCCAGTCTACCTTAAATAACCCATATGAAATTTAAATTATTTAAAATGAATTATTATGCAATTTTCTTTTTTGACTAACAATTGGTAATTTCTATTTTTGTTATTTTCTAAATAAGGGATTTGGTTAGAGGTGAAACTTGACTGAATTTCTTTTTCATTGTCATTTTCCACTTTTTTATTAAAAAAAAAAAAAGCTAAGAAAAAAAAACGTCATCAGTTGAGTGAATAATAGAACAAGGAAAACAATTATTTAAATTTTCAAACATTAAAAATGCGTTTCAATTTAAACATTCAAGATAACGTAAAAAAAAAGAATGAATAAGAAATTAAAGAAAAATTAGCGAAAGCCAATGCAAAAGTTTGAGTTAATTATTTTTTCAGTTTGCAAGAGAAAGTGAAAAAGCTGCTATAGTTGTGAATAACATTTAAAAAAAATCTAAAATTTCTCGCTGATGGGGGTAGAAATAAAAGCATAAAATAACAGAGAAATAACAATTATTTAAAAAACAAAAATTCTTTTAAAAACTGCGCATTGTTTTTTTTTGAGATTCGCTCTGAAACATTTTTAATTTTAGTACTTAAAAGGAAGAGTTAGAGACTGTGATGCATGTCTAACGTAAATTTACACAATATTTTTTTTTTATGAAAATACTTATTATTTCTGAAATTGGCGGTATAAAAATATTAGTCAGTAATTCATTTGATAAACTAAAAATCTTTTTTACCGTGAAGTACGGTACTTTACCAATTTTAGAAATAATTTTTCTTTTAGTTTGCTTTCTTTAGCGGACTCCAAAAATATGGAAGAAAAAGTAAATAAAAATTATAATTACTATCAAAGAACAAAAACCTTTAAAAAAAAAAAAAAAGTCATAAAAAAGTTAATGATGCTACATAAGAGTAAGACTGTGAGATAAAGACATGCACGAATTATAATCGTTAAATAACAATGAAAATTTTCCAACGTTAGTTATCAAATAGCAGCCAAACCATGCCTGTAACAGACGAATTATGGTTGCCCTATATCGCGCCTTTTGATTGGCCGTATGTCTTTTGTGTCTCCTGTTTCCATTGGCTAAAATTTGTCAGCACACGTCGTTGATTGGTTGATCCTCTTCGTCGAACAAAATCTGTAAACTCGTCAATAGCGTGCGTAACACACACACGGTCAAGCGAGATACAAAACTCACTCAACAAAAATCTTTCATCTTTTTTTTTCTCCTATATCACCGTCGATGGAGAAAATTATATTCGTTGGGAAGGAACTAAAATCATTGAAAACATCTCTGGACCTGATCGGAAACGCACTCGGTGAGTTTTGTGTACATTGACTTTGTTGTTTTTTATTGCATGGAGAGAAACATGACAAGAAGTGCTTGCTTGTTTGCCGGCATCTGTCCTTAAGAATGATGGTACCACCACTTCGGTTTTATTTTGTTGAGAAAACGATCTTCGAAATTGCGATGCTTGTTTTATACATGTAGTTATTATTATTTTATTGTTTTAAGTGTTAAATGCTAGAAGAAAATAGCAGATACAAAAAGAGCAAAAACTTCGTTTATAGTGGCTGCGTAATTGAAAAAGTAAATAAGAAATAAAGGAAATTAACCCCGATCGTTCGCGACAGCTTTTTTTGTGTTTTTATAGAGCAGATTGTTTATTTTAACAACAAAGATAAATGACATGAAATAATCAAAACATTGAATACACTTGACAGGTTATAAAAATCGCTTCCCATTTTCTCTTATGTACAATTTAGATTTTTATTGGAATGCAAATTTAACTTTAAAAAACAAGTTTTATAGTCAGTGATCTATAAAATATTTAAAAAGTAAACAAAAAGCTTTTTTTCTTCTTAAACGAAGCTAGAAACAAAGCAAAAAGCAAATAACTTGTAAGATCCAAATACCGGTTGACATCGCAATATTCTTATCTTTTTTTTTTCTTTTTGTAAAGAAAAGTAAAAAAAAAAAAAATTCAAATCCAAATATTTATTTGCAAAAATGTTTGAATTCTTTTTTTTTTTTTTTTTTTTACAAAGAAAGATAAAGAAACCAAACCAAAAAAAGACCCCCCCCTTCATGTTTTTTTTTTACCCGGATCTTTTCGAGAAGCAAACAAGTGTTTAAATTTGTTTTTTTTTTCTCTCTCGATGTTTAAAACAAAAACATTAAAATGAATTTTTATTAAAAATGCGCATTTTTTATTTAGCAGTCTGTATCATCAGCTGATCTCCAAAAGATTTTTAAAAATTTTTATAAGATGATAAATAAAAAATAACTTGTATAAAAAAGATTTTCTTAAATTTAATTTAATAAAGGAAAGTTATATAAATCTGCTCATAAAACCTAAATATTTTTTTCTTTGTCTTTTTTCGTCTAAAAGTCTAAACAGAAAGGATTTATTTTTATTATTATTTATAATTTAGGTTTCTATTTTTTATGTAAGGGATTTATGTTGAATATTTATTATTATTACAAAAAAAGTTTGAAAATCTTGATTTCGCTGCCACTTCGATTTATCAAGAAACTTTCAAAATTAAATATTTTAAATTTGTTTACTTGTGACAGTTATTTTTAATTTTGGTTGCATTATGGTATAGTTGAATTGAATATTTTTACTTTTTTTTAATTTTAAATAAAAGCTTCTTATTTCACCATTTTTTTTAAATGAATATTTTTTAAAAAGATTTAACTTAAACTAGCTAAGTAATGTTGCGGGGGTTAAAAATTGAACTTGAATTAAATTGCCTCGCTCTTATTTCTCTTTCTTCAAATAAAACAAAGTAAAAAAAGATAAAATTTTGTCGAAATTCTAAGCAAAATATGCTTTTGCCGTGCAATTGTAATAAAAAAATGTTTTTTTTTTTTTTTTTTTTTTTTTTTTTTTTTGTACATATTGGCATTTTACCTCAAGTTGAAATAGAAAATTTAAAAATTGAAAAGCTGGATAGACTTCCCTAAATTTTTTTTTTTTTTTTTTTTTGAACATCTGCTGTATTTATATTAAAATTATTTCTATTTTTTATCAGTGAAGAAGGGAGTGATTTTATTTTTATTTATCAGAATTTTTCTTCTCGGGATTTTCTTTGAAGGATGCATTTGTTTGATGCGGGAATGTAATGATAAAAAATAAAAATGCACGTATCGCATTTCGTTGACTAAAAAACAGATTTTAAATAAAATTTTGGATGTGATAGGAAGGATTAAAAAATATGAAAAAATATTCAGAAAAAAAAGGTCTTTCCACTTTAATAGTAACATAAACATTTAGGCGATAAATCGTTTAATGAAGTTTGGGGCCTTTTTTCATCAGGGTATGCTAATTTTCAGCGAAGTATTACAGTACACGTAAAAAAAAAATGGTATTATTGTTTGTTGGTTTCCAATGATCTGTTTTAGTCGCCCCCCACCTTTTTTTTTAAGATTCAAGCAACCAACCTTTGAGGGTTTTTATTGTAACCCTTTCTTTCTTTTTTTTTTTTTTTTTAACTAAGTCAAATATTTAAAATAAAAAAGTCAGTTTGAGTTAAGTAGTGGGGGTGCACCCAATTTTTTTAAGTCTGCTTAGCTTGGAAGCTGTTTGTTTATTTTTACAAGACGTAAAAAAAAAAAATGAAATGAAGTTCTAAAAATTTGCATTAAATCAGTACTTCACCCTTCTTTGCCATTACAAATGAAATGCAACACCAGACAGAAGCAATTGTGCAGCGTAAAAAAAAAAGCCTTTTTTTCCATATCGTAAACGTACTAAGACCTTGTCTTTTAATTTTTACTTTTGAAAATGTTTTTTTAGTATTGCTTTGGAGAATTAACTAAAGCCTGTGATAAGTGATTTTTCTTTGTTTATTTTTTATTTTTCCTGTCAAAGCGTTTCTGATATGAGGAATGGTAAAAAACAAATTTAAATTCCAATATTGCTGCCGTTGGTCAATAAATTAATTGTAAGAATACAAATTGGTTTCTCGAAATAACTTGCATCCTTTAAAAAACAATCAGTCTTTACTTGATCGGATGAAATAATAAATATTGATAAACAATCGAATTGTAGTCTTATACGGTGAATTGAATATTGAACAAGACAAGATCACAATGGTGGTGGTGGGGGGACTGAAAATGTGCCAAGTCAGTCTTACTCTTATTTAGTTTGTTTTATGAAAAAAAATATAAATTGAACTGTAAAATGACCAGTTTTTTTACTGGATAAAAAACAGACTAAGTTAAAGTTCACCTTAAAAATATTCGTACAACGGAAATGTGTTGTTAGTCATTTCTTATGTTGATGAAAATTACTGTTTTGATTAATAATTTAATGAATCAAACATACATATTTTTCGTTAGATTTTTGAAGCATCAAGATTTTGGTACAACAATTATAATTTTTTTTCTCTGGAGGAAAATAAGAGTTGTGTACGACTTAAAATCACAACGTTAAAATTTAAAACAAAGCCTCTTCTTATTGAGGCTAGTAAGTAACTCCATCAACATGATTACAACTTTTTTCGTGAAAACTAAAACACTAAAGGTCGGAGGCATATTCCACAATTTTTAAAACAGGTGTGATTTTGTGGATGGTTATTCTTTAGAAAGCAAAGATTTGGAATGAAGGCAACATCAAATTCAAATATTTTCTTTCCCTTCTTACAGAACCAAATGATGGGGTCGGTGAAATGAGGACGGTCATCTCGTGAAAACCACGTGTAGAAACACTTAATCTCAGAATTATTAGTAATAATAATAGTTATGCAAGAGTCAAGACCCAATAATCGATACAAGAAACTGAATATATTGCTCAATTACACTTATGGACACAAATATTGTACTTTTTTTTCTTCCTTTTGTTTGAACAAAAGAAATTTATTGTATTTATTTTCCGTTTTTCAATCACATGGCTGACTACTAAATGATTATTACGTTTTTACCGTTACGACTACTATTGCTTTTAGTTTTATTGTCTTTTTTTAATAAATGTCTTTGAAGATAATCACATTTTAATTTTTAAGGACAAAATTTAAGCACTGATTTGTTATTGGATAAGTTTTCAATTCATTAAAAAAACAAAAAAAACAAATAATTCTTAAAAATGTTGAAATATCTGAACAACTCGTGTCCTCATTAAATTTTGGACTTTGATTTTTACTTTTTTTACCGTACGTAACGAGTCTCTCGAATATAAAAGTAAAACTATTCTTGTTTTTAAGATTGTTTTTTCTCCCCAAGTAGTAACTAAAATGTTTTTACTAATTTACTTTTTCATGGAAATAAATCACCGTCTTGCTTTTATTACCATCCCATTTATTTTTATTAAAAAACACGCTATAATAATCGCAACAACATCTCTCACTGAAACGAAAACGTCAATCAACGTTATTCCAAATACGAACATCTTTTTTGTGACGATACTTTAAAAAGAAAAGATAGACTTAATTATTATTTGTGGAAAGATAACGCATTTTTTTTCTGAATTGGTTTTTAATGCTATCGTCTTGCGAGTCTTATTTTGTTTAACCTACCCACATCTACCTACGCACCCCAATATCTATTTCACACGTTTATCTGGGTTGAATGAATGAAGTTAGTTCATTCATACAAAAACTAAAAACAGGATGTTTTTTCTTTCCTGCGGATTTTTTTTTGTTTAATCACTTGTGCTCATTTTCGAAGTGGTAAAAAAAGAAAAGAAAGGTTTTTCAGTCCTTTTTCGTAACCTGGTTGTTATTTCTTTGTAGTATGCACATTTACTTAGTGTTTTGCTATTCGTAAGTAAGCCTTAAGAAGCGTGTGTACGTGTGTGTTGCGTCCAGTCAGTGTCACGTATTTCTTTGTAAGGCACCTGCTAGCTTTCTGTTTAAAAGCCACAAAAAACTAGTAGTATTATTCACGTGACTAACATTTCTTAAATAACTTGTGTTTAAGTACGTGACGGAAAAACGTGGCTGTAAATTTACAAATTACAATATTATATATATTCATTCTGTGTTGTATATTCGAGTTATTTCTTCCCATCGTTTGAATTGTGTAAGATATTTAATTTAATTTGGATGCGTTTTTTAGTTTATACTTGGTTTTACTGTTATGATATGAGTATATTCAATTCAATTGTGTATGAGATTTTATTTAAAAGTTTAACAAAAATACATCTATTCAGATAAGTAATAATGCAAAAGATAGGATAGTAATTTAGAGTTGTTAATAATGTTAATGTTCTATGTCAATGAGAAAGGAAAGACCTATGTATAGCGTTGTTAGAATCTACTTACCTGTTGGCAACCTACACGATTTTTTTGCGTGATGTTCAAAATGACATCCTGCTCTTTAACTTCATGAATTTTTGAGAAAGAAAACCTGCCCAAAATCATCCAAATAGGTTTTTCTATCTTATCACTGATATATGCAAGAAACATGCTATCATTTTCTTTGTAAGAAGCAGCCTACTTAAGTTGCTAGGTTTTGTTTTGATCTTGCTATAAAATTACCAATTTTTGTTGCAATACTAATAAAGTGTCAATTTGAAGGTCATAAATTCCTTGGACAAACTTCTTTTTGCATCGTCACTTTGTGTAGAATAACGAGAAGTGAGAATTTCAGTTAGGGAATCCCAAAGTCTGGGAGGAGAATAGGATTCGTTCATTTTTGATGACTCGACAGATTACTATTATTATTATTATTATAAGAAATTTAAAGACTGCTTGATTTTTTTTTTTTTTTTTTTTTTTCTTAATCATTTCACCCCAACCAAGGCAATAGTCACTGAGAAACAAGGCGTTACTGAGTATTAATATTTTTCCCCCCTTTCATATTCTCTAAGGAAAGAGAAAAAAGGTCAGGAATTAAGAAGACAGAAGATAATGATTGACATTGAATTTAAATTTTTGAGGATCAAAATGACTTGGAAACAAAGCCAGAAGAGTGTTTCACAAGTGATAAATGCTAGAGAAGAAACTTCGTATAGAAGTGTAAAATGAAACCTTGCCACCAATCTAATATGATGCTTAAAGTCTAGGTATCATTGAGAAAAATTCACTATGAAAGCATTTATAGAAAAGACACAAGGAAGCTATGTTATGGTGGTGGGAAAGTCACTGAAGGTGAGATGCCGGGTCAGAGCCAATAACATTGCAAATTCTTTTTTGGATTTTATCAAGTATCTCTAAATATATAGCAGGAGCACCAAACCAGAGGTGTCAGCAATATTCAAAGTAAATGGTAGAAATGAAAGATTTTTTTTTTTTTATCAAAGTAAAAAAAATTCCTAAGGAATCAAACAATTCCTGTCATGAGGAGTTCTGATTATTTATTTTCAAACTAATGTCCTCATCTTTATTGTGCATTAAAGTGTTGGTTTGTGAAAAGCAAGATGAGATATCTCTAGGCATAGAGTGGAATGAGAACTATCTACCCCCCCCCCCCCCGAGAGTAAATGAAGACTTCAGTTAGAAATCCTTGAAGGTTGCCTGGATCAATAAGCCGTCCAGAGGGCACAACGTCCAAAACATGATAGCAAAGATGATGCCATTAATCCTAATGTCATAGACATTAAGAAAAATTTCCTCAAGTTAAAAAGTTTTGTACATAATATGAATGATTGGTACTAGCCAATTTTTAAAGTGTGTGTGTAAACAACTTTTACTATATATTGGTCAGATAAAACATGCATTCTTATATATTATGATGTTTGGAAAGTAATTATGTATTTCATCACTCTGAATGATACATCAACCACCCTTGGTTGAATAGTAGGAAAATGCACCAAGAAATATTTTATTTTTTCTATTTAGTAGTGTGTCATAGTGTATTTTAGAGTTTGAGAAAATTTGCAAAGTAGGAGTTTATATTCCTCATAAGGTTCTGCCTTCTGCAAACTTCTCTTAACCAGAAATGCTAACCTTTTATTTTTGCATCACATGGTTACAGGTAATGAAAAATGGGTTTTGCATGCCAGCAGAAAATAAAAAAGGCAGTGCCAAAAACAGAACCAGTTCTTTATTGACAGAAGTCCTTTGTTTGTGTCTGGTTGAATATGAAAAATATTGTGTCCTTTATGCCTTACTTGAATGTGGAAGGGCAATCACTGCAGATATTTACTGCCAGCAATTTGATTGGGTAAATGAAGAATTACATTGAAAGTGACCTGCTTTGGTAAACCTAAAAGGTGTTGTTTTTCAACCTGACAATAAAAGGGAACACTCTGCCAAACAAGATACCAGAAAAAAATAAGATTCTTAGGATGTCACGTTCTTTTCATTTTATCCATAATCACAAGATTTAGTATCCACAGGTTTTCATTTGTTTTCATCACTGGAACTTTTCATAATTGGCAACACATTCAGAAACAAAGAAATTGAAAACAATCTTTCAAAGTTTTGGGCGGAAAAAAACAACCCCAAGTTACTTTAAACATGGAATGAAAGGTTTTGTACCTTGTTGGGCTGCAATCATTAAAAATGAAGGTGGTTACATTTTTTGTTAAATAATATGTAAATAGATTTAACTTTTTTTTGTTTATCCTTTCTGGCAAAATGTAGTTATTTTCTGAACACCCTACTAATAATTGTTAGTGATAAAGAGATGAATGCTTTGATAAGAATACAAAAGATCATTCTTGTAAGTCAATGAGGGATTGAAGTAATATCTATACTATCTCTTAAAGAATGCATAATGGAATACCAGAATGTATAACATACTTGGGATCTATTGGATTTTTGTTTTGTTGTGTGTGTGTGATTTTTATGTTTCCAAGTGCTGACAGGTTCTTGATTCAACCAAGCAGTCTTTATAAAAAATAAATAAAAATCTAAAATTTTTCCAGATTTTGGGAAATGGGTTAAAGTCGAGAATTTTTCAACTCTCTTCGTAAGATTAAATGTGGTTAAATCTTGATAAACAATATTATCCTTAAATTTAACTTTTGAGTATTTTTTTCTTTCTTAATGAATACCTTTAGAGGTAAATGCTCTTGTTACCAAACCATTTTAGTACAAGTATATTTCACCAACCAGGTAGCAGAAAAGAAATAGTTGGACAGAGTACATATATTATGTTTTTTCTAAAATAAAAGAAAAGTATGGAAAAGGTCAATAGATGACGGTAGGGTTTATTTTTTTATTATTTTGCTCAATATAGGAAATAAATAACACTTATGCATCTACATAAATCTTGTAAAATGTCACAATCTTCACTATTCCATTTCTTCTGAACTTTGGTTAAATCACTGATTTTTCTTTCTCTTCCTTCCTTTCTCTCTCTCTCTCTCTCTCTCTCTCTTTTTTTCTCTCTCTCTTTCTGTGTGTGTGTGCGCGTCTCTCTCTCTCTCTCTCTCTCTCATTTTAAACATAAAATTTCCTGTTCAATGAGCATTGTTTAGTTTGTGTACTTATAAAATCTGCAGTATTATGGTGGTGGTATTAACATCAAATAGTAAAATAAATATTTAGATTGAGTCAGATTGAGAAAGAAGTCTTGGTTGCATTAATGTATAATTATTTGATTAAGAAAGGGGTCTAGAAGTGTTATTAGGTACTGACCTTTTGGGGGTGTAGCTTTTAAGGTAGCAAACAAATATTGCAATCATTTAGTTGATTTCATGTTCCATGTGACTAACACACATTAATAACAATCTCATAGTGGAGGCTAGCTATTATTCTGCACAAGGAGACAATTCCTGTCTTCTACTTCTACATAAAATTAAATACTTAATCTTGTCCTTTTGTTTTTTTGTTTTTTTTTTAACATATTTAGTGTTCTTTCTTTAAAGATCATTTGATATTAATAAAATTGTATTGATGTTATTGAATATCAAATTTTGCCATTTGATAACTTATATGCGTTATTTTCTTTTAATATTGATAAACTTAATATTGCATGATAATGGTTTTATTTATGTATCATTATAAATTGAAACCTATTAGTACCTATTATTAGATTGATACATGAATACCAAATATTTCTGGTGTCCAAATAATAGGGCATAATACATTTTTAGATTTCTCTGGGATAAGATATAGCATCTCTATCTCCCTTTGACATTACAGGAATTACCAAATTTGTAAAGTTCTAATTTCCAGAAAGGGTATTTTGCTGTAAAATATATGCTTCATAAACCAAATTATGGACAGTGTAGTCATTTTATTTGGTTAAGTTGAATAATTGCATGCAATATTATTTAGTAAAATGTATCTGTTTGTTTGTTTTTGTGTGTGTGTGTGTGTATATATATATATATATATATATATATATATATAACATGTTCTATACACAATTCAAAGAATTGAACATGCAGAATATGTATTTTTAAGAGAAAGAGCTGCAAATGTTTTTCATTATAATGTGAATTTTTTTTTATATACTTTATTCTGTATATTTTTCTATACTTGTTTCGGGTCTTGTGACCTTCATCAGGTGAAGAATGGTTATTTTCACATTTAAAGGAATTAATTTTTCTTCCTCTTATGCTAAATCTTTTAGTTTTAACAATTGTCTTTTGTGTGTAGTAGTAGTAGTAGTCATCTGAATCCATCTTGGACTGGCAGAGATGTATATATCTAAGTCAAGGAATACTAACCACTCCAGTTACCATGGTTTCCACTGGTAGAGTCTGTGTGTACTTTATATATATATATATATATATATATAGTACACACACACATATATATATATATATATATATATATATATATATATATATATATATATATATATATATACACACACACACACATAATTTTACTTTAATAGAAAAGTTGAAGGTCATTAAGGTTGCAATTTTATATTCAGACGAACAAAAAAATTTGTGGTTTCAATAGAATGTGAATGAAAATAAACATCGCCAATATCAAATGTTAGAAAATGCCAGCTGGTAGACAAACTGCTACAATAGCAACTGGGGGCCTAAATGAAATTCATATTTACTTTTAGTTTCTTTCTTTTATATTGCTTTTCCTATTATTGATACTTATGCATCATATCAGTGGCAAATGTCTGGGTAGGATGCAAAACTGACATCAAAACAATATACATTGTATGTCCATGATGAATGGTAATTATTTAGTCTGCATTCGAAGGGAACAATATAGACATCATATTGCTATCACCTTCAAACATTATTTAAATAACATAGTATATAACATTTTAGGTTACATATATATATATATATATATATATATATATATATTAAGAAATATACTCTTAAAGTGTGCTATATTTATGGGATAAAGTGCTCAATATCAGAGATAGTGTGTGTAAATATAAAAGTGAGCATTGAAGTCAACACTTACATTCATAACTCAGTTATGAATGTACGAGATTCATAGAAGATTGAAGTTTATAAGCAATATATATATATATTACGTACAATAGGAATTAAGATTACTCCATGGTTATGATCATTTCACTCCACAAATTAAGATTAATTTGTAAGGATTGAGTTTGAAAATCCTTACAAATTAATCTTAATTTGTGGAGTGAAATGATCATAACCATGGAGCAATCTTATTTCCTATTGTATGTAATATATATGCTCTGGTTGAATAAGACATGGAGCTCTCTGTGAATCAGTTTTAATATTTTATATTATATTATTAGGATTTGCTTGGATTATATACCAACGGATTATTACCTATAAAATATATATTCTACAAAAAATTCAGTTGTATACAACACAGATAATGTGACATACTTTAGCTAAAGACGATATTTTAAACTAAGCAAATAAGTTAATCAAGCCACCCCCTCAATTCACTAATTAAGTAACTAAATAATAAAAACAAATTAACTATGAATACACATAACAAACTAAATTTAATAATAAATAAATAATTAATAAATGCAAAATACCCTAAGTAATCAATTATTAATGTGTTAAGTTAATGTTATACAATAGATAAAAATAATAGTATTCTGACCCACAATTATTCTGTTGAATAGCCTTTACAGTAATTTGTAGTATACCATTGCCACTTAGGCAATAACTGTTAGAATAATACAATAAACTGCAAAGACCTGACTTAGTTTCCAATAATGCTTCATTGATCAGCATATATAGTCACATGCAACATACATGGCCTGAAGATTACATTAAATTGTAAGACAGACTGTCGCCACTCAGACTTTGTCTCAATGTCCACTTATATATACACACACACACACACACACATATACACGCAATCTTTGATATTAAATACGTAATACACTTTTCATCACCTACACTTATTTGAAAGCTGCAGACGTGCATATATATTCTGTAGTCAATTAGAAAAGATGCTATTGCTGCTATAAAGATATGAAGCAAGCAGCATTAGCTTTTTTTTTTTCTTATTGCATAAATATCTAAAGATGGTAGTGTTTAAATATTTATCTACATTCATGGTCTGTGAATTTCTTTCTAACCACCTGCCTAGAGATCTCATTTTTAAGAGAAGTCCATCCACCTTCTGTACTTATATTCCTTATTGTATCTATGCATCTTTTTCGAAATTGACTTGTAAATAGAGACCTATGAGCAGGTTCATGTTGGCTATCAAAGATTACTGTTAAATTACAAGAACTCCAGATAATCGATGTGTCTTTCATCTGTGATATGTATATGTTGAGAGAGAGGTTCAAGTAGAAATGGATATTTATCTAAATTGTTATCTTTGCCAATTTGCATATGAATTAGTAGATTTGAAGTATGTCTTTCTCCAAACAGATACATTTCCTTACAACTGTGTCTATAGAATAAATAGGAAACTTAGTTCTTGATATTTTTTACTTATTTTTTATTTTAACTGTTTTCTCATTGAAAGTAGATGAAAAGCAAAAACCAAATATAAAATTTATTGATCCAATCATGCAAACATATACAGATCTTTGTAGGTTTTGGTTAAGTTTACATATCTGGAGATGAATTACTAAGCTGATGTATTAGGAACAGAAAGTACACAAAAATTTAACTCTGCATGTCTTTAGGTGGTCACACACACATTATTTTTAATTTATTTTGTTTATTTTTGATGGATACTCATATTCAAGTAGAAGTTCTGCTTTTTTTATTAAACAGTATTTTTTATTCAAATACATCTACTGGCCTGAATATTTGAGAAATCTTGTCAGAAAAATGTGTCCTCTGGCAGGATTTGAACCTGCATACCCTATGGGCAACTGTCATTGGATCTAACGTACAAAACCCGAATAGTGCCTTTTGAACACACACACACACACACACACACACACACACACACACACACACACACACACTCTGCAGATTCTTGAAACAGCCATATCTACTCTGTATCATATCATAAAGTAAGCAAAGACATCTTATTTTTAGGAAATGGATTAAATCCGACATAGTTATTTTAAATTTATTTTGTTTAAACGTTATTTTTGATGGATACTCATATTCAAGTAGAAGCTCTGTCTTTTAATTAAACATTTTTTTTTTTTTTTTTTTTTTTTTATTCAAATAAATCTACTGGCCTGAATATCAGAGAAATTTCTTTAGCCAAAAGTCTTACATGCCCGAGTGGTTAGGCATGTCAAATGCTATGATGGTCCCCTGCTGGAGGAGACACATTTTTCTGACAATTTACAAAGCCAAAATAAAAGATACAAATGGCCAGAGCAAAATATACATGTGGTGTACTGAAGGCAGCTTCAAGAAGAGATGATATAATCATAAGTCATCATTCAAGCTAGAAAGACTTAGGAATTCTAACCGACTAGCCAGCCATGTGTGGGAATTAAAAGAAAAAAAATAGCAAAGATCTGATTGTAAACTGGAAATGCATACACACCAAAAAGTACTTTTTGTGTTCGTGCAAACCAAGATGAAAGTATGTACATTTTATTTACTCCCCACTCCAATACAATTTCTATACTTTTGCTTTTCTTAATTTTTAGCCAGTTGCTTAAAATAATGAAATTTTAGAAAATGTAAAAAAAAAAAAAAAAATCCAGTGATGACGTATTTTGATGAGGGGCTTTTCCTGATTAACGTTTTTTTTTTCTCTTTTATTGCAAAAGCACAAAAGTTTCTTTCCCAGATAAGCAAAGGGTTTAGGAATAAGAAAAAGTTGTAAAAATGTATTTTCCAATATATAGCAGGGAAAGCATTATTGTAAAAAAAACAAAGTTTGAAAAATGAAAATGTCAAAACTTCATAATACTGAATACTTTTGAAAGACTTTGGTTCAATCTTTGATAGATCTGGAGATTTGTATTCAGTGTTTGGATGTACAGTTGGTATAAGGGTTATCAGGATGGAAAATGGAATTGGTAAATGGAGTTCTGATTCCAGCTATGACTTCATATGAATGCTCTTGGAAAAAAGGCGTGGATCTATTTCTTTGCAGCTATGGTTGAAATAGTAGGACAGACTGAAGAGGGGCAAGCTCTCTTAGCCTGGGCACACCTACAGATTATGCGTGTGTGGGTGCAGTATATGTGATACTTTAGAGACCCTACAATGGGTTGTGGGATGGGTATATTTCAATGTTTATTTTGTCCATTTTAAGTTCTTTTATTTCCTTTGATTACTTCTGCCATCCCTAAGAAATGTATTGTTCTCATTTCTTGGTGATTGGCTAATTGGGAGAAAATATTTTGTAATCTTGGATACAATCTGCCTTGTGGGCAGTTTCATATGAATGACACTTGTTATAGTTGACAGGGTTGATCTAAGATTCTGTTTGGTTCTTAGAATTTGGTAATATCACATCCTGGTCAAAGAAAAGTCGATATCATTCTTCTCCTATGTAACATGTCCTTTCAGAACTTTGGTGATCATGACTTCCTATTTTTTTTGTAGCTCTTACCAATGTTTGTCTTTTTACCTTCCATTCCCTGTTTTGCTTTTCATTTATGCAGGCTTGTTGTAGGTTACTTGCTGTTTTCCTCTGTCCTGCTTGCCTTCTGTATGTCCTGTGAGTGTTAAGTTTTCCAAGCCTTCTTTATGTGTGCTAGAAATTTCAACTGCTGCTTTCTGACTATCCTTTTTGTTTGCATTTTGTTTAAAGGTGGTAAGCAGATAACTGGGAATAAACAGAAAAAGAAAATCTGATTTCTATCCCACTCCTTTATAAAATATGAACCCAGATCAATGAAATAACTATGCTACCTTTAGCCAACTGGCCCATACACTATACATATCAGGAGGGGTGTACCATGTCATTAGTAATGGTTATCTGATTGTTGATTGAAATATGTCTACTTGATTACCTCTTGATACAAGGACACATGGCACAGTGGATGAAGGTGTTGGTTAGATCCAGTGACAGGACCCTAAGAATGTGAGTGGAGGCAGTGGAGAACTTGCAGAGGGGAATTAACAGGAGATAACTGACATCCATTAGACATGCACATGGAACTAGAACAGTCTACCCCAATGAGCGAAATAAAGGGTACAGTCCGACATTCCAACCACCTGAAGAAGACATGAGTGTACAACGGCCGAAATGTTGTAATAAATATGGCGACAAAGATGAGGACACTAGTCCGAATAATGTAAATAGTGCTCTTGATATATATTTCTTACTTTATTAATCAAATAGTGTGAAATGATTGCATTACATTTTATAATGAAAAGCAAGCCAGAACTTTCCACATATTTTCAGAAAGTCACTATTTGACTATTTCACTGTATAGTTATTAAAAAAAATCTCTAACACATCTTATTTTTGGTTTGGAAGGAGCTATCAGGCTCCGTTTATGGCCATGTTCCAGAAAAATTGTTACAGTTGTTTCTTTCTATTAAGGATCAAAAGCAAATATTGACATCATTTTTATTTTTTTCTTATGCAAAAATATTCGGATGTTTGAGATTTGGAAAGTGGGACAGGTTGATAAATTTTTCTTTGGTGAAACAAATGAATGTGAATATAAATGGTTTTTAAAAAAAATATATAAAAATTGACCTAAAATTTAGATTCTGCTTGGCTGATGAAAGAAAAAATATATTGGATCATTGCAAAAGTTTGTCCGATTTTTTTTTTTTTTTTTTTTTTTTCATTGTTCACGTACAAACTTTTGCAATGTTCTAATATTTTTTTATTTTTATTTTTTTTTATTAAATTTCATCCTTCTCCTGACAGCTCATAAAGAAATATTCCCTTCCTCTTTACTGTACAGTTCTAAACTAATATTCTCTCTATTGATGAGTTGAATGTAACTTAATTTGTAAAGCCACATTCTTTGATTTTAGAGCTTCAACATATTTTAATCTTTGTTCTCTGGCCATTATTTATTAATTTTGCAATGATAATAGGATTAGTTTTGGTTTGTTTTACGCCATATCAATCACAATGGGTTATTTAATGCTGACAAAATTTTTCTTGTTGGCAATATTTTTTTTTTCTTTTTTTTCAAAAAACGTATTGCTGGTAATAAATTTTCTTCTAAAAATTTATTGCTGGTAACTTTTTTTTTTTTTTTTTACAAAGTATTTCTGGTATTAAGACCTATTTTTTACACTTTCATAGTGTTTTGACCCCAGTTTAGGGGTTAACTATTTACCCATAGCTGGAACCCTAACAGGTGCTACCACTCTGGGTCATGGTGGACATGGGAACACCAGTAATTAAGAGGTAGTTCCATGCACCTCAAAATCTCCTGGCCTTTGTGTCGGGCGTAATTTATCATCTTACCCAGGATGTGATAATAGGATTAAGAATAATTTCACTTTGCTATAAACTTAGATTATGAGTAAATCTTTAACATCTATTATTATTCAAACTTCTGTCATTAATAACAAATATATTCTACTAATTTGACTGCTTTAGCTGGCTGGGAGCTATTCATTATAAATTAAATATTGATCTTTTGAGTTTTAAAGTCAAAAATCAAAAATCATTTATTTTATGTCATCTAACCTCAAAATGGCTTTTGTATCTCATTTGCTAATATCAATTTTCAAAATTTGGCATAAGTAGACCTTTTTAACAACAACAACAAAAAAAAATGTTTTAAAGATGCAATTAGAAGATAGATGTAAAACAAAAACAAAAATGTTTTAACACCGAGAATATTATTTCTGACGAGAATCACTTTTAGAAGAAAGTGACAATCTCAAATCGCCTTTTCTCTTTTACAATGACTAATAGAAATACTTGTTGTAGCCCAGGTTAAAAGAAAAATGTACCTATTTTTTTAAATGAACTTAATGGAGTTGTTCTTTTTGCCTCCTGGCTTTGTATACCTCTTTGCAGCCATTATCATAACAAAGACACTGGCAATATTAAAAGTTACAGACTAAATATATACAAATACAATTGGCATATTATAAAGTAAGATTACGTTATCTGCTATATGTACCACTGGAAGCACAATTAGGATTTTCAAAATAACTTATTTAAATTCCATTATAATCTATTGACTAGACAAAAGAAGTATAGGTTTATAAACTGTGGTATGAAAGTTATAGCAAGTACAAACAAAAAAAAATAATTTCATATTGTTCATTTGTCAGGTATATTAAAAAAAAAAAAAAATGTTCTACCAAGTAATAACTTAAAGAATTCTCAATATTCTTCTTACACTCTTGGAGACTGAAAGGAACTTGTGCAAAGCTTTAGCAGAAGCCATCTGATAGTTTTTGTCCTCAATGTACACTGGAGAGAGAAAGATATGCATTTCTTATTTAAGAGAAATCAGAATAATTTGTGTGCTAATTTATGTCATATTTTTGCTTAGTAAACTTTGAATGATTATCATTGTTTAAAAGAATTTTGAAGATATTAGGTGTTGAAGCACTCAGAAATAAATTGACTAGTTTTTCAGACACTTTTCTTAATCTTTTAAGTAAACACTTCTACAGCTTTTAATGTTTTGCATAGAATAGTTGTAATTTATGAATAACTTCAGCAGATATTCAAACTCTCTTTATCATAGTTCTGGAGTTTTCCTTTCCTTTATTAAGTCCCACCCTCAATGTTATGTTTAGGAAATGTTCTTGCTGGTAAACTTTTGCTATTATCCTTTTCTTATAACTTTATACTGTATTGTTGACGATTTAGTAATGCTCTTGTCTTTGAGATTAAATATTCTATAATCGTAATTATAAAATATTTTATAGTCGTAAGTTCTATGCTAACAGTTTCTTCTTGTGGAACTCTCTTCCAGCTTCTTGCTTCCCAGTAAACTTTGATCTTCAAAAATCTAAATGCACTGTCGATCATTATCTTCTGTCTTAATTCTTGTTCTTTTATTGTTCTCTCTCCTTAATAGTAATTTTTTTTTCTTATCTAATTCTCAGTAACCCCTTGTGTTTTAGTGGCTTTATTGCCTTACTTGGTCTGAAATGATTAAAAAAAATATTTTTCTATTTGCAATTTTGTAACTGTAAGCATACTCGTTTTGGAAGAAAATTACTAAATATTAGAAAGTTTAAAATTGTTGTTTTTCTGTATTTGAGAGCTGATTTTAAATAATCTTTTTGGTTTTGATTATATTAATACTTTATTTTTATAATAAAATCACCTTCAATTTAAAGAATCTAATTGATTACAGTTGAGTTAACCTCTCTCTCTCTCTGTTATTAGGGATATTATCATAATCCTTCCTTCCACTTATTATATGCTGTGATTAAATGATAAACCTTTAGCTATCATACTCCTGACGAATTACTGAGCTATTCTAACAGTTCAAAATTCATGTCCATCTTGTATCTTGTCCATTTTGTCTCTCTTAGGAAGGTAAATATAAATATTACTGCTTGTTGTAATTTTTAAAGATGAAAAAGTAGTCTGGGTGACTTTTTATATCATTACATTAAGAATGGAGACTGTTTAAGGCTAGATTTAAGTGTTATTGTCACCCCCCACCTCTCCCTAAAATGTCTTTTATTTCTGTAGTGAATCTTAGAAAAGAGTTATATTTTTATCCACTGAGGTTAATGTAGATTATTTTCTAATGAGACAAACATTGCTATCTCTTGTTTTCTATTCCTTTTATTTATCATTTATCTAGAAATCATCTGCCATTTTGTTGAATTCTCTTAAACAAGATTTGAGAGACAGGGTTGAAGTGGTTAAAGCTCTTAGCATTTGTGATGTGTGAAATTTGCCCCAATATTATTAGGTCTTTATTGTTTTAAAAATGGTGAGGAGGTGACAGTTACTTTCATTTTATTACAGAATACAAGACATTATCAAAGTATGTCAGTGTGAGAAGATCTAGAAAAGCTTAATGTAAAGCTGACCTGTTGACCTTGATTTGGTAGCTTGTCTGCATTGATTGACCCTTTTTACCTTTTTGTTTCTTTGTGATTTTGCCTCAACTTTGTTACTTGATGCAACACAAAAACAGATCAATCTAACCCCAGTTTTCATCTGACCTTGGTACCTGTCAAATTGAACTTGATAGCAGTCATGTATGCTTTTGGAACTTTCCAAATCAGTCTCTAATTTATAGAACAATCAGAACATGTTTAGTAACAATTTCTCAAACTTAGTTCTGATGTTGACTCTGCAGGCATAAAACTATCATCCTTTTTATTCCAAATAGAAAGTTTAAAGCCCAGTTTAAAAATTTCATATTTATATATAACAGTACATTTTAAACAGCTGTATTATTTAGTTATTATTCGTTTTGATTAATATCTAGTTTTTAAATTTTTAGTTGCTATTATTCTAATTTGTAGTATTGGGTAGACTGCAGGATTGAAAATAAGATAAGCTCTTAGTGAGATTTTAATTTGCTTCACTTTTACCTCTGCAAAGCTACTAACATGGCCTTACGGAAGATCAAATCTAACCTATAACACCTCACTCCATTCCACGATCCGTCAACACAATATTTATTTTTGGTTTTATGCTAACAGTATTAAACATTTTTAACAAAAAAATTAATACTACCTTTATATTTAAAAATTTTTATTTTTGTTAAAAATTTTATTGGTAAATTTATTATTTCTTGTTATGAATAAATTGTATCAAATATTTAAAGAAGTTCTTAAATTGCAAACATGTTTAAAGATGATTTAAGAAATGACAAAATTATTTTGGAAAGCTGCTTCATGGAATTTTATAGTAATAGACTAAACTGTAGTGTTTGGAGTTCGGTGTCTATGATTTTCCAGGGGTGAGACATGTGGACTATTATCTTCATCTTTGTTATTATGACAATGTTTCAGCCATTGTGCCCTCCGGTCTACATCAAGTGCTTATCGATAAACTATAGCCTTTATTTAATCTATGGGAGTAGATTGTTCTTGTTCCACTGCCCATGTCCAAAGATATTTCTTGTATTATTTAGTACTGGGCAGTTATTGCTTGTTCTGTTTCTACTGAGTCTAAGGGCATGCTATCTGCCCCAGGGATTGAACCCACAATTACTATATCACAACAGGACAATAGCCTAGTGGATTAAAGCATTAGTTTGTGAATTTGGTGACATAGTAATTGTGAATTCAATCCCTGGGTTGGGCAGTCTGTACTTCTACTCAGAAATGAGACTAGCAATGATTGAGCAGTATTAAATTGGAATAATCTGTAGTTGTTAATAAAATGATTCTAAAAGTTATTGATATAGTAAGTTTCTTTCATGGATATTCTATGAATTATGGTTCCAAAATTTGCTGAGTCAAAGTTAATTCAAACTTAAATTATGGCTTTAAACAAATGACAAGTAATTCTGTACTTAACAATTTTGACCTACATGTAATATCTGTTTTAAAACTCACACTTTCCTAAACTACTCTTGGCACTGAAAGTGTTAATTCATCATCTGAAAAATGTGCTTTGTAGTTTGAATACAAGTAATTGGACATTTTCATAATCTAGACTAAACAAAGGACTGATGTCAAGTAGACAAGATTCCTTGTTAGTATTTTTCCAGAATTTTGTTAAAAGTGGGTCCCCCCCCCCAAACAATAATCAACAATTATTGACTATAATCCTAAAAATAATTTTCCCAATGACTACTCATCATTATTGTTATGCTTTTCATGCATTGCGACAATTTATTTCAAGCTGTGTAAAATCTAAAAGGATAGTCTGGTTTGTAAATATGACAATAAGAGATGAAAATATTGCTTTAGTTAGAATGACTAGTTTTAGGTAATGTGTGATGAAATGCAAATAAGATGCAAAGAATTTTTGTGTGCCCCCACCAAGAAAAAATCTAACCTATAACACCTTACTCCATTCCACAATCCCTCAACACAATATTTATTTTTGGTTTTATGCTAATAGTATTAAACATAATCTCATATAAATCATAGCTAAATTATGCTTTTGAGGTTATTAAACTTTACTACAAAAGGCCTATGAAATTGTACAAATCCAATGATGATGAATTAGGAATCTCTTTTCTAACTCATATGGAGAACAAAAAATGTTTTTCTACTCAATCTGTTTATAGTAATAAAAATGCCAAATAGAACCAATTGTAAAGTTACATTGTTAATTTTTCTGAATGACTTTTTTCCCCCACCTTTTAATAATTATCTTGCTTCATGAAAACTTTACCAAACAATTTGTTAAAATGCTTTGTTTTCAGTTAAGTGAATCTCTACTGGAAAGAGTATTTCTTATAAAACTTAATCTGATTTTTTTATTTGTTCAACTCAACCCCAACAAGTCATTTAATTACTGATATTATTCTAAAATCTCTTGTAATGTTTTTGAACCAAGATTTTAAATTGTTGAAAAAAAAAACATGAAAACTGATCCATAACTTCATATTAACTCTGGTAAACAATGGTTTCAACCTTGGCCCCTTCACTGTTAACATTTGTTAATGAAGAAAGAACTATTTTGACTGTATCTGAAAGGGAAGTGCTTTTAGTGAACTGAAACTTATCTGCAGTTCTGCAATACAAATAGGAAAGGGTTTTATCATTTCTACAAAAGCTTGTTGTAGTAAACAAAGGACATTTAGAATCCTTTTTATTTATTTTTTTTTATTTAACTGATATTGAAAAGAAAAAACTGATCTAAGTAGCATTTAAAATGTTTGATGTTTGAACAATCAATTTCATGGGAGGACACTCCTATTGATGTTGAAAACAAAGATCAGCTGTGTCATTATTTGGTTATTAAATCATCCTTTTTCAGACACTGTTTCACTCTACATGAAAAATATTGCATTGTCTGACATAAAGCATCCCCCCCAGCAAAATCTTTTCATTATTGATTGTTTTGTATATGCAAATTTGCTTTTCATTTTGTTTTCATATTAAAGAACACTTAAAGTAAGTTTGTTACCTCATTTGTTCTCATTGCCTGCTGTCTCAGTAAACATTTTAAAGCACCTTGGCTACCTGATTAGTTATTAATTTTATTACATGACAAGCCATCATATTTGATGTCAATGGCTGTAGGTATTTAGTAAGATTAGCTCAGTTTGGTGTACACACACACACACATACACATACATCTATATATATATATATATATATATAAAGCAGGTTTGGTTAAATAATTTTATTAATGCGTTTTTCACCCCAAGCAAGGTGAGAAGCCACTAGGATGCAAGGGGTTACAGATCAGATAGGAGTAATAGAAGAAAGGATGAGGAGAAGGGTAGTGGATAGATCAAGGCAATTGGAGATGTCAATTGACATTACATTTGAATAGCTGAAGATTATAGCTCTCAGGGAAACTAGAATAGGGAATGGAGTTCCACAGGCGAGAGGTGCGAGACATGAAGCTATTGGAGTAGAAGATACGGCTACATGTAGGAGTTTCGACAGTGAAAGGGTGAGAGCGGTAAGCCGGCCTTGTAGGGTGCTTGAACTCATGAAGTCTGGGAACCAGCGAATGCAGCTCCTCGGAGCAATTGCCATGAAAGTATTTGTAAAACAGACAGAGAGAGGTGACGGCGTGTCTGTGAGGAAGTGACTGTAGACGAGGTGCCAGAGCAGGGATGTCTTTTAGTTTTAATTGTTTCAATTTTAAATTTGATGAGCTACTCAGAATATAAGCATAAATAAAAATGAGCATAATACATCACCAAATAACTCTAAACACATCAAATTACTAATACTGTAATGAAATGCATTCTAACAGAAGGAAAAAAAACTTAAAATGACTCAAACACTAATATATCCCCCACTGATCCAAGTAAAAAAAAAAAAATAAAATAAAATTATATACAATACTAAATTTAATACAACCAGCCTGGTTGTCCAAAATAATTCTTCTCTGTCAACTAACATCTTATAAAAGACTAACATTTCTATATCAATTTAAATGTCCTTTGCGAGATTGCATCTCTGATAAAAATGTTGGTTTTACGATAATGATGTTGATGAGTAGGCTTATGTTTCACTTGCATGAGCATATTTCAATCTGTGAACATTAAAAGGGACACTCATGTCCACATTCAAACTTCAGACAGATATTAGTTGAAAATACATCAGTACTTAATCAAAATAATAATAAGCAAAAATATAAAATTCTGGAAGCTCTTTATATAAAAGAATTGCTACCAAAAATAAAATCAACTATGAGTATAGCAACAAAGGTCATAAATGTTTGTAGCAGCAAAGTTTTATATAAAAATGCAAAATTAAAATATAACAAAAAAAAAAAAATTCTTTTTTTTAAATTACATAAGTTACCTCCCTTTTTTTTTCTTTCCTACTAATCATCAAGTGATTTTTATATATATATATATATATATATATATATATATATATATATACACACACACACACACACAAGATAATCCTAAGGAGCCAGGCAAACCTACCTAGGTTTCACCTAAACATTGTCAGGGTGAAGACAGCATCGCCCTGATGATCCATTTAGGTGAAACCTAGGTAGGTTTGCTTGGCTCTTTAGGATTATCATAGGTTTTGCTCTACTCCATGTATTGAGCACTTTATATAGTTGCCTTTTACTCGTGTTGGAGGTTTTTTTCTTTGGACTTTGATCTTGAACTCTGGATAATTGTTTTCGCCTTAGTTTAAAGTTCTTGGTTCTTACTTTTTTTTATTTTTCATTTTCCCTTGGGTACCGATTTGTTCTACTACACGTTGGAATATCCAAGGTTTTTCCAAGTAAGTATCACATATATATATATATATATATATATACAATATATATCACTTGATGATTAGCAGAATAATTCTAAGGAGGATATAAATCTAAAGAGAGTTCAATATAAGAACAGAGCAATATAATAATGAATACAGAATCCTTAAAAATCCATCAGGTCAGGTTATAATTTATTTCGTGGATCCCAAACGTCCATCTCTTCAGACACAAAGAAAAGGAAAAGAAGAAAAAAGAAAGAGAAGAAAAGGAAAAAGTTTTAATATTAAAAGGGGAAAGAAAAAAAAAAGGGATAGAAAGACATATTTTTTTATATAAGATTCTTTAGGGGGAGGAGAATGAGAGAGGAAAAGAAAGGAAAGAGGGAATTAAGCAAGTCAACAGCGTGACCCACAAAAGGTTTTTTTTCTTCCAGGACTTGACAAGTTAAAATATATATTTTTCAGTTGTGTAGACAAGTTTTTAATCCTGGGTGTCACGCTTTTGCGATCAGACAAACTCAATGTTAGCTCTATCACAGATATTTAGCACTTTTCACAAAGTACCACACACACACACACACATATATATATATATATATATATATATATATATATATATATATATATTAGTTATGTTATATTTATGGTTTAAAGTGCTCAATATCAGGGGTAATGTATGTAAATATAAAAGTGGCTGTCAAAGTCAGCACCCAGAGGTGACAGTCTTTTTCAAGCTAAACACAATTGGCAGTCCATGTGTGCTTTTTTTTGCTTGACTATTTATGTACGTAGGTCAGTGATGCATTTTGGGTAGTCTATTGTATTATTCTAAAGGTTAAAATGGTGACCAGTAATGGTTGTGTTTCAAATTATCCTAGGGAATAACTTCAGGTCCAGATACAGTGTTTTGGCTATTTATAGTGTTAACTTTTTTTATTGATAGTTTTATTGATTGTTATTATTATGCTTACTTGTGTTTGTGGTTTGTCAATTTGTTTACTACTTACTTAGCTTAATTACTTATTTATTGGCTCATTTTATAAATAAAATGAGTGGGCTTTGAATGGGTCATTTTTATAATAGAGGCTCTTAAGCTGGTCAAGTCACAAATTCTTTATAACTATTCTTGGGAAAGATAGTGGTTTCCCATTGTCTTGACTTGAGATGTGTCCTTCTTCAAGCTTAGGTGCCAATCAAGGTTAGAGTATGCCCTACCATCTTAGACATAGATGGCAGAAAATAGATAAATTAATACCATTTTCATGAGTATTACTGCAAAGTGAAAGCAACAGACTTTGCTGCATTTAATAAGCTCTGCTTAATACTTTCATTTTCCGTGCCAATAATGTTTCATTACCTGCATATTGAACTTGCTAAGCATTATACCATGTTGGGTATCAGTAGGTATAATTGGTTTGTCTAGTGAGTGCAATCTTAAGTTTGCAAGTCCTAGTTTTGTTTTGCAAAATTGGGTTTCTTTCTATTAAATATTTTAGAATAGGGATGGCATCTGAGAGAAAAAAAAATTGATATTATTAATATGAATGATTTTTTAATTTTGATTTGGTCAGTATTATAGTTTTTGTATTGCTCATTTCTTCTCGCCCACTCTCTATTTCTCTGTGTTTTCCTGGCAGTGCAACTTTACATTTAGAACAGGTTGCAGGAAAAAAACATTAAATAGAAGATTGTGTAGAGAGAAGCAGATAGAAAGGCCCAGAACATGTTTTGAGAAACGAAAAAGTGTGTAAAAGCTGTTGAAAGTCTAAATAAAAACTGTGTAAAGTAAAATATACTATAACTATTCCTGAAATACATTTTGTATCTTCTGAAAATATTTGTAATCCAAATACAGAGCCTACTCACTCCTGTTGGAGGAATTCCTCACTTATTGGCCAATTGTGGATGGGTGAGGCTATTTAGGTGGATGGCAGCTGAGTTCATCCCTCTTTTAACAGGATCTGGTGGGGTGGCCAGTTAATTTATCGACCACTTGGGTTTTGAATTCAGAGTTGTCCTTCTCCTAGACTGGTTGTCACCAAGCCTATAGGACACAGCCTGTTTTACTATTTACCCATACCTGGGAGGAGGAGAAGAGATGCATTCATACCTTCCCCAAGTGAATGTAATGAACTTGGCTGGAAATCGAACTCAGTTCTCCAATTCCTTGATCCAAGCTGCTATTCATTACTCCACCATGGTGTTGTAGTATATTTTAAAAATGTTTGTGTTACTAATACACTCTTCAGTACTACACACTACTTTTAATGACTTTATTTCTGTTTAACTTTTTCAGTATCAGTCTCACCCTGCCATTTATATGAGAATGGATTCTTTGTTCTCTGATCTTTGTTGGTCAATCACCAATATATTAGTTTAATTGCCTTTTAAATCTTTTCATTTGCAGTCATTTTGTTGTGGGAGATACTCTTCAATTTCTAGGAATTGCTTGGTGGCACTTTTGAAAATTGATGCAAGGATTCTGCTTAAGAAAATTTTCACACATTGTATTTGTATATAATGTTTTAATAGCTTCCTGATGGACAACAAATAATTTTTCTTTACTTATTTGACTTTGTTGTACTTGAAATAAAACTTGAGACCTCACAAAGAGCAATGCTCTTTTCTATCACTTGATCCAAAACTCAAGTGCTTTTTTTATTGTGGCGTGTTCAGTGTGGCTGTCTGGATTAGTTTCATCCTACTTGACATCCTGTATCTTCCCATTTGCCTATTAGCTTGAGTTATGGTTGCAGGGAAGCCCCACAGTCTTGGGTAAACTATAAATTCCATATGGATTTTTGGTTTCCAAATCCAATTTCAGATCATAACTCCCTGTAAAGATTGATGTGCTTATCAGTTTCATAAGATTACATCCAATATATAAAACTCAGTTTGTGTGTCTGCTTAAAGAACCTGAAAATCTATTAAATGTATAAAGTTGTTTGTGTGTATGTGTGTGTGTGTGTGTGTGTGTGTGTGTATGCAAATATTAGGTTGGTGCAAAAATAATGACGTAATAATGTCGTTTTTTGAGGTATTTTTTAACGTCAAAAAACAACATTATTACGTCATTATTTTTGCACCAACCTAATATAAATATCAGATAAATATGACATTTATATCTATCAACATGTTTTATGTCTTAGCCAACTTAGTTATTCTTACTTTATGGAGATAATTTGCACATTTTTACTTTTTGATAAACAAAATTTTTAAAAATAATTTTTGTTATTCATTTACTTTTGTGATTTTTATAAACAAGTAATTTTAATGATATATTTTATCATTGTTTAATTGTTCAAATAGTTATTTTCTACTCTGAAGTGGTAATGTCCTTAACATTTAGCTCACTGCTTCAGAGTAAAAGGAAGTAAGCAAATTGACAACTTTCTGAATATATTGAAATAAATCTAATATATTATGAATTTATAAAATTCCATTTATCTTATAGGTGATTATGAAAATGTTAAACTTATAGAATTGTTTTAACTATAACAATTTTTCTTATAACATTTTTACAATATATGTTGAGTTTTCAGAGAAATATATGTAATAAAATGGATCAAAGAGGAAAGACTTTGCCTGCATAATAATAGGTATCATTACTAGCACATTCCTCTATGTTAACAAAGATTTGTATGTACGTGTGCGTGTCTCTCTGTCTCATAGAAATTTTAAGTTTAAACAGGATTTATTGAAAAATACAGAAATTTTGTTTTAACGATTTTTTTTTTTTTTTTTTTTTTTTCATGATAATGTGTGTCTGCAGTGGTGTCATCCTAAATTTTCAGGAACTGATTCTATAAAAGCAGGTAATCTTTAGGAGCGTATTCTGCTTATTTTCTTTTTAGTCTGAGAATGGAAACAAATCATTTTTTAGTATCAAAAAGAATTAAACAATTTTGATAATTTCATAGAAAACATTTAAGATATTTCCAGATTTAAATTCTATTCTTATCATATTTCTGTTCAGAAGTCTGATGCTTTTTGACTCTAGTGCCATCAATTGTGTTATGGTTTCTTAGCCACATTCAAACTGAATTGCTACAGTCCCAAAAGAATCTCTCTTTTGCCTTTTTTTTTCCTACACAGCTACCATTATCTGTGTCTTTTACCTTTTCTTTTTTTCTCTTCTCACTGACCGCTGTTTATTGTTGTGGTAGGGGTGTGTGCCTTTTTAGAGTTTCACTAAGTGTGTGCATGAATGTATCATAAATAACCTAGCTCATCGGCTATTAATATACAGGATTATTTTTGGATAATACGACAACCAGTTTGTTAAATTATTATAATTTCAATAATTGGTTTATGGGAACTGGTAGGATGCTACCACTGGGTGTTTTGATTCCTGTGTGAATGTACCCTGTCCCTTCAGGACATAGGTGATTATCTCTCCACAACTTCCTCTCCAGTGAAGCCCTTATTAAAGTTATCCTTTTTGCTATATCTCCTAATCACTGTTCTGCCAACTATTTAACACAACCTTGTTAGGTAAGTTATTTCTTCTGTTCCTTTTGGTTTCAATGTTCTGTGACTGTCAAATATTTCTTTCTTCGTTATGTGCTGTAGACATTTCAAGTATCTCTATCTGATACTATAGACAAGTCCTTTTTGTTTCCATTTTCTCTAGAAATTTGTCATTGCTCACATGTTTAATCAATAGTATTCCTAGCATCTTTTTGTAGAAGCATGTCTGTTGCTTTAAGTTTCTTCTCCATCTCTGATGAAATTCTCTAGCATTCATTACCATATTGGAGGTCTGATATGGCATAACAATTCACTAATCTTTGTTTCTAGGTTGCCATTACCTAATGATAGCAAATATATATATCATATTCTTCATAACTATTTTATCTTGTTTGTGGTTATGATGTATTTGCTGGCAGTCAAGATCCTGTTGTTAAAAAAAGAAAAAAAAAGTACTATTTTGTCTGAACAACAAAAGTATTTAGCATGTATTCATTATTTTATAAAACTGACTATTAATGAGTTCCATTGTTTATAAGAAATTGCATTATGACCATTAATTTGTTTCAGTTGTTACCAATTTTGATAGTTGAATAAAAAAAATTTTTCAAGGAAAGCAATTCCTTTTATTATCTAGCTTTTTACTAATACATATTTTTTTTTTTTTTAGTTAATATAGAGCTAAATTCATTTTATCACAAATCGGTACATTTTAACATGTCTGAATAGACATAAAGTTTAGTAATTAAGCATCCTTTGATATATCATAACCTGATGCTCCCCCCCCCAAAAAAATATGTTCTGAAAATAAAAACATTTGGATAGTGTTAAGAGGGTGGTTTGGTTTGGTTTGAGCAAATAAGTGAATCTTTGAGAGTTATACTGAAATGCTAAGAACAGAAAAGAGTAATGGTGAGAGATGAAAATGACCATATTTGCCAGGATATAATATGTTATATATAAATAAAATCACAAATATTACACTATGTCCAATGAACTGGTGATGGTTGTCTGTTTGAAATGGATAGCTCTGAGGCTGGGCTGAGTTGCGGTGAGTGCTAATCTCTCAAATTAAGAGAATGTTTAGAAAAGGTTAGATTTTATAGAGATGATGGTTTGTACTATGTAAGAAAGGGATAATTGTGGATTCTTATCTGAACATTTCAGGAACGATTCAAACTGATATCTTCATTTATTTTCATCAGTTGGCTAGTAGATTCTCAAACATCTTTTAGGTATGTACCACATTTAATAATTGTCAAAGAGCTTTAAATAGAATGCCTTAACCTCGTTTGCATATTTATATGAATAATTGATGAAAAGACGAGATTTCATCAGATAACATTTAGTTGGGATTTCAATGAAAATAGGCTTGCTCTCTCTAGAAAGGAAGATTTGGAAGAAAATGACTCAGAAGGATTATATCTACTGTTTAGTTAAATATTTCCTGGTAGGGAACCTATAAAAAAAACCCCAAAAAACATCCAGAATTTAACGCTTTCAAGGGAGTTGATGAGAAAAGAAGCTTGTCTTAAGATATTATGTTGGGTAGACAGGCAGAAATGTATGAATGTTGATTTCTGCTTCATTTTTCCAAAAGCAAACAGTTGCAGTGATGATTTTCAATGCTTTTCACTCACTTAGCTCTTTCTAATCCCTGATTTAGATTAAGTGCAATGTCTTTGCTTGAAAAGAAAACTTTAAATAGTTAAAGTGACTGTCATAGTGTAGTAGTCAGCCATTTTGGAATAATCCATTAAGTGGTCTTTATTCCAAACTGTGTTAATCTTTTAAAACTAAACTTATTTTTACAGTGTCCATTCAAAAGCATTTTCTTTTGGTTCCGTGTATAGTAGTAGTGTTTTAGTTAAAAATTACAATTAAGCTTAAGAGAAAAACATGGATGTTTAAAATGAGACTGGCTGTGGATGATGGTCTTACTCTTAATTCTCTGCTATTGTTGTTACCTAGTCATGCCTCATGCCTTTTTGGGTCAAGAGCTGAGAGAACAGATGGCAGGAAAGAGATAAGTGCAGTTAATCTCTCTCTGTGCCATATCCATTCAGTGAGTGATTATGGCTCTCCATAACTTCCTGTTTTTTGTTGTTCTGAGTAATAATTTTTGATCAATTAAATAAACAAAAAAAAACCCCTTTGTCTTTTTATACTTGTTTATCAGTTCATATTGATTGAAATTTGTCAGGTATGTTACATGTTGCTTTTTCCTCTTTTTTTTTTTTTTTTGCTGTTGGTGTTCCATGTGAGTTTTAACTTTTCCAAGTCTCACCTCCTCGTTACGTATCCCCCAAATTTCAGCTGTCTCTTATTGTTAGCAGTTAGGATTTTTCATTTCGCACATGGTCTGTCTTGAAACACATCTCTAAAGTTTTTTGTTTTTCAATGTTTAGTATTCACTGCCGTATAGGAGATTAGACCTTATCACTTCAGCACTCTTTTTTGTTTCTAAGGACATTGTTTTAATTTTTTTTATTCTTTAATACTTTGTTCTAAAATAAATCTTTTTTATTCCTATTTAGTGGCAAGCAAATGTCTTACCTTCTTTTTTTTTTTTCTCCAACCTCCACCCCAGAGCTTATGAGCACTTCTCCCTGCTTTTTTAATAGTTACTTGTTTATAATGTAATGTCTGCAAGACTTTATGGAAATATTTTTGGTTTTGTTAAAGATTTGTGCTTAGACATTGATAGACATTTTATCTCTAGTTTTATTTCTTCATGGTGTTATAGTTTGAAATCATTTCCTAACACATAAAATATAACTTTATATAACAATCACCTGTTATGCACAGAAACACTAATTACTTATTTTTATTCCATAATTACATCCTGTATATATTTGTTTTTTTTTTTTTATCTACCACAGATGTTAAAATCTCAGAAACTGCTTGTATGCTACATTAAACTGTGTAAACATTCTTTTGTTTAGATTAATGTGAAACCTTCATTATGTATTGAAGTAGTTGAATGTTGTATTTATATTTAAATTATTAAGGTTAATGAATTTTATGATTTCTGCCCAAATTTCTGAAACTTAGACATTATTATGAAATATTTTTTATTAGGATTGTAATCTTTGTTATTACATTGCAGATATGAGAAACGATTGATACAAAACCAGATAATAGTGGGTGAAATATGATAAAAACATGAAGAGGCTAGACTGAATTTTTTATCTTGTTCATTTTGACAGATTTACTTTTTTTTAAATAGCAAAGTGATTTATGATTTTGCTAATAACTGTATGTTGTATCCAAGATTGTTGGGATTAACAAAAATGAATGAAAATAAGACAAGTGTATTTTAACACATAATAAAACAACTTTTATTCATTTATGGTCTGAGAACAGCAAGGATTTCTTTCGATTGAAAACCATGAATTCCATGTGCATATCAACTTGTTACAATGTTGAATTCAGATGTGTTGCACTCCACTCCTAAATAAGGGAAGTAACCTGGTTGTATTTTGAGTTCTCATCTATTATAGGGAAAGAAATTAACTTCCCTTAACACTATGAATTATTAAAATATATTTAATCTTCATTAAGGTAATAATAGCAGTAAACAGAATTTGATGGTCTTGTAGTGTAATTAAACTTGTAAACTAGCAGAATCTGCTCTTTTCTTTTCTTCTATGTATCAAATTAAGACTTTGAAAAGTCTAAACAGAAGAACAGCTTCCTGGCTGGTCATTCCATGACAATTCAACCAAAAAAAAGAAAAAGAAAAATGTAACCTCCAAAAATTAGATTTTGTTCATTTTGATATATGTTGTAGATCTTGTTCATTAGAAAATCCTGAAAATTTTAAGTGTAATTTTCTAACTGTTCTCAAGATTGTTTCAAGTTGAAATCAGCATTTTCTGTCTATGGACATTTCCAATTTCGAGCTTGACAATCTCACAAAATTAATGAAATTTGATACCCTTATACATTTTTAGTCAAGGAATCCAAATGTCCCTTTAGAATTTTAGAATGAGTAACCACAAAGTAGGTATTAGCAGTTATTTGGGGGAAAAAAATGCACATTTTTTAGGTAACTGACAAAAATGGAAAAATTGAGAAATATCATCTTCAGCCCTGAAAAGTAACAAAAAGTGGCACGACATGTGAAAACTATAGTATTTGGGGAAGAAATAACAAGTTAAGCATTTGAAAAGCCTTTAAACAGAACAGCTTTCTGGTTCCTTTATCATATGCCTTCAAGAATTCTAACAACCAGGATCTAAGCAATAGTGAATTGAATTTGGTGAAAACCAGGTATGATGGATAACTGTGAAGATTGGAGAGTCATGACTATCTGTTCAATTGGCATGATGAAATGACAAAACTTGTAAATTGCTTGAACTGGTTAAATGTTTGTATTTATTCAGCCATTTTATTTCGGAATGTAACTGTACAAGTAATTATTGTGCATGTATGCATCTCCACCCCCAAACTCTTTGTGCAGCATGTTAGACAACAGAGGACCATCCTCTACCTGACTTCCTCTCTCTCACAGAGCATAAAGTTTGATTTCTGTATTTCTGCTTGTGAAGTTTCCACATAACAAAATCCTTCTTGGTGAAGTCTAGTGGTCCAGATAAAATTCTTGTGATTGTTCTTAAGAACCTTAGTCCAGAATTATCTCTAATCTTTGCAAAGTTATTTAAATGCTGCCTGAAGGAAAAATGTTTCCCAAGTCAATGAAAGGTGTCAGCTGTATGTCCTTTTTTTTTTTTTTTTTTTTTTTTTTAACAATATGTGAGTGCTAATCCTTGTTGCAATATTACCTCATCAGCCTACTTAATGTCATCAGCAAACTCCTTGGATCTCTTATCAACAAGAAGGTTATTAATTACCTCAGTAGAAACAACTTCCTGTGTGAAAAGCAGTATGGACTTTGCTCATTTTGTTCCACTGCTGATGTCTTAACTTCCATTATACACAGAATCATTGGAGTAGAAAAATCACCTTAATTATCTGTAAGAAGAGTCTTCACAATTATCAAGTCCTTTCTTTCTATCAGGTAGATCTGTAGATGTTGTCATCAATGACCAGTCTTCTAAAGCCAATGAGATCAATACAGGTGTCTCACAAAGTTCACCTCTCTGTCCTACCAACTTTCTGCTTTATATTAATGATCTGCCTAAGGACATTCTTGGGTCATTAGTAAATATCTATGCAAAAGGTACCACAGCTTATGGGTGCACTTCCAAAAGCCTAAATGATCAGAGACTGGCAGCTGATCTTTCCTCTGGCTTAACTCTCAACAGCTCAATAGAGAAAAAACTGGCTTATAACATGCAATATCTTTAAAACCAAGCTAGTAATGCTTCAGATATGCATACATACACATACACGCATGGAAATTTTCTGTCATTTTTCATGTGAGAAGGTCAATCTGTTCAGTGCTTAGAATCAACAGCCAGATTAACTGCACATATCATTTGATTATAGTGGTGAAGAACAAACCACGTTTTTTGGAAGAGCCGACTACAGATAACTGGTGCACAGTATGCCAAAAGGTCTCCAAACGTACCCTCTGCTGGTTTTGAATTCATAATTGTCCTTCTCCTGTCCATTCTCAGCTTACTCATTCCAACAGTTCCTAAAAACCTGGGCTGTTAAGCAAAGAATTTCATCAGTGGCCTATCCCCAGTCTAACGGACGTGCAGAATTGGCAGTCAAGACTGCAAAAAGACTCATAAAAGACTGCACAGGACACCAGGGTTCCTTGGACAATAACATGGCAGCACAAGCAATCTTGCAATATAGAAACACCCCTATCCAAGGCATTGGCTTATCACCAGCGCAACTCCTGCTTCATAGACGTCTTCGAGATTTTATCCCATCGCACCCACAGTTATATAAACCACACCCTGAATGGATAGCCGCAGCGCAAAAACGAGAACAGAGATTATCCAAACACAATGCAGACCTCATCGAGAAGTACAACCGTACTGCACATGCACTATCCCCACTTTATAAAGGTGACACAGTCTCCATTCAAAACCCAAATAGCCATCGATGGGACATAGCTGGGCGAATAGTAGAGACGCTTCCCAACCGTCAATATAGAATTAGAGTTGCAGGATCGGGCAGAATAACCCTGCGGAACCGTAGGTTTCTAAGGAAACTTGAAGCACCCATAATCAAGACCCCCATACCAAGCGCCATGCCTGTGTCACCTGAGCCGACAATTACGGATACATGCAGACCACATCAATCTGTCAAAGACTTGGAAAATGGTGACATTACATTACAAAATAAACCAGTGTCCCAGGGCCCTACTCAATCACAGCCATCAAGAACAAGGATTCCCAGGGCGCTATCCCGACTACTCTCGTACAATCAGCCAGGCAATAGGGAATTAATTCCTCCCCAACGGCCAATATGTTTCCGCAATGGGGAGAGGAGGGAGATGTAGAAGTCAAGTGACTTACCTGCCAACATGGCTGCCTCCTTCTATTTCCTTGTAAAAGCTGATTTTACCTTATTTTATAGGAGAGCGCCTAATACACCAGTTGGGTTGGTCCATTTTGCTAGAATGGACCTTCCCAATACATTTGCATGAGGGGTCTTTGTTCAGCTATATATTTCTCCATAAATGACTCAAGTCAGTTTTGGCTTTGGCTACATTTGCCTACTTGTGTGCTAAACCTCTGGCAAACTAGCTAATATTCAACAATAATTGTCCTTCTCCTAGACCGGTTGCCACCCAAGACTATAGAACCTAGTCTGTCCTGCTGTTCACTCATAGCAGGTGGGGAGAAGAGATACACATTTTTTCCAAAGGGTATAGCACATAATTGAATGTAATAGACTTGTCTAGAATTTGAATTCTGCTCATTGATTCCTCAATCCGAGCTATTATCCATTACTCCACTGAGCCTACACACACACACACACGCACTACTTTTTTGCTATTTCCATGACAAATGTTCAGATGAACTACATTTCTCATTTTCACCAATTCACATCTTTACAAGTCGTACCCACCATGCTACGTGCAGAGTGAAATCATCCTCGTTCTCTTTGTATTTCATTGGTTAGGAGGAACTTCCACTTGGCTTTTTCTCAAGTAGTCACTTTGTGGAAGAGAAGATGCTTTCCCAATCACAGTGATCTTGAGCTCTCCAAATTTCAAGTCTAGGATCAAAATTTTATCTTTCCTACGTAAACACATAATCTGCATTTCTAACCCTCTCCTCTTACATCCATATAACAACTTCATTCCGTAACACTCTACCTTTGGTGGCTCTTGGGTTTTGTATTTGGTGAACATTTATTGAGATATATATATATATATATATATATATAATGATAGGATAAGGAAAAAATAAGAAACATTTATAAATTTAACATGTTTTGCTTTTATTTTGCATCATTTTTTTTTTTTACCTATTTTACTTGTTTATAGGTTAATATGCAGGTATTTTGCATTTGGATATATTAACCTTTAATTCAAATCTTTGTAGTGGACATTTTTCCTAGATAAATGTTCTTTACATGAAATTCTAAAATAGTATTGGAAATGCAGGGATAACATAATTATCAGAATAAAAAAAACAAAAAAAAAACAAAAAAGAAAAAAATTGTAAGCCAAGTTCAAATTTCCCACAGAGACTTTGACTTTATACTCATTTTCTTACGAAAGGCATGAATCAGTTTTTCCCTGAACTCTCTTATATCACAAGATATTGATAGATTATCTTGTTGCTATCATGTTATTGATTGACTGAGTCAAAGAGAGAAAAAAAAATACTTAAGTAAACCACTCTTCCATAACTCCCTTATTTGCCCAGGTGCAAAAAAGCTGTTACCTCGTTATCAGATTCTAATCAATAACCATGACATTATTTTCATGGACTAGATATTCTGAGACTTTTAAGTAAGTCTTGTGCTGTGTTTAACCTGCTATCTTTCTTACTAAACAGTTTTTAGAAGTATAAAAATATTTTTCATTATATTAAATAATAATGTCTTGATAAAGTTTAGGAATGAGATAACATTTAAAAAATATCTTTCCCTGGCAACAACCAAAATGTGTTACATCAATGTCTATTAGCAGCAGCATTGGTTGAAGTAATACACCAACCTCCTGCTAATTAAGAAAATCTTTGTCTCATCTAAACAGTTTGAATTCTGACATTTGTCAAATTAATTTTCTCACATTTCTACAAAAAAAATATATGCTTTGTATCATTGTCTGCAGTGATTTTAAAATATGCTTATAGATAATGAAATGGAGGAAAATGTTATATTGTTTTTGTTATTATTATTTCAAAGAGCTTAAAATATAGTTGAGCATTCTCAAATTAAGAGAATGCAATTCAAAGGTAATAATCTGTCTGCTCCAACCTCACCAAAAAAAAAAAAAAAAAAATTACTGGAGAAGAATTCTGAAACTTTTTTTTTTTTTTTTTTTCCTCGAAATTTATTTGAAAATTCTATCTGTTGCTGTTTTTGATAGGGTAACCTATTTTTGATGTTTAAGACTTCATTCAGCTGTTACTGATTATCAAGCATTTAACTCAAGGTGAGCACTTCCCTCTTTTATTGATCTGTTAGTGAAATGTTGAATTATTATAGGAAATTTAGCTGTGAACACATTGAAAAACGTTCCCCCCCCTTTCTGAAACTTTGTTTCTGTTACAGATTAAATGTTGATTAAAATTCAGTTTCTTTTCTTATATTTAGTACTGCTCTTTACTGATGTTATTTATATGTGCACAAATATTTGTAAGATAATATTCTAACTGATCTAATTGTGCATTAGAGATAATAAAAGAACATAACCTCACTTTATAAATATCTGGATGTATATTTAATACTTTGACATTGTCTGATTAACCACATGTTTCTTGTCAGCCCTGCCAACACCTGTCTTCATAATGTTCATAGTTCTAACACTGTTTTCTTTGTTCATAAAGAGGCTGCTGCTACCTAACCATTGTCTCCATCAAGGCAGTTCAGAGATGAAGATTGTGTGTCAACTTTTCCAACTTTGCTTTACTTAATAAAAAGCTGGTTAGTTTTTGGAAATAACTGATAATGAATTTTCAGTGGTCAAGTGGTTTATGAGGATTAGAACTTGTTCAAATAAACCAAGTCTGTAACATTTTTTTTTAAATCAATACTCTCTTATAAGTTATCAACTGATTCAAAGTAATAATTTAAAGAAAACCAAAGTTTAGGATCAGTTAAATTGCAATAACCAAGGCAAAAAAAAAAATATATATCTCCCTGAAGTTAATTTGTCTTTCACACCCTCATACAACTGTTGCTAGAGTTAATCTTCCACCTGTTACTGTCACAGTTTCTATGAGGAATGTGGAAGGTTGCCTATTTTATTCCAAGTGCCAAACAATTGATCTTATGATGCATTTTTAGGTTGCTGCATTTTTGCTATTATTGTTAAGATTTTAGATATCTGTGATTGTTCTTGACTTGTCCAATGTGTATTTATTTAATTAGCACCACCACATTTTGTCGTTGTCATGTCTCTTTGTTTCCTAACCATTCTCCTATTTTCCATTTCCACTCTGATAGTCAAAACACTTTGTTAAACAAATTCAATGTTAAAAGCATATTTTTATACAACTGATGCAATGAGTAATCTCAACTCTGTCTGAAGTTTTGGGATGAGGAATTATTATTTACCGAATTTGCATTCAGACTATTTTCCTCATCTTTTTTGTTATCGCAATATTTTGGTGGTTGTGCCCTCTGACCTTTGTCAGGTGTATGTTGATCTGGGTAATTGTTATGGTAATTTACCCATGCATGCATGGACTCTCCCAGCTATAAATAGGAGCAGGTACTGCCTTTTGGAGAGGGAAGTTTCCAGCAGTCAGCTCTGGCAGTTGGACCAAACATTTTTGCTGTAACACTCTCATTTGTATATGTTTGTATTACTGTTTTCTGTTAATATTTGTTTAACTCAATTCCTCTCTTGTGTCTTTATTTCTGGCCACAACAGTAATCATCAGAGAATTAACCACAAGACCGTAGCTTTGTGGATTAAGGTGTTGGTTCCTGAATTTGGTGACCTAATTGTGAGTTCAATTCCTATGCTGAGTAGTGTGTACTTGGTCTCAGTGAAACCAAGCAAGTAATAACTAAGCTGAACTAAAAAATAAGTGTGAGAACTGTCTTCTCTTACAGAGGGTTCAGTTCAAAATTCATTGTAGGTTACTTGGATTGACATACACCTGATGAAGGCATAATGGCTGAAATGTTATGATAACAATAAAGGACAACAGTCTGCATGTAAATAATTTTTCTGTGATGTCATTTAGTGTGGCATGCATGTACCTCAGCCTCTTTCTTTGATATGTGATAGTCATTTTTTTTTTTTTTTTTTCTTATAAAGTTCTTGATGTGATCTCACACTTTGCACTATTTGGATGTGCATGCAGCATAGTTATTGGTGCAGAAAATGTAATCTACGTATCAAGTTCAAATTCTGTCTAGGTGTGTTCTACTGACTCTTTTACAAATACACTTTGAAGAAGAATGATCCTGTCACTTCTCACTCCAACTTTAATCTCGATTGGCAACTAGTCTAAGAGATGGACTCTTCTAAATCCCAAACTGGTTGGGTGAAGAACTGCACCCCCCAAAAAAAACTTATTTTCTATGAGAACAGTAAACTATAACCTGGTGAGTTTGTGGTTATTATACACAAACGAGTCTATCAGTAAGGAAGGAGGAGAATATAATCCCAACCACCATACAGAAGTCTTGTCACATCATTTGACTGTTATTGGTCAGTATAAATCTCATGCAATTTATAGCTTATCAGACTTGGAGAAGGAAAATTTTGATTTCTAATCAGGACAAAGTTCACCTGTCTCGTAATTATTCAGTAATACTTAAATATATTTCTTAATGATAATATTTACATTACCTGAAGATGTTGTAACCGACACATAAATTTTATTCCACTTATTTTCACTTGATCCTCGTTAATACTCTTATGATGGCAACCTTAATGTCAACAAGAAAAAAAAAACGTTGAAGTCATAAAATAACAAATGGAAATAAAATGTAGTTGACATAAGTAAAAATGGTTTTTATTCCCTTTGATTTACAAGGTTTGATTATTTTCTTGGTTTCATTTTTGGCCAAAGGCATTGCTGTTGAAAGAAGCACCTTGAGGTTACTGCTGATGGCATGGTTAAGCTCACCTGCTGTTAGAATTTGCCACTAATGCCAGCCATGTCAGATCTACCTTCATGAGTGAAATCAGTGTTGGCTTTTTAGTGATTCAGTGTTCAGAAACAGCTACTATTGAAACTGCATGGGCTTTTTTGCCGATTGTTCAGAAAAGGTGTTTTATTACCCTGGAATTTAAAAAAAATTTTTTTTTGCAGTATTTCAGAAGTGGATACATGGAGCTGGGTGAAATTAAGGACTGGTTTTGTCATATGAGATGTCGATGTTAAAGTGAGGACTTCTTTTGAATTGAATAATTAGAGTTTTGACAGACTAAAACCCTGTATTTATTAACATAGTTATTGGTGTTATTTACACTATTTACATTTTTTAGATTGTTGTCCTCATCTTTGTCATATCCATGATGTTTCGGCTGTTGTATGCTCTGGCCTTCTTCAGGTAATTAGAATGTTAAACCAATCCCCTTATTTCGCCCACCAGAGCAGATTGTTCTAGTTCCATTTGCCATGCATCTTCCAGATATCTTGGCATCGGTTATTTCCCTTTAGTAACTCAACTCTCCAAGTTATTTGTTCACCTCTGCTGTGACCAGTGACTTGACCCAAAGAGTTGTGAGTTCAATACCTGGCCACAGCAGAGGTGAACAAATAACTTGGAGAGTTGAGTCACTAACGGGAAATAAACAGATGCCGATATATCCCCAGTAGATGAAATAAAGGTTTCAGTTTGAGATTCCAATCACCTGATAAAGACCGGAGCATACAACGTCCGAAATGTTGTGAATATGACAACAAAGTTTGGACTGTTATTATCTATGTAAATAGTTACAATACCTCATCTCAGAAACACAGTTATTGGTGGCAACAGTTTTTTTTTTTTTTTTTTTTTTTTTTTTAACTTCCTCTACTGGGCAGTACAATGTAATTCATGAAGAATTGTTATATTTTAAGAAATTTCTACAATTCTTTTTAGATGTTCAAAAGTATTCATCTTTCAAATAAATTAGTTTTTATATATAATCTTTTTTTTAACTATTCATTGTATCATGTTCATGAAAGATTTATAAATTACCGTAATCCCCTTGTATAATATGCATTGTTTTCTAAAAAAAAATAAGCAAGATCAGGGGTGCGTATTATGCACAGCTACAAAATATCTTTAAAGAATTGATGTAAAATAAAATGAGAATTATCATGAAACTAAATTAGAATAATATTATTCTGTTTAAAAACATTTTTTAAAATAAGAGTAGGAAACTCTGGCTGTAATGAAACTGGAGAGGTACAATTTATAAGGTTTGATCACTAAACAAGGCGTGTATGTGTATTATGCATGAGTAGAAGCATTTTCCCTACAATTTCAGCACAATTTTAGGACTGCGTATTATGGATGAAACGCATATTATACATGGGGAGTTATGGTAAAAGGTTGGTTGCATCAGTTGTTAGGTCATAATTTCTAATGTTTAACCTTGATGTTTTGGATTTGATTCCTATTTAGGTATCATCTTCATTTTATTTTTGTTTACATAAAGATTTCTGATCTTGTAAAGGACAAGCCTCCCCACCTTTTTTTTCTTTCTCTTTCTCTCACTCAATGTTTTAATCTGCACAATGTATTTTTTATGTTGGATCACATAAAATTCCAGGTTAGTAATATTGATTAGAGTATTTAAGGGAAAATAAACTAACCATTTTTCCTTTTTTAAAAAAGCCATTGTTTCTAGAAAATCTCTTTAAAAATGCAGACTAAAAACATTATTTTTTTGTGTTTGATAAATCTTGTTTAAGATAAGCTACATGCTTTTATATTATCCAAGTTATTTTGTATTAATAAAAAGCATTTTTGTTTTGTTTTTCTTTTAAAATTTTTTTTATTTATTTTATCTAAAAACTAATGCCACTTTTTACAATTAAGATTTTTCAACAAATTGTAAGGTAAAAAAAAAAAAACAAACAAAACAAAAAGCAAAAATCATTGGCACATTTTCAAATGCCTAAGAAAACATCAAATGATTTGTTTATGTCTGACAAGCAGAAAGTTTTAACTGTTCATACCGCTGTATCCATATCAAATAACTTGGAACTCTGGTGAATTGGTAATGGGTAAGGATCATGATTAACAAATACAGTAGAAGTGTTATTTGATGTGAAAATATCAACATGTTTTTCCAGATTATATTTTGCTTTTATGTGACCTATCTAACCAAAGGTACAAACCTTTATAAATGTACTGATCTGTTTGGTGCCTCTCTGGTTATCATGGATTGTAAACTCTAGGTTCCGTTGTAGTACTGGGTAGGTGAAATTTCTATAATGATATAATTCTCCTTGTTAAAAAAAAAAAACAAAAAAAAAAACTTCTAATAGGAAAATCAGGTTCTTTATCTTGTAGTAGTAAACAAAAGTTAGCTTTATTTATGGTCTACAATGTCTTCATTTAATAGAATTTAAATACTTTTGTGTGGTGCTGTTCAGCCTTCCAGCTAGATGTTGGATACTTTTATCAAGCATGATAAAGTCATTGCGGCTTTTGAAACAACTCCAGTTTTTTTAATGGTAACTGCAAGTAAAAAACGTTTTTCATGTTATCCTTTTATTTATTTATTTATTTATTTTAATTAGTTTTCATTTGACTGTAAAAACCCAGAGAGAATAATGTTTATAAGTCAGCAATCCACTGCATTGTTTCTTTTAATTAAATTAACCTCAAGGCTAAAAAGTAGTGACTTTAGAAAGAGATCAGTAACCTTTTATATTTCCCTTCATAGATTTTAGCTGCTTTTGTCTATTTAAAAAAATAAAAAAAATTCTCAAGGAATTTTTAGTATAAATAATTAGTGATATAAGATAGTAAACTTATTGGATGAATTAAAAAAAACCTTTTGACAAAAATCCCCAGTACACCAGTATGGTTGACAGAAAATCGAACTGACAAGTAAATGCGAGTCTCTTTGTTTTGGGGATGGAGAAGTAGTCTGCTGATGTATGATTGGCCCCTGTCAAAGATTATTTCTTGAAAGAAAATAAAACAAATCGGATTGGTCAGTTTTGGGAAGTAACTCCAGGCCAGGAACTTTTCAGCACCGTTTTGTAGAAATGATTAAATAATCTTAATTTATTTTTGTCATGTTTCATCATATAAAAACTATAGCATATCCATAACTCTATGCTTATGTATTTGTTAAGTAATTCCTTTGTCATTTGACTTTCCCATATGTCAATTCTGAGCTTGTAGCAGCAGAAAAGTATTATAAACATGCACATTGCTTGGAAATGGGAGCTGATGTAATTTATTTGCATGGAAAACATGATTGGTAAACTTAGTTAAAATTTTTGCTCAAACTTCTCTTTGGTACTAATGCCCTTAGGAAAGGCATGAATCCACTTATCCCTGGGCTGTGTCCTAACACCAACTATATTAAAATGTTTTATCTCTGGCTTGCAACAATGTGGGAGAGAGTGGGTGAGTAAGCACTTGGGGAAACCCATAACCACTCATACCCATTGGTTCAGGCAGTAACAAGCAAAAAAAACTGTTGATTTCTATAATCATCTTTGATAGTCTACCAATGCATGATTTGTCCCTACTTCCTCCCCTTCCCACCCAAAAAAAAATTTACCAAAGTGTTTATTCAACAATTCTTTTTTTTCTGTCAATCATCCTGATGCATCAGATATTTTTTTTTTTTTTATTTTCCTCTTTCTTTCTTCTTCTTCAAGCTATCTAGAAATGAGACAATGTGTAAGGGAGTGTATATTCATGCCTTTCTCAAGAGTATTTCTATAGAGCAAACATAAGCAGCTTCTAGAATTCAAATTTAAGTCACAAATGTGTTTATCATTCCAATATCATGTTACAATAAATCCAAGCAAAATTTAGATAAACCAAAGTAAAATGTGTTTCTGTTACAGGGAGTTGTTCCCTACAATTCATCATAACACTATTTTCTGTGTAAGTTGGAACATACCTTTGATTTTCCATGAATAAACACTTGTGTCACACACCTATACTAATGCAATAGTAAAGTAAAAATCTTGGGCATAACATGTTTCTATGACATGTTAAAATAATTAGGACTAAAAAAAAAAAAAAAAAAAAAATACCTGGACAAATATAATACATATAATGAAAGGAAAATAATACATATAACAAAATGAAATTGTTTTAAGCTGCTTGTCTATTTATTGCCAGTGATGTCATTGGTTCTCTGTAGATGAGATGATAAAGTGTAAAATTTTGTATTATTTGAAGATAGCAGCAAATTGCTTGTTTTTCATTTTTATCGGGGATTCATCAAGAATTTTAACAAGAAAATGTCCTCTCTTACAGGGAAACTCAATATGTATACACATATGTACATGTTTTATGATTCACAAAAATGCAACAATGGCCTGGTTCAGTCTTCTCTTTGGCGAGGTATGTATGATTAGGTACGCTCTTCCAGGTCAAGCCGGTCTCATCCACATTAAACACTTGTTCAGCACAGTAATCCCCGTCCCTAATTATCTCAGCCAATGGAAATTGTGACATAACCATGAATCATTGTAGGTCTGGATTGTCGTAATCTGGGGACTTACTGTATTTTTATTTTAAGTAAGTTCACTCCAAGCAAGGCAGTAAAGCCACTAAGACACAAGAGGTGAGTGTGGAAGAATTAGAAAACAGAAACATTACTAAGGAGTGGGAACAACGGAAGATTAATCAGGCAGACAGCAGATTAGTGATTGATATTGCATTTAAATTTTTGAAGATTAAAGTTAACTGCAAAGAATCAGTCTGGAAGAGTTCCATAAGCAAGAAGTGCAAGAAAAGAAATTGTTATTATAGAACTTATAGTTACATCTAGCCAACTCGATTGTAAATTGATGACTACTTGTCATCAGTCTAGTACTGTGCTTAAATTCATAAAGACTAGGTAACATAGTGAAGAACTCATCCAACAAATACCATGAAAATATTTATAGAAAAGACAAAGGATGACAACTTTATGATGGTGGGAGAGTGACTGCAGCCAAGATACCAGATCAGGATCAATAATATGGCTGATTCTCTAGTATCTATATTTCTGAGATGAGGTATTATGTACACTATTTACATTTGGACTATTGTCCTCCTCTTTGTCACCATACGCATTACAATGTTTCGACCATTGTAGACTCCAGCCTTCTTCAGGTGGTTGGAATGTTGAACTGAACCCTTTATTTCGCTCACTGGGGTAGACTGTTCTAGTTCCACGTGCCATGGCACAGTGGATAAAGCTGTTAGTTAGATCCAGTGACAGGACCCAAAGAGTGTGAGTTCAATACCTGGTTAAGGTGGTGGAGAACTTGGAGAGGGGAATTAACAGGAGATAACTGATAACTGACATCCATTAAACATGGCATGTGGAACTAGTTTCAAAGGAGAATTTATGGATATTATCTTTCAGCTTGGATATAAACAATTAAAAACATTTTTAAAAACAAATCAAAACATGTAGTCTTTTGTTTGTTTTGACTTCCCTAGTATACTTTTTTCTTCTTTTCCAATCTCCATTTGATTCTCTCAGCAACTGGCAAAAATCCTGAGTGCGGTTAATCCTGGGTCATCTTATTCCAGTCAACAGGGGTTGACATCAGTTGTGTAGTGTTACTGACTCATGGGAAATAGTATGCACTCATCTGCCTCTTTGGTAATAGCTGTAGCTATTTATAGTCTTTGTGACTTACTATGTAAATGATTCACCTCATCTCTCTGTACTGAAGAGGTTTTATCTCCTTATTTTCCCTGGTACTACTTCTGGGAGATTTTGTCTCCTCACTATCTTCTCTCTCCTTAAGAGATTGGCTAGATAAAGGAGATCTACTTTTTTCAGTTGTACCAACATAACAGTTCTGATCACAACAGATGTCTTTATTTGCTGATAGAATGTGGCACTATATAGCCCCTCACAAATTTTGTTGTTGAGACTACTGATGGCTTTGTAATAATGTGCTAAATAAGACTAAGAGTAAGTTTTCTATCCTTCCTTTCTTCACTCAGTTTGAGGTGTTATCATCTGCTGATGAAGCAAAATGCTTTGCTCTTAAATTCTCTTCAAATTCTACTGTTGACTCATCTGGAGTATCTTTACTTGACTTTCCACTTAGAACTGTTTTGTGCGATATACATATAACTTTATCAATGGTTTCTGCTATCATTTTTAAATTGGATTCCTGCAAAGCATGTGGGCTTGATGGTATCTCTGCAATAGTCTTTAAGAAATATACTCCTGAACTGGCTCTTGTTCTCTCAAAATTCTATAATAAATGCCTTGCTGCTTCTTGCTTTCCTGCTTGTTGGAAATCCTCTTTTGTAGTTTTAATTAAGAAATTTGGCAAACAGATCCTTCTATTAGCCTTCTACCACTTTTTGGTAAAGTACTAGATGCTCTAATCGACTCTGAATTGGTTAAGCATCTAACATTGCAGGGTCCTCTTTCAGATGAGCAATATGGCTTTTGCTTCTCCAGGTCGAATAATGATGTATTAAGTTATTGCTGAAAGAGCCTATCAAATTTTAGATAATAATTGTTGCTTTGGATATCTCAAAAGCATTTGTATGTTGGACTCTTCACAATTGGAAAAGTTATGGTATTTCTGGACAAATTTTTGATTTGATTCAGTCTTTCTTATCAAAATGCGAAATGAAAGTTGTCTTGAATGAATACTCTTCTAGATCTTTTTGCATTAATGCATGAGTATGGAGCACTGAATCAGGATCAAACTCACTACAGTGTTAATGGTTTGCTTGATTAGTTTGCTAACTATTGTTCCATGAGGCAGTATGTCATTACTGAAGTACATGTTATTAAAGACTATGGAACTTTCCATTTTAATAATCTGTCTTTCGATTTTTTTTTTTTTTTTTTTTTTTTTTTCTCGCAAGTTTCTTTGTTTTTTTTGGTCTAAGTTGTTGAAAAAATATGTTGGTCCTTGTTGTTTTTTTTTTTTTTTTGCTGAGTGTTTTCAGTTGTTATCAACCATCATCACGACTGTATATTTTTGGTTTTGCCTTTTCAACAACTTAAACCCAAAAACAAAGAAACTTGTGAGGAAGCAAGAAGAAAAATTGAAAGAAAGATTATTAAACTGAAAAGTTCTGTAGTCTTTAATAACACGTGTCTCAGTTATGTAGCAGCAGAATTACCTCCCACAAAATGGTAAGACATTTAGATGCCACTAATGTCTAACCATTATGAGGGAGGTATTTCTACTGCACTAATATATATATATATATAGGATTGGTGTTATAAAATCGCTACAAAAATAGCCATTTTGTTTCAACACTTCTCGTGTCTTAACACCCTCACTTGATAAGACACCAGAAGTGTTGAAACAAAATGGCTATTTTTGTAGTGATTTTATAATGGTTTTGTTATAATTTTCGAATAAATTACATATCCGAATGTAATGAGAGCAAAAATAATATATAAGTTCTAATGTTCACAGCATTAATTCAAAGGAGGGACCAATACTGATAGAGCAATAATTATTTAGAATTTTTTCATATAGACAAAAACAATTTACTTACTACAAAGATGTAACTTTGTTTTGGTGCATTTAATTGTACTTTGACTGGTGAGAACCAAAATGGTTATGAAAAATCATTGTTTGTTCATAACCATTTTGATGCTCACTAGTAGAAGTGCAATTAAATGCATCAAAACGCAGTTGTATCTTTGTAGTGAGTAAATTGTTTTTGTCTATATGAAAAAAAAAAATATCTATCTATCTATCTATCTATCTATCTATCTATAATATCAGTAAAGAGAGCAAGTAGATATTTCTGTATTGTTGGAAATATTTAGAGTCTCTTCTCAATTCCTTCTTGACATTTGTCATCAAGTGTCAGTGCTTTCTTGTCTGCTGAAATCAATAACACCTGAATCTTTCTGTATTATTATAAATCTCTGTACGGTGGTGTCTTCAGTTGTTATATTAAGCAAACTGAAAAGAATCAATGTTATGACCGTCATCTTTTCTGTTGTTTGCTCTTGTTTTTTTCTCTTCTTTTTCCTGTTGAAGACAGATTGCGTCTTCTAGGTTGAAAGGCATGGAGTTAGCTGCATTGTAATTATTGAATTACTTGGCTCAGCTGCTCGAAGATTGGTTATCGAAGAAAATGTTGGGTATTAATCAAAAATTACTTTGTGGAATGTTGAAATTCTGGCTCGCTTTGACAGTTCTATTTTGATTAATATACTCATGTCTTTAAATACAAAAATATTTGCTCAAGATGAATCTAGATTAAGGTTAATTGTGAGTGAATGCATGAAGATTCACACATCCATTGGTAGGCACACACTCTTTTGCTTTTCATTTGCTTTAGTCTTAGTGTATTTTGAATTTTTGTCTGATTCTGTTGACTTGTAGAATGCTTGATGTGACAAGCTAATGTCTGAAATAAAACAGAACTTGTACACAGTTTGTAGAAACATCCTGGGTGAGATGTTAAACTACATCCAGCAGCAGGTTTTGAGGAGCATAGAACCACCTCTTAATTGCTGGTGTTCCTACCGAATTTAAAAATTAGATTAATTGCTGGCGTTCTTACCTAATTTAAAAATTACAATGACTCAATAAAACATGAAATGTGTTTTAAACATTAAATTTTATACAAGAAATATAAAAATATTTGAGACTAAATATTTTGATACTTGAAACGTTATCTTGGCTGTCACAGGAAAAAAAACAAAAACATTATCATTTAATACTACAGGACAACATTTCTACAAACTGTTTGGTTTATTTTGTTTTACGGCATGTCAACCCCCATTGGTTATTTAATGCTGACAATTTTTCATTGCTGGTAATATTTTGTTTTGTCAAAATCTGTTTCTGGTAATATTTTTCCTCCAAAATTGTATTGCTGGTAATAATTTTTTCAAAAAGTATTGCTGGTAGTAGTTAACTATTTGCCCATAGCTGGGACCCTAACAGGTGCTACCACCCCAGGTCAAGGTAGACCTAGGAACACCAGTAATTAAGAGGTGGTTCCATGCAGATTTCTACAGTTTGTAGAAATGTTGTCCTGTTGTATTAATGATAATGTTTTTGTTTTTTTTCCTGTGACAGCCAAGATAATGTTTCAAGTATCAAAATATTTGGATCACAACTGGTCTACTGCAGAAAGAAATCTGCCTCGCCAGTCATGTATTGAAAGATACATGATCGCCTAAGTGTGTATCACACATGGCACATAAAAAGAAAAAAAAATTGTAGAAAAATTGGATTATTTTCAAATATTGAACTATAAAAATTTGAATCCTAAATCCCTATGAGACAATAAATTGTGTGGAAAAATTGTTATTAAAAAGTGATGTTATTTTGCAGTATTGGGAAAGAAATCATTGAGACAAAATATTTTGAGACTTGAAACTTTAGTTTGGCTGTCACAAAAAACAAAACAAAACCTTATCCCTGTTAGAATCCTTTGGAATAAAGAATTAACTCAAGTTAAAAATGTAACAATAATTTGGTTTATATATGATTTGTTGTATGCAGTGGTTTAACCCTTCCCACTTGTTATAATCAAATGACTCTGGGATTCCCTTTGGAGTTTGCAGCTTGTTTTTAGTAGTAACTTAAATTTCTAAGTTCTAGTCTTCAGGTCCAGCACAAGTTCTTAGTCAGGAGGTCTCGGCAAATGATGTGGATTCCACTAGCAGTAGTGTGGGGAGTCACTACAAGTTGTCCAAACCTCCAGCTTATATGGAGTCCTGCACCTGGCAGGAGTAGGGTTGACTAGGGTCTGAGTTTGGTTGTTTTCTACCCTAAGTATCAACTTTTTCTAAAATTTCATATGTAAAAATACATTTACTCAAGTGGTTTTTCAAATTTGGGTTTGTCCAGCTCCAGAAAGGTGTCAGTGGAATCAATCCACGCCTTAACTCCAAATTCCTTTACATCTCACCTGGCACCATTGTTTCCATATAGGCAGTGCTAATTGCTCTCTTTCTTCTCCCACTATCTCAGCAGCTGACCTCAGCCTACTCCTGAGGTTAGCTGCTGTGACAAATTCAACTTCCAGATGGCATAGCAAAGACGAAAGGGATTTTCAGTCATTAATCTTTCTTTATCAACTTGTCCCATGCTGCGATTTCTCAGTTGCCCAAATTACTCAAAAATTAGAAAATAAAATTATTTCTAATCGCCTTCAAAAAAAAGTTTCTTTCCTCTGTCTATGCATTTTTTTTTTTTTTTTTTTTTTTTTTTTTTTAATGATCAGCAAGACCACATAACCTTTTTGGAATGTTTTGGATGGTCACTCCAAAATAGTAATTAATTTTTCTTTATCACTTGTCTTCGAAGGAATCCGAATGAATGTTGGGATATAAAATTTTTCTGGACAAGTGTCACAGAAATTATAATGAATGAATGTGCCAGGCTGGTCTTTATCTGTGTGTGCGGGGGGGGGGGTATTTTTCTGCTGGGTGGCTGATTATGGTCAAATGTTTCTTCATCTTGGCTTTTTTGTTCAGAGTGTTCTTTAAATGTTATTTTAGTAACCACCTTGGTCTCTTTACCGACAACATATATTTTTATTTTATCTGACATCTTTGCAGATACCTTAATCATCTCTTTCTCATTGGTGGGAAGTGGGGGCGGACAAGTAGTCTTGGTTTTGCTCAATCTAACTTAATTCTGTCTAATTAATGCTGTCTAATTTGGTTTCAGTTCTCCTTGGAATTATTTTAAAACATGATTTTTTCAACACATTTTATTTATTTTCTTAAGTTTTCAATTCCTTCTTCCTACGAATTTCAACAATTACCATCCAGTTAGTAGACTCTTTCCTCTTCCTTCTTTCTCTTTTTTTTTTTAATCAACCTTCAGAGATCTCAGTGTCAAAAACTACACATTTGAAACTATACAGTGGACTCTTGCTTTGTAATTGTTTTTGTATTTTTAATAAAATTGGTTACAGATGGCTACATATTGATAAAACATTAGCCATTTAGGAATGATTAACAAGTCTACATAGCAATTGTGCTCTTTGAATGGATAATTCAAATTGGAAATGTCAAATTCCAGCAAGTACAAAATTTTAAATATCTGGGAAGTGTTTTAACAGAGGACAGAAAATGTGACACTGAAATCTGACGGCACATTGAGATAGCCAAAGATGCCTTTCAAAAGCTAAGCAGAAGATTAAGAAACAAAAAAACTTTGTTAGAAACAAAGAAAAAAGTACCAAACTGTTACATGATATCTGTCTTCCTAAAGAATGGTGGATGATCTGAAAGATGAAGAAGAGATTGAAGCAACTGAAACGTGCTTCCACAGAAGATGCTGACAATACCATGGACTGAATATGTGAGCAATGACAGTTTTATAGGAAATAGAAATAAAAAGCAAACTAATACTTAATATTAAGAAAAGACAGTTGAAATTTCTAGGGCACATAATGAGGAAAGAGTGCTTGGAAAATCTGATACTCATAGGACAGATTGAAAGCAAGAGGAACAGAGGAAAACAATGCATGACCTAGTTAGTGAGCTTGAGTAAATGGATGGTGAAACAACGTTTCGGAGAAATAACAAAGATAAAATTTATTCAGCTAAAAAAAAAAAAACTGACAGGGAATTGTGATCACCTATGTTCTGAGGGTACATGGTACAAAGAAATTATCACATTTTTCTTTTTGTCTAAAGCTGCTTTTAAATGCTTCAACTTTTAGCAGTAAAATTTGGCTATGATTGATTATCATTTAACAGCTTGTAGTAAACAATTCCTTAAATGTCCTACCATCAATTCTGAAGAATCGTTCTTGGATGCAGACTTGCTGTAGGTTGCTAAGCAGTCCTTCTGTCACAACTAAGCTACTGATGCCTCTGCTTAACACTGTAGTAAAGTGTCCACTTCTCATCCTTTCTGCTGACTCTTTCCTCCAAAAAGCAATTGAATCTGATGGGAATGGCATGATGCCCAATTGTTAGCACATTATATACAATTCTCTGCTGATAGGTCATGTGGAACCCACTTTTCAAACTTGGACACATTTTTACTAAAACCTTTGCATATTGCTATTGTTAAAATGCCTGCTGGGTTATTGATTAGGTTTGCATCAGTAGTTGCTTCCACTGGGTCAGAAATTAAGTCCTCTTTGGCAGCCTTTTCTTGGCTCATTTTTTTTTTTAGACTGAAATCCCTTTTTCTGAAACTGGATGGGGAAGAAACATCTGAATATTCTCTCACACAATGCTATCACCAGGTGATCTTTTTATGGATTTTCCTGCTGCATTTGCATTCCTGCATTCTGTAAAATTCATGGTCGGTTTGAAAGCTTTACTTCAAATAATTTCATTGGATTTCAGTAAATCTTCTTCAAAATATTTTGTTGAAAAATCAGAAATTTTGTTACATGATACTTGTAGGAAGAGATTTGAATGTCAATATTATTTAAAGATTTTAAATATTTATGTTTAAGACGGGAATTTAAGTGGGAGTATTTTTTTCCTTAATATAGAAGATATGTTGGATTTATGACTTCTCTTGTCCCAGCAATCACTGTTTTATGTGGGTTCCACTGCATATCACTGGTAGAATTGAAATTATGCCAGAGATTTGTTTTCCAACAATGAAAATTCATTATTGTACATTAAGACTTATTTTTAACCAGAGCAGATTTTTTTCTTCTGCAGTAGTCAATACTTCACTATGAGATGATGTTGGTGAGAAATATAAAATGAATAATTACTACTATGACCACTATTTAATACTATTAACCAATTAATCACTAGCCTTATGTAATATATTCTTATTGCTTTTATTGCTCATTTCATGGGCTAAATTTACATAACCTTGAAAATTTCATGTAATATTTCCAATTAGGAAAATAGCATCCTATTTACAAAACTATAATTATTTAGTGAGTTTATTAAAATGTTTTCTATAGAAAATTGTTGAAACTGTAAATATATTTTGTCAGTTTCACTTTTTATATATCAAAATGAATTTGACTTTTTTCTTTCTTTAATCATTTCACCCCAATACAAAAATGATTACTGATTGTTAGAGAATTTGAGAAAAAATCCCTATTAAGAGAGAACAATAAAAGAACAAGAATTAAGAAGACAATAGATAACGATTGACATTACATTTAAATTTCTGAAAATCAAAATTGACTAGGAAGCAAGACGGAAGAGTGTTCCACAAGCAAGGAGGGCAATAGAAAAAAAAGCTTAGAATAGAATTTATGGTTACATCTTGCCATTTCAACTGTAAAGTCATGATACTTTGTTGCCAGTCTAGTACCATAGGGGGAAATTCATCATACAATTATTATGAACATATTTATAGAAGGCACAGGGAAGCTATGTGACAGTAGTGGGAAAGTGACTCAAGCCAAGATGCCAGGTCAGGACTGATAACATTGCAGATTCTTTGTATTTTATGAAGAATCTTTAAAAATAGCAGCAGCACCAGACCAAATGTGGCAGTAATATTTAAAGCAGGGACAAATGGTAGAGTTATAAATATGCAAGATAGAACTTGCACTAAGATGTTCATTATGAATCATAATGCGTTTATGTCTGACGTCCTATTTGTGATATTGGTTCATAAAGATATGAAAATACTACTCGTGTTCAAAAAATTGATGGTTAAGGCATCTCCATTCCTATTATGTTGGAAATTGAACATTCTTACTCGGTGAAACTTTGTCCTTTTGTGCTAATGAAATCTGGCATATGAATGTTATTCGTAAGAGCTATGTGTTAGTGTTTTAAAGTTTATTTAAAACCTGTATTTAATGTAGAAATTCCATTTAAGAAATGCCACCCAAAATTTCTGGTTTTGATTTTAAATATAATCTCTTAAAATTTTTCCTATCACTTATACTGGAACATCAACATATATTATCACTTTCTGAAGCCACTAAGATCAGCAATGAAAGATTTTTTTTTTACTTTTTCAACTTAGTAAAATTTAATATTACTTATGGTAACCTGTTTATTATTTAATATTGGTGGTCTTTTCTTTATGGAATATAGACAAACCCAAATATACACATTGATGTTTTTCTTTCTTTTTTGCAGGCTTATTCATATAAATGAATTACTGTATTTGATGCATATGTAACCCCATCACCATCTCCAGAAAAAAACAAATGAAAAAAATTATTTTTATATGCAAAGTTGAGGTCATATTTATCCAGACACTGTATACCAAGCTGTAAGGCTGGAGTTAGTAACTGCTTTGGTTGAGTTTTGATTGAATAGTGAGTTTTATCCTAATTGGGTGCCCCTTTCTTACTACCTGGCATCAAACTAAGATAGGTTTAGAGTAAATTATGATTTTATAATATTGCAAGGCGGTGGTTTTATGTCATGGAGTAGGATAGATATAAAAATATTTTATTCTTTGTTACTAAAAACACTAATACAGTGGAACCTCAGTTCACAAATTTAATTTGTTACTGAAGGCCGTTCATAACCTGAAATGTTCTTAAACTGAAAGTATTTTTCCAATAGGAATCAATGTAGAGAAAAAAGTTACAGTACAATAAAATTGGAAAAGAAAAGCATGGCACAACCCATCAATGTATTCAACATGGTGGTCAACTTGGAAATTTATTCCATTTGGGTAAACTTGGTTCGGCAATGTTGTTTGAGAACCGAGGCATTTTCATCTCAAAGTTTTTGTTTGAAAATTGATTTGTTCAACATGTGAGATGTTCAAGAACCGAGGTTGCACTGTAATTGAAAAATCCTTTTGTAAATTGACTCTAAAATGAGATTTTTTTTTTTTTAAATCTGGTTATTATTTAGTTTATCTAAAAGCATTTAGATATGGATATATTTGTAATTAAATATATACAATAACAGCTTATGCCTTTACATCACATTCTGAATTGTATCAAATTTGACTTAATACTTGTATAAGAAATAAATATTTATTACTTTGTCAAGTGTCATAGATTTAGTTAAAAAAAATATTGCATGTGTGTTGGGCTAAAATTGATAGGTTTTCCTCTTAAATGTTTACCAAAAGTGTATGGAAGAAATTTCAAGTTGTTAAAACTGTTGAATTGGTAAATGTTTTGTGTATATCCAAAGTCAAATACATTAAAAAGAAAAAAAAAGATTGATTCTTGGAAGTCATTAGATTTGTTTCATTTCGTTGCCCCACAGTGAACAAGGATAAAAATTGCTTTGTCCTCACAAATAACATCATGCTTCTAATCCTCTTCATTGGGTTTGTGAAGGAGATCTTAGTATATCAGAAATTTTGGGATGAGCAATTATCATTATTATATGCTTTACTATTTGGATCAGCATACTCATTTTGGTTGTTATACTCATGTTTCAGCCATTGTATTCTCTGGCCTTCTCCAAATATCTTTTTCTGTATGTAGTAAATTTCTTAGAATTTTGAACTAAACCCATGTTTAGATTGTTGTAATTATTCATCTCTCCATGGTTAATGGATAGTTCATATCAATTAATACTCACCTGTCTTAATTACCATTCCTGTTTCTTGTTTGTTTGTATGTATGTATGTATGTTACTTCAGCACTACCAGATCTAGTGATTGAACTTATACATGTTTTAACTAAGGTTTTAATCTATTACATTATGTGTCTCTTGGACAATCTAGTCATAAAATTTTGGAGTCTTAAACTGAGTATCTGTGTGTGAACAACTCTCATTATATATTACTATTCATTTCTTTCATATATTTCTTATTCAGATATATATGTCATGTAATAGAACCATTTTTGATTTTCCTCATTCAACTGTACATTGAAATTTATCTCTTCTCATTCACTCATCTGTTTCCTTTCCTGTTTAATATCTACCTGTCTGTTTTCAAGTCTTTCCTTGTTACTTTTTTATCCACCTATTCAATCATAATTTTTAAGTCAATGTTGGCTATCAATCTCTAACTCAAATGTTATTTTCTGTGCATATGCAGACAGACATCTATAAATAGGAATTCATATGTGAGTCAGTGAAAGAGAACATGCATTAGAAAAAATGTTGATGGGAGATGTACTATTTTCATGTAAAAGGTTGAACATGTTAAACTGCAATAACTTTCCATATCTAATCTGTTCATCTTTTGAGACCAATTGCACAAAGTTCTGGTTCTTCCTCTGGATAAAAATGTGAAACTTTTTTGTTTAATTTGAATATTTTAATTTAAACTTATCTTTTGACTGCAAGAATTTAATCTCCTTGCCATTAACTCTTGAAGATTACAAAGGAACACTCTTTGATAATCTCATCTTGTTTCTTTTTTGATAGGCATCTCATCTTTCTTACTGGTTTAGCTTTTGTTTAGCTATTTGTCTATCAATTAAAAAATGATTGTTTTAATTACTCATTACATCTACCCTTTAATTCTAAAATATGTACGAGGAAGTGTTCTGTATATGTGCTCATTGTAAAATGCTGTTTTATTAATAATGTTAAAGATGCAATCTCCCAGATGGCTTGAAAATTCATAAAGCTTTCCTTGCCTTGGGTGCTGTATAGTATTTTGGCATTATCTACTAGTATTTGTCTTGTGTTGATAGCTGTATTTTGGTTGTTCATGGTGTGCTGGTCAATATGTGTATGGAGATTTACATATATATTTTTGTAAATACAAAGAAACGTGTATCAGTATAGGAATATGGGTGTATACATTGTATAAATTCAAAAGTACATGAACATATATTTGACATATAAAGCCTTCCTCGTATTTCAATTTTTAATTACAAATTCAGGTTACAAGAAAAGGTTTTAAGTATTAGCTTATCAGATATCTCAGCTTTGCATGTAACATGAGGAAAATTATTATTATTATTTTTTTTTTTTTTTTTGTGAAGAAAGGATTTATCTGCCATCATATATAAACTTTACATATAAATGTACAGAAAAGCTAATAAATTTGTTTGAGGAAATCTGACATAGCAAGATGTTGGATTCTTTGATGAAAAATTGTTTATATTCAATAAAAAAAAATCTTTGTGCATATCTGCAGTTCCTTTAGACAGAAAAGCACAGGATTTTCACCACTTTGCAATAGATACAGCTTAACTGGTAAGAGCCTTCATTTGTATAATTTTTCTATAGTCTATATCTATAAAACACATGTGTCTGTGTGTGTGTGTGTGTGTGTGTATGCTACTTAAGTACATCCACATTTCTTGACTGATTTTGATGAAATTGTACACATATGTTGCAAATTTACCAAATTAGGTCAAGACCAACTTTTCAATCTACAGGGGTTTTGGCAGGAAAATTGATCAAACTGAAGGAAGATACGACTTTTTGCAAAAACCAAGGCAGTTACATGCAGACAAAATTTTTACTGGATGAGCTGATGTTCTTTGCACTTAATGCAAAACATAGCTCATATTATGAGTCTTATGTAGAGTGCTTGATAATTTTCCTGCGACATTGGCTTCACACAAAAAACTGCAAAACACTGAAAAAAATTGCATTTTTTCATATTACTTAAAATAAAAACTTGAATAACTTCCTCATTTTTTATCCAATTTTCTTCAGAATGTTTGGGTGACAGTGCAGAGGATTTGGAAAGAGTTGGTTGAATTTAATAGTGATTACAAAGATACAGAAGATTGGAAAACTCACTCTGATCATTCTAATAAGGGAAGAACTTCCAAATTTGTTGGTGAGGGCATTAGGCTCAACATGGAGGCCTACATCAAGTGCCTTGAGGAAGTAGTGCTGCCCTGTTAAGAGGATGGCTGCTGGAAGACCCTATATCTAGCAACAGGATTCTGCACCATGTCACACAATCGAGAGAATTCAGTCATGGCTGTCAGACAATTTCTGCAACCACATCACCCTTATACCTGGCTACCTAACTCCCCAGACTGCAACCTCCTTGATTATTATATGTGAATCACAGTTGAGCAAAAGACCAACAATACTCCTTGTAACACCAAAAATGAACTGAAGACAAGGGTTATGGCAGCATTCACCAACTTAAACAAGGAGACTGTTCAGAACAGTTCCAGGACATTCCAAAGTTGTTTGGAGGCTGTGGTTGATGCCAATGACAATTTTATTGAATAAATCCATTCTTAGTATTTAAAGATATTTTTGTGCAATTTCGGTAAATACAGGGTTATTCAAAAAGAATGAACCGATTTCATAATGCATGGCTTCAGTTCTCAAGCATCATCATAGGATTAGTTAGTGACCATTTGAAAGAGGATTTTTTTAAGTTTTGAATAGATGCTTCAGAGGTGTCGTAGTTGCATCATATCTCTGGCAATGTTCAGTTGTTTACCCCTGGAATGGCAAGTCCTCAGCAAAAGGTAGTTCAAAAACAAATACAATTGTCATGGTGCAGTGTGCTTTTTGAAGGCAATCCAACATCAATCCACTCTCTTCTAAGAACATTTGATAGTCATTTAGACATTTTCAAAAATGAGTGGGTGTCTGTGTAAAAGAAAATGTCCAGGACGACCATGAGTTTCAGAGGAACAAGTGGCGAGAATCCATGTTTCGTTTGAGAGGATTCCACAGAAGTCCACAAATTGAGCTAGCCATGAGATTGTGATATCTCAATCCACTATCTGGTGTGTTCTAAGAAGATATCTACATTTGAAACCTTACAGACTATGCCTCATTCAGGCACTGACCAAGACCTTGCTCTTTGTACTTGGCCTGTGAGATCCACAGGCTTTTACTGTATGTGTTTTTTTGTTTTTGTGGGGATACATAAACAATCACATTTATGTTCTGCCACTACCCATTAACCTCAATGACTTTATGCATCAAATAACAACAGCAATCAACTCAGTGGTTCCTGATATGCGTCTGTGAGGAATTCTCTTATCATCTTGATGTTGCCTGTGCTGCAGGTGGTGGCCACATTGAACACTTGTAAGATAGGAAATAAAAGTTTATTGTGAGTAGAATAATTTTTACTTGGCTGGAGTTTTCTATTGCTTTTCCTTATTAAAATATTGTGTAATGAAATCTGTTCATTCTTTTTAATAACCCTGTATATCTGTTAAAATGAGACATCAGTGTTATATTCATTTTTGCGTAATTTAGAAGACAATTTATCCATCACACCCTGTATTTACAATATAAAGTATTTTAATAATTACTATTACTCACATTATATAATATTATTTAGATCAAACACAATAAATAAATTAATAATTGCTAGAAAGACCTGTGAAAATTTCATGGTTTTCCTACTTGAATTTTCTGATGAATCTGAATTCTTCAGTTAATGCTCATGGCAAGTTCTATGACAATAAAATATCTGTAGAAATTCCCCTATCACATTGTTAAATATTTGAGCTTGACAACTTTAACAAAATATTGCAATAACAATCATAAATATAAATCCTGGTCATAATTTTAAGAAGTGGGTACAAATGAACAGATTGATAATTGACAAATTTGTTCCATTTCATTGAAACAGGCTTTAAACACTTCTATCTTCCCTTCTTTCCTTCATTCATGTGTCTTGTTTTTCTAGGTAATCAAAATGGAATAGTCCATTTATGAAATATTATCCAGAGATGTTAAAAACTTCTATCTTCCATTTTTTTCTAGTCAAATCCCCCATCTTACAAACCTTTCTCTTAATAATAATTTAAAAATAATTCAGCGGATAGTGTTATTTTATTTTTGGTAACTGGTTATTTGGAGATTGCTTTACGCTGTTTTTGTTGTTGAATACTGTGTATCTGAAAAATGGCGCTTTTATATTCATCATTGCTTCTCTGCCTTTTGAACTGTAATATCTGTTCTTATCAGCTTAATCTGATTCTCTCTCTCCACTTATATCTTTCCCTTCTTCTGTCTTTCATTTTCTCACTGAAACCAAGTAATGTCTTTTCCTCTCTTTCCACACAATCAAAACACAAATTAGTCTATTATTTATGAGGTGTTGGCTGGGCGTAATGGTCGTGTGAACTAACAAAGGGAAGGACAAGCACAATTATAATAAGATACTTGTTTCTTCCTCACATCTCTTTCAAAATATTTAACAGTGGCAAACCAGCATGCTTCTATTTACCGTCAAGTCATGTTACACAATTTTCCAGCCATACAGATTATGTTTTACAATGATCTCTATCCATAAAAGTGTGTGTGTGTGTGTGTGTGTGTGTGTGTAACGAATGCACGGCTGCAATTTTCGATGGATTGGCACCAAAATTTACATGCACATGCTCTAAGTTAGCGGGGAGGCCAAGACCGACTTTGCATTTCCCAACTCCCATCAATAGTGGAAATAATCAATTTTTTTCATGCTTCTATGACAGTTTTCATGTAGTTTGCGGCCATTTTGTACTGGCCAGAGTGAGAGCCTATAACCACGAATAGGCAGGAAGATTCTATTGGCCAGCGTGAGAGCCAACAGCTGACTGACACAAATGTTAACTAGCGTGCTAGCATGCCAAAAAAATCGATAGCTGCATTCGTCACAAGTGGGAAAAATTTAAATCTGCATGGCGCTTTACTCCAGTTGGCTCATTCGCTTGCTTTAGTTACTTACTCAACATTGATTCTCATTCTGCAGAACTGGGTTGGGTGTGAAAAATTATTTGTTGTTAACATTCTTTTTTTCATTCGGTTTTTCCAGTTACGAGTCCTTTTTTAAAGCTGATTGTTTTGTGTTCATTTTGTTTAGTTCTTTTTTCGTAACAGATTTAATGTTTAGTATAGAGCTTAGAAAAAATTCACAGTGTGAGATAGGCAAGAAGTAAGGCATGTAGCAACATCAGCACGGCAAAGGGCACTCCTTTAAAGGCAAGGAAGGGCAAAAATATTTTAAGTCGAGTGATAGCAATTGCTGTATGAGTTGTATGATTTTTTTAATCAAGCACGGGCAACGCTGGGCCATGCTGCTAGTACACTCATATAGCATCCTCATCTATCAAGTACTTTTCCAAACCTCTGAGATACTGGTTTATAAAAGTGTAGTGAATTTTATAATTATGTTGTATTATGCATATTTAAATTTATTTAATAACGTAATGTTTTATGCACATTAATTATTTTTCAGCCATATAATAGTTGAAATATAATATGCAAGTGTTTGTTTATATATGTGGATTGACACAAGAATTTGCTATACCCCCCCCAAAAAAAAAAAAACGGCCCTAGGTAAAGAACCCCTTGTCTAATTTTAATGAAATTTGTCATGGCACTCGGCAGGGTTTAAAGTAGGATATGCTCCTAAATTGGTTGCATAATTTAAGCTGTATCTCTGGAACATACATAGGTAAATCTAAGAAACATGATTAGAGTTTTAGTATTATACAGATTTAGTTTTTTGCAAAAGCATTTGAGGGATTCATATTTCCTAAATAAAGGCAAGTTATTCTGATTTGTTATGGAACTGATAACTATTTATCCAGTAGTTTTGTTGGTAATTAAGGTTTTGCACATACACACCTTAAAAACACTAATGTAAATATAATTTAATGCCTGTGACTAAATGTTAATTTTAAATGAATACATATTTATTATGAGTGTGTGGCAGTGGTTAGAATGGTCAATTTGTCAAGAAGGTAACTTCTTAATATCAACCTGAGGATATGATCCTTGTGGATTGGGAAATGCCTAAAAATCATACCATAGGTTGACCAAAGCCATGTGAGTGATATTGGGTAGGTCAAAATGTTGAGAAATCTCTGATGGTTGTGCTAGCACAAAGTTACAAGTCTTTACAGCCAAGGGTATGAGCATATTGCTTTGTTGAAACTTCTGATCGTGCCAGATTATGCGTTCCCTCCCAGAAATTGTAACTAAGATCTGAATGGTGTAACGGATAGCAACTCGGAATCGGAAATTGGATAGCTGTGTTCAAATTCCAGTTGAGTTTGTTACATTCACTTACATACAAATACCCTTGGAAAATGAATCTTTCTCTCAGCTATGGGTTAAATAGTAAGACTTGTATCTGGAAAAATTATTTGCATAAAAAATATTTTTACAATGCCAAGTATGTTTCAATTTTAAATAACATACAAAGGGTTGATAACCTACAAAAAAAAACAAACAAATCCATCAATTACTCAAAGGTCTGCTCAACATAGTTGCAGTATAAAACACAGGTTGACTCTGGGGATGTTAAACAAATACAAATGGGTGTGACCAGGTATACTTAGGTACCAGTGGCCAGCTATAATCAGTATGATTTTCAGTTCTGTTTATATATCCTCTATTTTCTTTGTATCTATTTAGAATTTGTATCAATAAGGCAAATATGAATTTACCAAATTTATCTGATACAAGTTCATGATAGTTGAGCATCCAGTGAAGAACAAACTCACTTTCAATGGTCTGCAATATCTAATCAGTATTGTACAGCAGACAATTTAGCTAAAAGTAATTTGTGTATAAGGTAGGTGAAATTTGAATTAACTTGTTGGGTGTTTAAGGTTTAATTCCTTATTTTTAATTAATATTGACACTGCTGACAACATATTGACTGCTCTACCTGAGATCCATTATTTCCAGCTGATTTTCTTCAGAATATGGATCTCTATTAACTGAACAATTCACATGGTCTCTTTATGGGCATGTAGCCCCACATTGACATTCTTCTGGCTGCTGAGATGCATATTTCAATAAACAGGATTCTGTTTCAATTATTAGATTTCTATTAACACATGTTGTAAGTATAAACTTTTTGCTTTAAATTTCTTTGTAAACTAGAGCATGACATGATCTTTCTGAATTTTCTTTCTTTCCAATATCATTAAAGTTTCCATGTAAATAGCTTGTTTAAAACTTGCTATATTTAAGGTGTGGGGTGTTCACTATCAGAGATACAAATTTTTTAGATATAGTGTGAACATTGGAATCGGTACTGCATGATGACTGACAGTTTCATATCTTAAGTTTTTCAGACCATGTTCACTACACTTTTAGCAGGCTTTATATATAGGGCACTGGCGGATTAAGAGAAGGGGGTGGAGAAGGAAAAATGTCCATTTCCAGTTCATGTTTTAGGGCTAATGGTTGCAGTTATTTATAGTCATAACATTTTAGTTATTTTATTTATATATTTACTTTATTTACGGTTTTTGAAATAAAGTTTGTTAGATTTAAGTTATGGAGTTTTAGTCTTTTGAATTATGATGTGGCTGTAGGTAGCATGGTATGAATTTGTTTTTGTGTCTACATTTGAAAATGAGCCCCCACATTTTTTTTTTGGTTGCTCTGGAAAGGTCATTGCTGACTTTTCCTTCAGTGGAAAGTTTTGAATATTTTGAGGTGTTGTTGCAAGCTGGTGCTGTTTTATTTAAATATTTTTTTGTTTTTGTGTGTTTGGTTTATGTTTTTGATAATCTGCAACTGACAGGTGGATTTGTTTGATTATGTTGGGTGGTTGATTACATGTAAAGTGGGTTATCATTTTGTGTTCAGGATGGTTGATGTATACTTTTGTGAAGATTGATTATCCAACAACTTGTCAAACAAAAACATTTTCATTGAATCAAAAATGAGTATAAGAGTTCATGAAAAGACACTGGTTTTTCAGCAAAAATATGTGAAAATAGCACAACCCTCTCAAAAACACAAACTTTCAACACTGCCTTCAAATAATGTAACCCATTTTTCCTATGGAAGAAAATAGTGATAGTCACCTTTCCTGAGCAAGTTAAAATCATAAACAGAAAATCAAGTCTCATTTTCAAATGCAGACATGAAAAGAAGTTCCTATTACACTACCTACAACTACGTCACTCAAGTCTGTTGAAAATGTGAGGCCATGACTCTAGCATCAGCTATTGTGGTTAAATGAGAGCAGTTTTGTTTTGGAGGCATTAAAATTTATGAGCCATTTCTTGCTTCAGTTAACCATTGTTTGGAGGTTCTTTTCAAGAGCAGTGGCCAGGTTAACTTTGTCAACTGACATATTTGCTATTGAAACAGAAGTAAATCAGCATAAATTCATACTTGTGATCAGGAAGATCATTGATAAAAATCAGAAACAGCATAGGATTTGGGATAGTCTTGGGGGACACCTGCATTGAAGAGATCTGGAAGCGAGCCCATTCAAAATGACCTTCATTTCACGATTTGATAGGAATGATTGGATTAAATCAAACAATTGTCGAGTAATACCATAGGCTTGAAACTTACATAGAAGACCATCATGCCAAACCTTATGCCTTTGAGATATCTAGAGCCACAGCTCAAACTTTGCTGTTATTATCAAGAGCTTGATATACATATTCACTGATGGCCATTAGCACATCAGCAGTAGACCTGGCAAAACCAGAAGCCATATTGTTTGTCAGTGAGTAGGTTGTGAGAGGTAAGATGCTTAACCACTTCACCATTGATTAAAGCCTTGAATATTTTGCTGAAAAGCTTTTGCAAACTAATAGGGTCATAGAGGGGTCAGAAGGTTCTCCAGGGTTCTTAAAAACAGGAAATACAGAGGACTTGCAGGAAGCAGTGAGGCAATAGTTGTAGAGTTTGGAGAGAACTGGAGCCAGCTTGGGAGCACATTTCTTTAGGTCAATGGCTGGGATCTCATCACCTTTACTTGCCTTATAGGAGTCTAATATAGAAATAATGTCAGAAGTTATGTATATATCACTCAGTAGAGCCTCTGTTCTAAGAGTGAAATCAGTTGTGGGTACTCCATTTAAGTCAAGTGTTTAGTTGGAAGAGAATTTCTGAGGAAAGCATTCAATCTTATCTGCTGTAGATGTCAGGACTTGAATTGATTGAATAGAGGAGGGATTGAGGATTTGCTGTTGTTCAGTACACTCTTGCATAGATGCCAATAATATCTAGAACTGAACTTGCAAGATGTTATATGTTATTTCATTTTATCAGCAAACAGTACATTCACTTCTTTGAGGACACACTTGCACTCTGTATGAGCAGAGACAGACACATCTGTTGCAATCAGATATGTTGCACTGATACAGTTGGAAGAAGTGCTTCTTGTGGGCTATAGTGGCCGTGTATGCAGGTGAGATCCAAAGAGATGAATGCAGTTTAACTTGATGCTTTCATTCGAGCAAGGAAATACTGATGCTGGCTTTCACCCAGGAGGAAACCTCACACATGTATTTTTGAACGGGATGATTAAAAACTTCATTCCAAGAGAATTCATAAAGAAAGTAACAGAACAAGTCTCAATCCATACATTGATAAGAGAAAGATATTCTGTTGGTAGGAGGTTCTTGACTGGGAGGGGAGCAGAAAGAGATGTTTGCAGACACTACTACATGATCAGAGTTGCCAAGAGGGCAGAGCTGCAAAATACACGAGTCTGGATTAGAGGTAAAGAGATCTAGAAGAGAAGCTTGTCCATCAGTGTTACTGGGGAACATGTGGGAAAGTTCACCACTTGCGTGAGAGATTGAGAAGTTAAGGAACTGAATTCCAGTGGGGTTAGTGACAGTGTTTAAGCCACCTGGCATGGTGTGCATTAAAGTCACCAAACACAAATATATTTGCAAACGGGTGTTGGGAGATGGCCTTGTCGATATTATCAGAAACAACATCTAGCATGCAACAGTCATGAGAGGAAGGGGAACGGTAGAGAAAGAAGAGATAGCTGACTGAATTGAGTAGAGACAGGCGAAGACGCATGTAAGAGTAGTGTGGAGATTCAAGAGTTCCCTAGCCAGTGGCAGATGTTCATGGACATAAACTCCCAGATCATACATGTGAGTCCTAAGGAGAGGAATATAATTAGAAGAAGTAGAAGTCTGTACAAATGCCATGAATGTTGGAGAAAGAAAGGTTAAGGGGTTTAGGTTATTTTTGTTGAGCTAGTTTAGATTTATATCTTTCATATCTTGTAGTCATGGTGTGCTGTTTTGGTCAGTAAAGGCCTAGGGCAGTAGTAGTAGTTGGTTGTCTAATGTAACACTGGCAGGCTGGGAATTGGTGCAGATTGCAACATGGTGTGACCTCGGGGTTGCCCACTGGAGATGCTTGCAGGGACACCCTTCCATGCATGATATAGCCCTGAAAGAACCCTGATATTATGCAACTTTTGATCAAAGCAGCCTCTCACTCAAGTCACGATGCAAGAGTTCAGGCACAGCAACCAGAAAACTTAACTCTGTACCCTCGCTATGAAGCGATGTTGCCACCATCCACACGTATCATAAGAAAATCATGACAGTACTGCTATTAGGGCCTGAGGAAAGAAAAGGAACCAGGTGGAGGGAGCCCTTCCTAAACAGGAAACAAGGTATGAGCCTCTAATCCTGTTCAAAAGAAGGGGAATGAGTATGGACTGGGCAATAGGAAAGCCTATCTACTCTGATTAAAAACAAATAAAAAAAAATATACAAAAGAAACAAAATAGTCCTTGTTCTGATTTTCATTTAAGTTATTTTGAGGAATGAACATTCAGATAACTAATTTGGAGAGACAATCAGCAGGTCATAGAAATTTTGACCAAGTGATGTTTAACTGACATTCTAGTATATTAGGAGGGAGAGGAGGTAATAGGATTAGGGTAACAGAATTTGTAAACCTTACACTGTTCCTTGTAAGGTAGTTGGTCAGTGTGGTAGTGTAGCAGTGAGCTTGAAACTTTATGAACACAGTAAACTGATACCAATGGTACTTTGATACAATTATGGTGACTTTGAAGTGAATATTTCTGATTCACATGGCTGTGCCCATCTCTCACTTGGGATGGGAGGTGATAGCTGGAGGTGGCGGGGGGGGGGTTGTGAAGTGCTGCTTTACTTAACCTATTTTTTCTTTAGGCTTCTATCAAAGGATTTTGAGTTCTTCCAAGATACCAAAAACAGCCAGTCAACCACAAACATGTGGCGCTTGAGATGATATATATGGATACACAATTGAATGAAGTGAATTAAAGTGGAAGTTTGAGTTTTTTAAGTTTTAACTTAGTATGAGTTAAAATATATGCTTTGTTGAGAAACTGCCAATGCAAATTCCCCCATTCAGTTACCCACTCAGGATGGACTCACATTAAAATATAGTATCAAAAATTAAAACTAAATACTCAACTAGCATCTTATGCTGGCATGTCCACAAAGTCATATATATATATATATATATATATATAAGTGAACATTGAAGTCAACACTCAGGGGTGACAGACTGTTTCATGCTACATGCAATCACCAAGCCACATGTGTTGGTTTTTTTCTCAACTATTTATATATATATATATATATATATATATATATATATATGGGTCAATGGTGCATTATGGGTAGTCCATTCTAATGGCTATTTTGGCAGGAATGGTTTGTTTATTTATTTGGAGTAATTTATCTTGTTTTTTATATATTCTTATTCTTTTTAGTTTTTGATGTTTTAATAACATAGTAAAAGTTTTTTGAGATGAGTTGTGATCATTTATTTAGTAGTTTGTTTTGGTTTGGGAATGTAACTAAAACAATCAATCCCAAAAATGGATGAAAAAATAGCCTTAGTGTGGCCTGATGATTGCATCTAGCATGAAACAGTCTGTTGCCCCTGAGTGTTGACTTTAATGTTCACTTTTATATTTGCATACACTCTATCTCTGATATTGAGCACTTTATCCCATAAATATAGCACACCTTAAAACTATATTTCTTTATTTTATATATATATATATATATATATATATATATATATATATATATATATGAAGAAAAATATACGGAAAAAACAAACAAAAATCCTTATATGCAATTATGCTGTTTTAATGTTAATATAATGTAAACGTCGGACGTTTCGGTCTAATAAACCATCTTCAGGACATATTCATAAAATATAATTAACATTATCAATTCAACATGACAAAGACGATGGACATAAGAACAATATATTTGCTTATATATATATATATATATATATATATACACACACACCATCTGACGGAAATATTAAGATAAAATTAAAATAATGAAGACACAAGAAGGAAAAAAAAAAAAAAAATTCGGAAATAAGATGGCATAGAAAACCAAAAAACGGATAACAAAATGATGATGAGACAAAGTGTAAAATTTTATTAATGACCTGTTTTGCCAGAGAGCATATGCTCTTTTGCTTCCTCAAGTTCAAATAATAAGAAAACAAAACTCTGAGGGAAATATCTTTGGATCTCTGAGGATGAGTGGGAATCATAAATCAAATTAATTACCATAGTTTATCACCTCCCAATGTCCAGACTTATAGAGTGAAGCTAAGGTTATTAATTTGTTTTATGATTTCCACTTATCGTCAGGGATCTCAAAACATTTTTCTTGCACATGGTTTTGCTTTTCTTTCACTTTAATTTGATGAAACCAAAGAAAACACAGCAAAACGCATTATTTACACAAATGTTGTGTGCTGTCAAAATTTTGCAAATACACAAACACTCACATGCACACAAAAACTATGTGTGGATTCTGGTTACATGGATCATCAGTTACAAGCAATTTTTGCTTAGAGAAATGGTTCAAGAACAGAATCCAGTGTAGGTAACCTTTTGTCCCTTTTGTGAATTTCAATTTAAAAGAAACCGTCCCTTATATAGGGATCAACATTCATAGTCCCAATATATACTGCTTTTCTACTGTGTTTTTTTTTTTATTTTATTGGAAACAGTAACAAAATTCAGTGTTATTAAACATTAACTATAATCCTTTGGAAATAAGTTCAAGAAATATAGGATTTGTTTACAATGAAAATTTATTATGTTGGTGCAAAAATAATGACGTAATAATGTCGTTTTTTGACGTTAAAAATACGTCAAAAAACGACATTATTACATCATTATTTTTGCACCAACCTAATAGAAAGATAGATATATAAAAATGTAAAACAATTAGTGATGATATTACTGCAAATGTCTTTCATCTTAGTTACTGCAAGCCAAACAGGAAAGCATTATATCTGAACTCTTTAAAGAAAATGATATTAATGAGAGAGAGAGACATAGAGACATTTGCTGGAAATTACACCAACAACGATGGTTATGTTTGTTTTGAAGCCATGACATTGTCATAGAATAACTTGCTGACATGTTCTTAATTTCTCTTTGTTGGCGATTACACTCTTACTTTCTTCGAATATTATTATCAATTTATTGATATTTAATAAGTGTATGTTTTAAGCTTGGAAAGTGTGGATTCTCTCTATACTTCTTTTCTAGATTTAAAAGTGGGAGGGGGGAGACACTGTAAGAATCTCTATTTGCCCACAAATGAACCAACTTAAGACATGATACTCACACAGACTTCATTAAAGATTACTGACAAGGTACTGCAATTAAGATTTTTATTTTTCTTGTGTTTGTATCACTGTTTTCCTTTTCTGGATATAAAGTGTGTAAAAAAAAATTGTCCAAATATTCTGTATATTTAAATGCTTTCAGCTATTCTTTTAGCCATTATCTAGGGCGATTTTTTTTTTTTTTTTTTTTTTTTTTTTTTTTTTAACTGAATGTATGGGTTATAGGAATATTTTATTTTACAAACACGGTCAACACATTCTGGCTGTGTTCATAGTTGATGTTATTGAGTGTGGGATTTTTATTTTTTTTTATGGAAGCACTAAAATAACAACAACAAAAAACTGCCAACACTCAATAATATATTAACTATGAACACTAAAAGAACAGCTGAAAGCACTTGGATATACAGATCATTTGGATAATTTTTATACACTGTCCAGGAAACACTTATACTAACACAAGGCCTTTCAATTGCAATAACCTTATTGTTAATTTCACTCAAAAATATTTTCTATTGCTATAGCAGAATATGACAGCACAATTACAAAATTCAAACAGATTCAAATTCAGGGATCAGTCATCTTGAGTGGCAGGCTAAATGTTTTGTACAGCAAATGAAGTCACATGCAGTGATAAAGGTTAATGTTTAATTTTCTGGAATTTATGATTTTTAATCAGTTTGTTTATATTAAAATAATTTATTTTAATTTTTTCTTCAGTTATCTTTTTCTTTGCATGTCAGTTTATATTCTGTCAGCAATACTTGCATTATTTTCTGACCACTGACAATTCCTTTTATTCATGATTTTCAATATTCATCATACAGATCGAGTACTGAAACTTATTTAAACAAATTACAAAATGTTGGTTTAACCAAAACAAATATTTTTTTCTCTAAATGTTTGTTTGTTCAGCAGAAAATAATAAATGCTAAACATTGAAATAGCAGTAAATAAAATGAGCAACAATAAGATAAACCAAAACCTTGTCGATATGAATTGGATTTAAATGCAACTAATGTTTTAAAATGTAGCTGTTTTTTGCTTCATTTTCAGAATTTGATGTGTCACTATATAATGTAATTAGGGGAAAGTATTGGTGTATTAAATACATCTTACTATGATACCGCAGGATACATCGACAACAAATGTGTGTAATACATACAGTAATAAAAAGCAAAACATGTGTACAAAATGTATTGCATTGATTGCACACATTCACTTTTATCTTCCAGTACTATTTCAAAATCCATTTGTACTCCTTGTTTGTTAAATTACCAGCCATTGTTAAATTAACTTTACCTGCAAAATATTATTTACTAAATATAAAAATTATAATGTATTATAATAAAAATTATGAAAACAAAAATATTAAAAATGATTTTAATTTGGAATTCCAGTCGAATCCATTACATTCACTTATGTGCTAATACTCTTCGGAAAAGTATGAGTTCTATTCTCTCCCCAGCTATGGGTAAATAGCAGGTCAGACCATGTTCTATAGCCTTGGATGGCAACTGGTCTACTGCAGAAAAAATGGCAACCTACTGATGGAAAAAAATCTGCATGGTCAGTCATGTATTGAAAGATACATGATCACCTAAGCATGTATTATGCATGGCACATAACTGACTGAAATGAATTCTAGTATTAAATGAATCTTAAATGCACTATTATAATACTGATAATAATTCCTTTAGTACCCCATTGCTTTTTAAAAACAAAAACAAATTTGTATATACAAGATAATATTTAAAAAATGTGCATGTTATAGTCAAATTTTTCAATCAATTTTGGTTATTTTTAAGAATAGTTATGTTATGATTTTGAAATTGATTTTTTTGTTTTTTTTCATTATAGCATGTTAGTCATTGTGAAAGTGTTATAGTAGTTTAATTGATGTATGTGTCAGATACTTTTTTCTTTATCTGCCTGTATCTATGAGATGAGGTAATATGATTATTTACATTATTTAAATTATTTGGACTATTATCCTCATCTTTATTATCATATTCACAATGTTTTTGCTGTTGTGCGGTCTGGTCTTCTTCCCTTCACCTGAAGAAGGCTGGAGTATACAATAGCTGAAACATTGTGAATATAGCAATGAAGATGAGGATAAGAGTCCAAATAATGTAAGTAAAATCTAAATAGTTAGAATTGATGGTCTGCCAATGGTAAAGTTCTTATAGGCCTACCTCAGGCAAAAGGGATGCAATTTAGAGCTAAGAGCTTATTCTTTCTTTTTTTTTTTTTTTTAATTAATGCTGTTTATTAAATATAAGTAAAAAAAAAAGTGTGTGTGGGGGGGTAATTACCCATTATGTTATTTGTGCAAAAGTACATAATTAGTAATTAATCATGTTATGTAAAAGTGAAATTGGTTCAGTCCTAACTATTTCAAAGAAAAGTCCGAAGGTATTTAAATAAGTTTAGCTCAGATCTGTGTCATAGTGCATAATCTGAAAATCAATTTGTTATTCTGATTAGCTTTCTCCTTCAACTGAGTTTGTCTGATGAAAAAGGTAACTGTCTAATGTGTCCCACATCATCTGAGGAGATGCATCTTTTTTTCCTTTTTATTTTTTTTCCCCTGCCTATCTGTTTCCAGCCTCTTTTTGTATACAGCTGTAGTCATTGACTACTAGCTGTGCATATTCAACCTGTATCTTATTTTGTTGCCTGGTCTTTGATTAGTGGTTATCTCTAGCGGAAAGCAGCTCCACTTGTTCAGTAACATTTTTAATTCCACAAGGTGGACATTGGGAGATTTGCATTTTTAATCTCTCTAGATGATTCCTGATATGAGCATGTGACATAGAGATTCAGTTTTTGCTTCAATAGCTGTTCCTATCATTGTCGAACAATCATTTCCACTTCATCTGCATTAAAATTTAGTGTTAAGAACAGAAATTTATTTGTGAAAAAAGCCACTTTTTATTTTTAAATATTTAGCTGATTATCCAGAATTTACAAAAGGAAAAACAGATTTTTGAATAAGCAGTAGTTTTTATGAGATTTGTATCTTCAGTTTAACTTTCAAAAAATACTACAAAAGTGTGTGTGTGTTTTTTCTGCCATTCTATATAAAAAAAAGTCACAGAAACTGATTAATGGAAGGCATTAGATCAGGCCTATGTAGATCAAATTTATAAGCTGTATGATTACTAATAATAGAAATTAATTTTTTTTCTTTCTAAATTGACAAAAAATTAGACAGTGTTGAGACTTGAACCTTCAACCAAGCAATCTACTCAGCTCATACTTTCTCTTTATTCATTAGGCACCATTTTTACCTGTTTTGTTTGTTGCTCTTAACTGTACAAATTTCACTACTCCCTACACACACACACACACTCACCACACCAACAACCTCTGATTTCTCACAAACCTAATGTTTTAGCTGTTTTAAATATCTTATTTCCAGGGTCAAAGGTTACTTTTTCTTTTATAGCCCAAACCAAAACTCAGTGGAAGGTAATTAATGCTCAACAGTAATCCAAGCAACTGTAGATGACTTCTGAATGACATTCTATAAAATCACAGGAGTTCCTATATCAGTATATTAAGTTAAATGAACTAATGGAGGAATAGTAATTTAGATGTTGTGTATTCACTATTATTGGTATTTTCACTTACCTCAAGCAACATTAACTTTAAGGAAAAATTAAGTAACAAAAAAAGAAATTAAAAAAAAAAATTCATTACTTATGTTATGACACTCTACTTCAGTCTTAAACTATGTGCATCTCTTTGATAGTTGTTTACTGGTAGACTAGTTATAATCATTCAGTGCAAACTTACTAGATTTTAAGAGAAAAAGAAAGAATGCAGGCTACAAGTGGTCAAGAGGATATACATGTCACTAAACCAGTCACAAAACATTTTGGTAAGGTAGGTGAAAGTGCTGAAACCTTGACTTTTTTCCACACACACACACACACACACACACACACACACACACACACACACACACACACACACACACACACACACATATATATAATACAGAATTTTGACAGTCAAAATTAGGGTGCATTCTTGAAGCCATTCATTTGTTATTTGTTGCTTGCAGTTAATTTTAATTTACAAGTCTGCCTGTAAACCTCTGTACTATGATTCTGGCTCTTTATTGTCTCTGTAGAAGGCAATCTGTTATCAATCTGCAGCTCAAAATCACCCTTGAAGAATTCATTAGTTCCAAGATGTCAGAATTCTATGCTACTGAAATAGTCTTAGATTCTAATGGTTCTTATTTAGATTAATAAATTTTATTCTGCAGGGCGTTCCAAAAGCTACACAACAATTGGCAAAAAACATACACTTGTAAAACAGCAACCAGGGAAAATTTGCATGACATCATCTTCCATAATTCATCCAATAAAATTTCTTAATAATATATTGTTACATACAAAAACATGATTCCATTTGGTAAACAAATATAAGATTTTAAAGGTTATCAATGGTAATGCGACTTTTGGAACTCACTGTTAATTAACATATATATTGCTTTGAAGTTGATGGTTAAAAACAGCAATTGTTTTGTACCAACCTAATGTTTTGAATTTGTTGTTGGGCAGAGAACAAAGCAACAAAAGGAATTTTTTTCTCACTGTATTTTTCTTTCATTTGTTTTTTATTGCTTTGATTATGATGGTATGACAAAAATTCTTGAACCAACTCACTTTCAAAAATCTGATTAAATGATCAGACAACAGGATTTGTTTTAATTTCTTTTTTTAAAGGTTTCTTGGTCAGGCTAAAGATTTTTCTGTACATCCTTGTAAATAAATTTGCTAATAAAGTAGCCAGTGATAAGCTTTAAATCAATGTTCAGAATAGTTGTCTGTCTTATATAGCTTCTAATGTTCTTTTAAGAGAGAGGTTTCCATTTTCAGTTTTTTTTGTTTTTTTTTTGTGTGGGGGGGAACATCTAGCTGATTGCTCTCACAACAACTACAGGAGTAATATGCAGAGAGGTGAAAGAGGCAAATATGACACTGCCTCAGAAACCACAGCAACTTTAGGAACAAAGTGCCCATGGGACTGACTTCACAAGACACAGTGTCTTCCAAACTGCTGACAATTTTTTTCTTGTTGCTTTTATTAGCATGGGTCAGTCTACAAAAACTTGGATCTTGACCAGTTGCAGAGAGGCCCATATCTAGACATGCCAAGCTGTCCTGTTACTAACAGAAAACCTGTATGTAATTTGTGTTGACAAACAGGTCCACACACAATTTGGGGCCTCTTTTGCATCTGTACTGATGGTTGATCGCCACATTTTTTAAACTGAGTTTCATTGTACAAAAATGTTTTATATATTTTTATAGTTTTATATAACATTAAATATTAAGTTGTGAATAGTTTGTATAGGAAAAAACTTTTCAGATTTTGGTAAGTATTCAAGTATGGAATTAAGGGTAATATCTTTTCAATATGGTGTTAGCCTTTCTTTTCATTTTAGATGGAGGAAAATGGCATTGTAAAAATAAAATTTACACAGCATTAGAAAGAAAGAAAAATAGTCACACCTCTTTTTCTATGCCAGAAATAGTCTTTAAAAAATTTGCTGCTTACCGATGATTAAAAGATTTTTAACATGACACACATGTCTGAGTCTATATTTTAAAGAATTGGTGGGGAAGTTTAAAGGCATTGACTTTGTTGGGTTATCTTTACATTGACATGATTAAAAGAATTTCCAAGAAATTGTCAATAAATATCTATTCCAAAAGCTGCTTGATTTTTCTAACCAATATTTGCTGGAATATCTTTCAAAAAAGATTCTTAAGGTGATCTGGAACATGATGTCTCCACATGATATTCTTTGTTGTACTGGATTGTTGGAATACTTTGTCGGTCCAATTAATCAAATTTGCCGTTTATATGATTTAAGCTGTGCACACAAAACCTACTAAATATACTAATGTTCTATTTTAGAAAATACAAATTATGGAAGAAGTTTGAAACCATCAAGAATAAGTATTTAACTTTTTTTTTTTTTTTTTTTAAATGAAATTCTATGATTAAGTGTAAAAAAAAAAAAAAAAAAAAAAAAAAAAAATTTAATGCAACACATTTTGTAATTTAAGACTTCATGGGATTAAATTGATGTTTATGTTTATATAATTACACAAGCACATTAAAGAGAGAGAACTCTGAAATTTTAAATTTAATTTTTTTTTTTTTGTTTCTTTCAAGTTTCTTTTTGTTTGTTTTTATCGCTTTTGTTATCAAGCATCCCATATTGTGATAATAGATCTGCCATGAAAAGTGAAATGTAAGAATCAGTAAATTTACTGTGTAATCTAGCAATTTCTATACCTTCTTGTCTTTGTAAATTACTCTTTTAATTAGAGTAGCATTTTTTAAATCATAATTATGGTCCATCTCATTATAGTAAACAACTAATTCATTTAGTGTGTTTTGTAAAAGATCACCTTTGTGTTGATATTATCTTTTATTTAAATTCATTAAGGTTTCTCCTATGTATTCTTTGTGGCAATTATTACAAGTGATAGAGTAAATTGCTCCTTGAAGCTTTAATTTTTGTTTTGTTATAATTAAGTCTTTTGTTGTTTTAGAAGTAGTAGTAACAAATCTTATGTTAATCTTAGATAATTCCTTTTTAATTGTGTTATATAAAAAATTATATATAATTTTCACATTTAACTTTTTACCAACATTTTATTTTTCAAGGTGAACCTGGTCATGGATTACCTGATGGTGAACTCCCGTGAGGAGAGTGAAGTTCATAAGAATTCATTTTTATTCTCTTGGAATGAGCGCCAAAATTCGGTGGAGTCGTCGAAGCAGGTAAGTTACCTGGGCAAAATATGCCTCAGTTGTCTTATTGCAATATTTACTTATGTGGGATTGTGCCACACAAAATGACTGCCTTTTATATAGAATTTCTTTTTTCCTTATCTTTTTATTCATCATCATTCTTTGATTTCACCTGTTTCAGATATTTAATATAAAACGTGATTGTATTTTTGTTACCTAATTTTATGTTCTTATGAAGCTGCCTTAATTATGTAAACTTGTTTTATGCCTAGGGTCTACCTGAATGGTGTAAATTTAATTGAGCTAAGCAGGTACAAATACGTCAATCTTATTTTATTTGGTTTGAATCTTTATTGATTTTTAATTATGTAATATATTTTTCTTGAATCAGTTTTTTTCAGCATAGCTTAATTTTATTGAATAATTTTTTTTTTTTTTTTTTTTTTAAATAAGGCTTTTTTAAAAATATTTTTAAAATCACCCAATTGTCTCCATATTAAGCAAATGTTTTGTTTCTATTAGATTTGTGTTGAATTTCTTGCTATATTCAAATCCTACAATCAACACTTTTTTTTTTTTTTTTTTTTTTTTTTTTATTTGATAAAATTAATTCATCCTAGTTTATTTCCATGTTCATCAACTTGTTCTATTGACAATGGGACACAAAAATAAATTATTTGTCAAATATTTTCTCGTGATTTACTTTTGCATTATATCAACCCTATTCCTTCTATGCTCAGTTGATCTGGGTTCTCTGTCATCACCGGAATGGACTATTTTATCTCCCTCTTCCTATCTCTTTCATTGTCAGAGAGGTAATTTTTTTTTTACCCCTGTGTGTCATTTTTTTAACCAATATTTTATTGTAAAATAATTAATTTTATTAAATGTCCTCCCCCACCTTTTAACTTCCCAAACTTTGCCTGAATTTTTTTATGACTTTATAAACTCTCCTGTTCTTAATTTACCTTTTGATTATTATTTGCTATGTTATGTTTGGGCAGATTAAAAACAAAAACTATGAATTCAAACTTACCCAACTTGCTTATTTCTGATTACTACAGATACAATAAAAAAAATAATAAAAAAAAACAAATCTTCCTAAAAAAAACAGTACAAATAATAAATTTATTTGAATATTATTATTATTTATTTCTTCAGTATTGTAAACTGAATTCCATAAAAACAATAGAAAATTTTTTTTTATTTATCTTTTATTGAAACAAATGTTACTAATATCAACTTGTCAGAAAGCTATATTCTCAAAGATATTGTTTTTCATCCCTTGGATCCTACGGCAGATATATGGATAATGCATTTTATCCTTTCTCTACAGAATTGTCTCTTTTAGTTCATACGTGTATAAATCTTCGTCTAAGTTTATTTCTTCAGATTTCCAAGTAAATGTTTCATCTTACTGCATAAGACCAAACCAGCATTGCTTTGTCCTCAGCTTTTGAAATTTAGTTAAACCCAACAATTTTTTTTTTTCTAAGTTAATTTTGTTGTTGCTGTTGAAACAATAAAAATTGCTGACTGGTGAGAATTAGTGTTGTAACTGATCTTTCCGCTAAATAATTGAACTGAATTAGCTTGTATTATGTCTGCAGTTGTGGGAGTATATGTACGACTTTTATGTATATATTTTATTTCTTTTGTTTTAAATCTTCTTGTGTGTTTGTGTGACAGCATTTTGTGTGTTTGTTTCTCTGTTTTGCTGCATACATGCATTTGCATCTAATCCTATGGACCTTGGGGTGGCTGAAATAATTCTGTATTTCACAATAATGCCAGAAATTTATATTCATACTCTTGAAATTCCTCTTTTTATTAAGCTATTATTATTTTTACTTGGTTTCTTTTGACTCAATTGACTTTTTAATTATGTACTATATTTTGCTTTTAGTTTTTCCACCTTCTTTGCTTTTATTGAATAATGTGGATTTTAAATGAGAAGCCTTAAATTGTTTGAAACTTACCCAATTGTTTCCAATAGAGAAACTGTTTTATTTTTTTTTTGTTTTTTTTTTAAATTTGTGTTGGAATTTTCGGCTATTAGAAAGTTGCTGCTACCATATTAAATTAAACTTAGTAAATATTTATATTCTGTATGAATTTTTATCATTTTCGTGTGTGTATTTTCACATGCTTCCTTGTATGCTGCAAGTTTGTGTAAGCAGGAGAGGGAAATGAATTAAAAACTGGACACTGTTCTTTTATGCCTTGCTTATTTTTTTCATGTGATCTGATTCATTTTCATCAATAATGAAAATGAAAGCTGCTGATGCATTTTTAGAATGCAGGCAAAAAAATTATAGGCTAAGTGAGATTTCATTCCAGATTTGGTGTTTGGTTTCAAATGGCATACTTTTTGCAGGTTTATATAATGATAAAAAAAATCTTTTCAAAGACATATTTTATGATCTTTTTTTTCTTTCTCTTATTTTTTTTTTTAAGATATTTATTGAAAGAGTTTTTTTTTTATTTATTGTTTTTTTTTTAATTTTTTAAAAAGATATTTATTCTATTTGTTAATTGATATTACCATATATACACTGCACATTTCAGCATGGCTCAGTGGTAGAGCTAACAGAATTGAGAATCTTGTTCCATTTTCATTTATTCACTTTGAAGGAGTCATTACAATCATTAATTATCAACATTAATTATTTCTTTTTAATATTTCAATAACATGTTAATTGATTTATATAGATTATTTTTATTTGGTTAACCAAGCAATGAGGTTTTCTGCTGTTATCACTTTCATTAATCAATATTTTTTTTTTTTTTAACTTTGAAGTTTTTTTTTTTAATGAATAAGGTACAATTATGTTTTCAAAATGAAGCATGATGTAGCTTTGAAGCTTTTTATTTATTTTAAGTGAATGAAATGTCAGAATTCTCTTGAGTTTAATATCTTTCATTGTGTCAGGATTTTTATCCTCATTTACAAATATGAATTCAACACGTTTTTAACAACAATACAAATAGAAAAATTACCCCAGTTAAGAAGCACTTGTTTGGCATTTTGGAACCTATTTCTTTCTTTTATGTCCCCTTTTTAAAGACTTAAATACAAATAGTATTTTGAGATCAAGTGACATTATATTACATTGTTACACATGAAATGATGCAATTTATAAAATGCTTGTGAAATGTTAAATAATGAATTTATTTAGTTGAATTAGGCACCATGTTGGTTGAATGACTGTTCTCCAACATACCTCTAAATTCTTGATTCCATCTTTTAAGAAGAATTTCTCATCCTTTGATGTGATGAACAGTTCAAAGGCTTTGATTACCTCTTCCATATTGGAGAATGTTTTATTGTGTATAAAAAGCTCAAAATGCTTAAATAAGTGATTATCAGTAGGAGAGATACAAGGTGAATATGGAGGATGAGGCAAAGTTTCATAATTCAGGTTATGCAGATTTTGAACAGTTGATTGAGAAGCATGTAGCCATGTGTTTTCATGCAGCAAAATTGGGCCATACCTATTCACAAGTCTAGGATGTCTTTTCTTTCTTTCTTTCTTTTTTTTTTTTTTCGTGCATCCAATTCCCCAAACTCCCCACAATACAAAGTTGCTGTTATTGTTTTTGAGGCCAGAATGAATAATGAATAACCCATGTGAAAGACCACCATATACTACCCATTAACTTTTTAGGGTACAGTGCAGGTTTTGGGTATTGCTTTGGTTATTCATTTGCATTTAACCATTGGCCTACTCTCTTCCTGTTGTCAAGAGTATCCATTTCTCATTGCATGTAATGATTTGATGCAAAAATGGTTCTTCTTTCCAGTTTGTACTTGTACAGTAAGATTACTCAATATTGTTTCATTGTAATCATTTTCATTGGGCATATGAGTAACAATATATTGAAAGAAAAATTATTGGGAATAAATCAAGGATCTTTTTATACTAAGGAGCTTACTTCATTAGACAACCAGATCAACAACTAACCAAAAAATGCACTATTTCATGTGTGACAACTTAATACAACAGAATTAAAGCTAATTTACAAAAGTTGGTTAATTTAGTGATTTTTTTTTTTTTTTTTTTTTTCCCCCCCCCCCTAGATGAATGTTATGAAGAGATAATACTTTAGTTTTACTCTTTTTCCTATTGTATTTCTATTTTTTATGCATTGGCATCATTAAGACAATTTGATATTATTAATTTTTGTGTTAAGTGAGAACAAAAATATAAAAACCATGAGTATCTATAACGAGTGTAGAAAATTTGAAACTGTAATTACTGAAATTTAAACTGCTATCTCTTACCAAAAATGAAAGTAAACTATTTTTCTTTTCATTGGGTTTATTGTTTTATATAATGGCGTCTTGAAGAAAAAAAAAAAAAAAAAAATTAAAGAGAAAGCAAGAAACATATCTTACTTATTCTAGCCAGAACATTTTCTAGATGATCAGAGCCTGGCAGATGATCTCTTCTCTGACCTCAATCAAATGGCTTGGTGGGGAAAACTGATTGGTCACATTTAATACCACTAAAATCAAACTTAGTGACATTCCATCCTAACTTAGCAGACACTGAGTTTTTGTCTTGCAATGAATGGGTGTTCTCTCAGGGAAGATCTGTGCCTTGCATGTCTATTGGGATTTAAGCTCATTCCCAGTGGAACTCTTATATATGATCCTTTGTTAAAGATACTGAAAAAAATGGTCAGTTCCCTGTACAACTCCAATACTTACCTGACCTCTCGTGCTATCCTTTAACTTTACAAGGGCCAGATCAGGTCAAAAATGGAGTACTAATGCAATATATGGGCAGGAGCTGCCCAAGCTTCACTTTTCAGTCTTGATAGTCCAAAAGCATCTATATGTCCTTGTACTTAATGAATTATTTTCTACCCTACAATCCACTCTCTCACTGATGAAACAATGCAAGCCACTCTTTGCTCTATTGCCATTTCCATGGAAAGTGTTCAACCTACATTCCTTAGTATTATCAGTTCTTAGCTTCACAGCCAAGACACACACCATATGCTACGCCCATTGTAGCAAAGAACTCATTCTCTTCGTATGCTATTGGTGAGGATATAAGTTCAGCTTGAACAGCTTTTTCCCCCCACAAACTGCTACTTTGTGGAACTGACATCCAAGAGGATGCTTGTCCCCCAATCATCCAGATGTTAACCTGCTCAAGTCTAAGGTTAACATTATATTCCCTACACATCCTCATAAACTGCGCCTTTTACCTCTGTCTACCTCTAGTGGCTCTTGGGAATTCTGAACAAAAAAATTCTTTTCAGAGATTTTTTACATATAAAAAGTTTTCAATTGAAGTATATAAAATAAAATTGTGCATACAAAAAGACGGCCTACAATTTCGGCTTTTAAAGATATTACTTTGATTTTTAGTTAGTAAAATACCATTATTTACATTATTTGAACTGTTCTCCTTCTCTTGTATGCTCTGGCCTTCTTCAGGTGATTGGAATTTTGAACTGAACCCTTTATTTCATTCACCAGGGTAGATTGTTCTAGTTCCACATGTCATGTCTCTTCCTGAAGTTTCAATTATTTCAATTTAACTCCACTCTCCAAATTTTTAGTTCACCACTGCTGTGGCCTGGTATTGAACTCATAACTCTTTGGGTCTAGTCAGTCACTGGATCTTTATCCACTGGGCCATTTGTCCTTAAGGAATTCTGTGTATGAATTTCTGGGACTTATAAACCTAATGTCTCAGCATTTCAATCACCGGAAGAAGGCCAGAGCATACAATGGTCGAAATGTGAATATGGCAATGTAGATGTGGATAACAGTCCAAATAATGTAAATAATCATAATATTTTATCTCGGTGATATAGACAGATAGTAACATACCAGTGTACTAAGTATTGGAGAACTGACCATATAATACTTTAGCCATGATGTATCATCAGTCATATAAACTTCCAAGAAATGTTTTATTTTTATTTCTCTGTCTTTGGATTTGTGAGCTTAAAAAAAAATCTCTAAAAATATCACTTGATGTACTTATAAGTTTATCTGCTACTAACACTTATTCATGGTACTGTCCCTTTGTTTGGCTATTTTTGTTTTTATTTGTCATCTGATTTTTTGTGTTAATAAACTTACATTATCCCCAAAAACTATATACTCTTTTGCTGTTTATCACTTGTGCAGATCTGAGTCATTTTTTTCCCCTTTTAAGATTAAATTTATCACTAATATCCAATATCTTGGGAGATTCCAATAATATTAATGGAGGGAGATTGGCACCCAGATTGTATTTCTCAAATTACAATTAACTTTCAGGTGTTCTTATCAAAATACAAAGCTGATTATGCAATCCCTCAAAATGAAGAATTCTCAGCATGTGTTGGAAATCCCCTACTTCATAGAGCTCTTACTATATATAATTAGAATGCCTTTAAGTGTTGATGTTTTACAACTGATATCTATTGCAACAAATTCATTCACAAAATTAACTCCAGTCAAATGCCATGACTCTTTTTCTTTTTCATATCGTCATTGTAATTGTAGATTTCAGTTCCATCTTCAAGAATAGCAGTAAAGAGGGAACAAGTCATATTGATGATCCTCACAACATGTTCTTTTGTGATCAGTTTAACATTGCTCATTTATGTGTAAATTTTATATCTTATATTAGACCTTAGAAAAATATTAACAAGCTGTGCAGTTTCTTCTTTGAAATGTTTGTAACCAGAATATCTGGTATCATAACTCTGCCTCCACAGTATTTTCTCTTTATCTCCTTTTCACTATAAATATGCAAGTAATGTAATGATTATTGGTGTGGAACTAGTATGTCAAGTTCAAGTTTTGACTGCTTCTCTGTTTTGTTCACTTTGTACACAATGCTCTTAGCAAAGCATGAATCCATGATTTTTCTTGCAATAGGCTAATAGCAGGGCAAACTGGGCTCGCTTGTCTTTGCTGGCAGCCAGATTAGAATGAAAACTTTGAATTCAAGCCCCCCCATAAATAAGAGAGACTGGGACCTTTTAACTTTGCTACAGTAATCAATCAAGAAAGAAAATTTAATTTAAAACTAGCTTTAAGAGAGATGGGCTCTATTTTGTTTGAGAAAGACACATCTATGCACATGCACACTGCTAATATGACTGCAGTACATGTGGTGCCCTAATGACTGTTGTGGCTTATGGAACTCTGTTCAGTTTTTCTATTCTCCCAATTTTTGAAGTTCTAAATTTAAAAAGAAAACCTCCAATTTTTTAATATCTTGTCCACTTTTAAAATTGCACTTCTGCTTTAATCTTAATATTTTTCTGTTCCTTCCCATATAGCATGTCTTTTACATATTCTCAGTTGAAATGTCTTTAGTTATCTTTTGCAATATCTTACTGTTATAATTGTTTGATCCTCATCAAATTGAAGTCCTCCCTTTTTCTTGCAAATGATTCAAGGGGGCTGTTTTTTTTTTTGTTTTTTTTTAATTTTTCTTAGGGTTAATTTTCATCAGTTCTAAATTCTAAAATTTTTATTTCAACTATGGTGTCTATCTTACCACATTTCCTTTTATATCCAAGAAATTCTTGGTTGTTCAGGTTTTTTTTATTTATATATATATATATATATATATATATATATATATATATATATATATATAAATAATACTAAAATGTTTTTCATTGTAAATTATCATATTTAATTATTTCACTCTCTTTTTCATCTGCTACCCATCTCCTTAACTGTGTACTTTCTATATCTTCTGCTCTCATTTGTTTCATTCTAATGACAAAAAAAAAAAAAAAAAAAATATAACAATGACAATTTTCTCCTTGTCCTTCTTTTTATTTCTTAGCAGCAGGATTGTCACTGGGGTGAAGTTATTCATCAAGCCCAAGGTATATACTTGATATGTCTTTGCTTTGTTTTTTGGACCCATTTTTTTGTGTTAGCCGTTCTTTCGTGCCTCTTTCATTTATCAAGAACCCAACCTGTAGATTCACTTTATCCTGTATTAATACTTTTTTCTTTTGTTTCATATTACACACTGTCAAGATTTTTGTTTGCTTGCATTTTGTATGTTTGCAAATTTGTCACAAGTAGACAACTGCTTGTTTTCCTAAAACATAGAATTAAAATCATGCTTTTTTTGTCCAGTAGATCTGTAGATGTTAACGAGGCTCATAAATCATTCCTCCTTCACTTTATGTGAGATTTCATTTTACCATCAGGAATGTCCTCTCAGTATTTGTTCCTTTCATTTTACTTTGTAGTATTATTGATTTTATTTTGTAGTTTGCCTAGCAAATCTCCCTGCCATCAATTGTGTGTATTTAGAGCAAATTACTTGCGCACTCATGCAAATGCACCTTTTCCCTCCCTAATCTTGTCAAAGAGGCTGTAATCATTTATAGATCCAAATTCATCAAAAATTAAATCTATATAAATAAATGTAAATGTCAGTGTGTCACTGTGTCACACCATTTCAACTTTACTCCTAGAGGCCGTAGCCCAACATATCATACCATTTTGGAATCAGGCCGACCAAAAGGTGAACAAATTAAAAACATTCTGGGCCAGATCTGGACCTGCAATCTGGAAATTTTGGTTTCCCCGAGTTTTCATTACTGTGATTGTTTTCGGATTCCATCATCTTGGTTTCTACTAAAAAGCAATTAAAGGGATACTACTCTCTAACTTTCAATAGCTCATGTTCAAATGAAAAAATTACTTTTTTCAAATTAGTGTTTCAAAATATAATTGTCTTTGTTTTCAACTTTACTCCTACGGGCTGTGGCCCAACATACCATACCATTTTGGAATCAGGCTGCATTTTTGAACAAATTAAAAACATTCTGGGCAGAATCTGGACCTTCAATCTTGAAATTTTGGATTCCAAGTTTTCATTACTGTGATTGTTTACTTTTTTTTTTAATGATTTGCAACAAACATTTTTGTATGATAACAATTTTTAGAACTTGAAAATAAATTTGGGAATCAAAATTAATTGCAAAATCCAGCAAAAGTCACACTTAAAATAAAAAATAATTATTTGTATGGAAAGTAAGGACCTATATACATCAAATTGTCTTTAAATTAAGTGGCAGCAGAAGAATTATCGTTGGACTTTTAAAAGGTAAGCTTAAGCATTAATGCAGTAGTTAAATGCAGTGATCAATTTTGAGTTCTTCTGTAGTTTATTGTTGCCTATCACATCTATTCCTCCCTACCTATTGTGGTGAAGGCCCAGTCAAGAGCCTTCCACAGGAGCTAGCTTAAATGCTACCTGATAGGCTGGCTTTTAAGCGAGTTAAAAATATTTTTAAAACATTTTGAAATTCATTTTATTTCTTCTTTGAATCATACAGATGTAAGTGAAACGTTGCATTCTCTCAAGAATTTTACTGTTTCTGGTCTGTTTATTTAAAACAAGATTGAAATTAATAAATAAATAAATAAAAAAGTTAACTATTTAAGAGATTCCTTTAAGATAAAAAAAAATTAAAACACAGAAAAAGAATTTTTGAGAAAAAGGAAATACTTAAAGAGGCCAAAAAATTACACTGGGGAAAAAAAAAAAAAAAGTCTTAATAATTGCCATTTTCTTTGGGGAAAATAATCTCCCCATCTCCATGAGAATGTTCCAATGAAAATCTGTTTCTTTTGGGATTTTTCTTTTCAATACTGTCACCTTCAGCTTAATGGTATCTTGTCAAATCTCTCCTGAGTTCCTGAAGCACTTGTATATCCTTCAATCTCTTTCTGTTTTTCCAATTTTTAAAACCTATCTATTAAAAAGTGTTCATAACATTGTGATGTCTACTGTTATTGAGACCATTTTATTGTTGTAAATGTACACATTTATAATATGTTTGCATATTGGTGAGGGAATATATTTTTGCTTGTCTTATTTACCTACAACTAATCTACAAATACAGAAAAACATTAACAAGGTAGTTGAAGTGGACATAATGTGTAACTTTTTTTTTTCTCTCCATCAGAATTTTTTTATATCATAAATTTATTTTATTTTATTTATTTTTTTTTTTTTTAAGAGATACAGAAAATCACCATACATATATTCTAAGTCTAGCTTAGATGTGGCACAAGGCTGAAAGTATGGGGCACCCAATGAAGATCAAACTCATTGTTCAGTCATAATTGATCTTGCAAGATAAGCTTGTTAACTGTTACACCCTGTTGAAGTGCCCAAATATATATGTGTGTGTGGGTCTTGTGAACTGGGGGTGAATTTGGACAGGAACTGAATTTAATGAGTAAATTCTCAAAAAGATTGAAAATATGATTTTCTGATACAGTTAAAAAAAAGTAATCAGCCATGATACAATGAATAATAATGTTAAGAATGATTTGGATCTTCAAGGCTTACATAGCTAGAGATATCTTTTAAGTTTGAAAAGGGGCAAATTATGTGAAGATTGTATTGCAGCAGTTCCCCCAAGTAGTAAGGAACTTGCATTCAAAATCCTTTTTTTTTTTTTTTTCCTTTTTTTTTTCCTGCTTAGCGAGTGAGAAATATGTAACTATTTAATCCACCCAAATATTTAATAAGCTTGGATTAATCTGGTACTGGGTCACATTAGTGGGGCACTCTGTGAAGATTAAGCTTACAATAGTAGGCTTATAGATTTGACTATTGGCTACTTTATCACTTGTTTATTTTGGTGAATTGATACATGTACAGTATAAAAACAATCCACAATAGCAATGTTTTCTTTAATTTGTATAAACATTTTATTTGTATTTAATTGAATTTATGTCAAACAAAATGGTTATAAATTCTTGTTTTGTGGTTATAAATGACTAGTCTTAATTCTTCATTAAGAATCTTGTACTTTTCTTCTATTCAGCAAAATTGCTTGTGTAGAAAATATCCATTAAAAAAAAAATAGTTTATCAAAGTTTTCCTCATAGCAATTAAAGTTGTTTTCTTAGAAGTGGATATAGGTAGACTGCAAAATGATGTTTTGTGAGGTGACATGAATGAATTTTATATTATAAGTGTTTTATAGAGAAACACCCTGCAGCAAATAAAATATTTTTTTGGTAATTTAAAAAATAATTTAGTTACTTTTTTATTTTAATATTTTTTCAAGGGTACAAAATTTTATTGAAGCAATAAAAGCGGACATTTTAAAAAGCAATTCATAACAAAGAGGAGTATCAAAAATATATATTACCATAAAATGGTAAGTGTTATAGTTCGGTATTAGTATTTTATGGTAATGTTCTTTGTTACCCCACTTCTATGTTATGAACTATATTTTTATGAATTGCTTTTAATGTCTATTTTTTATTGCTTTGTTTTTGTTTATACATTAAAACAAAACAAGTTTTGTCATCTTGGATTTTTTTTTCTCTTGTCACAAGAAATCTGTTGAAAATAAGCTGAGCAAACCTCATGCTGTATTATTTATTTTCTATGAAGCAAATTTTTTTTTTTTAATAAACTCAAAGTTTATATTGGATATGTCATTGACGTTTTACAAACTGACTTTATTATGCCTCATAAAAATCTTTCACAGAGGTGAACCTCATTGTGATAATTCAACTCTTGCTTAAAGTTATCACTGTTTAGTTTTCACATTCATCAAATTTTAATGTAGTACTTTGTTAACCATTCCTCTTAACTGTATTTATTTCAAATTAGAGTGAGTTGATGCTTTAGTCTCGTGTTTCAGAAAATGGTTTTGTACAGTTGAGATTTATAATACATCAAAATCGAAAATTCTACAAAATTTTTTTCAATTTAACACTTTCATCTCAATTCATAGTGTTTTTAATGATCTTCATTTGTTCATGTTGAACTATTTCTATAATAATTCATATTACATAGTAACTTTGAAGAAATTCCCATCCTTCTTGAATGGTTGTAAATGTCTTTTAATGAAAGTCCTATTCAAACAAAGAAATTATAGTATATGAATTTTTTTTTTTTTTTTTTTTTTTTTAATCGGTTTAGCATAATTTTCAAACCTCAATCTGGTACAGATATTTTTAGCTTTTATTAGAAGTTAGGTTCTTGTAGAATAGCATTTTCATAACCCAATACCCTTTAAACTTGAGGGCTGACAAACAAATAATGAAAGCTTATATTTCTAATGGGACAAAGGGACAGTCCTCTTGTTATACCCTGTTGGAACTGCAACTCTTTAACTCAAACGGAAGTGCTCACTTTGATATCTACAACTTTAAAAAAAAAAAAAAAACGGATGTTAATGCATCCACTTCTGGAATACTGTGAAAAAATACCAGGATCATAAAACATCTATTCTGTCCAATCAGAAAAGGCCCACGTGTGTGTGTGTTTGTGTGTGTTTTTTTTTTTTTTTTTTTTTTTTTTTTTTTTTTTTTTCAGCAATTTCAGATCCATTGACTCATTATAAAGCCCACACTGATTTTCTCCCCCACCTCCCCCACAAAGATAGATCTGATTAGGCTAGCATTAACAATGGACCCTCATGGCAAGCAAGCTTAACCAGGCCAACAGCAACAATATCAAGGCACTTTCATCAACAGCAATAATTTTGGCCAGTGACAAAACCAGTGGCAGCAGCAGCAAGGACTAACTCTTGACTGCCACAATGTAATAATTTGGGGAATATTTCACCTATGAGTCTCTCACTCAACTACATATGTGTATTGATTTCTTCCACTTGTCATCATGTTATACCCCAAACAGACTTTTGGTCTCCCACAACTGTTATACAATATCCCAGAACGAGGAAATTATTGAGCCTTGTAAATCACTGGGAAATAATTTTTTTTTTTTTTTTTTTTTTTTTTTAACAGTAAGGCTGCCATTGCACCCTAAAACCGGGATGTGTGGGGAGCCAAATCTAACAAGTAAAGTAAATGTTACTTGAACATGATTTGAGAGCAAGTTGTTAATTTGAACCTGGGATGAGCATTTTTGATGCTATAAAATATATAGTATCAAAAAGAAAAAAAGTTGTCTTACCCACAGTCAACTCTTGCTCTAAGGTTAAGCTATTTTGAGGGTTATCTTTGCCAAAAGATGAAAACATTGAATTCAGGAAACACATGTTTTGTACAGGCACCTATGTTGGCTAAATTAGATAAAAATCCTTTTTTTTTTTTTTTTTTTTTTTTTTAAATTTTTTTTTTAAGTTGAATCCTCCCTCCACCTAACACTATCACTCTTAGTTTAAGGGAAATAACTGAAATCAAAAAATTGAATAGTGAAGCTTAAGACTGAAAAATGTCAACATAACAAATATTGATAATTTTAATTGTGATGGCATATTGGAACAGATTTTTTGAAAATCTTTCTTTATAAGAATGTTTAATATTGTAAAATATCTTACAGAAATGTTTTGATGACAGTTTTTAATTTCTTAACGTTTCAATTCTCAAAGGATTAAATATTTAGACTATAATACGATTCTCTTCTGGAAAAATAGTTTTGTTGTGGTGAGACAATATCTGATTTGGGCATGATTAGATTTTGTCTGGACATGCTGAGTGTTTTCTTTTCTTATGCCAAACATGAGAGGGGAAACTAATCACAGACTGTCTTTACTGTGTAATTATAATTACAAAAAATTAAAGTAGTAAAAATAATTTGGTTATGTTTCTTGTTTATCTTAAGGAAACCTTAATACTTTGAATGCAGATCATTAAGAAATTGTTTTTTCTGTAAATTTTGTAATTCTGCATCTGTGTTGAATTTCATCAATTTACATTTTGGTTGGACTAGAGTTTTGCAAACTTTTTGCATTGAGATTTTAAAACTAACATTTTTTGGTGACACATTAGTTTTATTGGTCAAGCCAAGAATATAATTCAAAATATATATAAAAAAAGATAATGAAGATCATAGTTAATAATTAAAGAAAGGATAGATAGTTCCACCAAAGTGTACAACAGTTCAGAAAGTTTTACAGAAAACAGTATCTTGATTTTTAAAAAAAAAAAAAAAAAAAAAAAAATTTCCTGATCTTAAATTTTGTTAGAAAGTCAAAATTGGATAGATAAATTAATGTTTAACTGTTATTTTATAGCCGACTGCCCGCTTTTTAGAATTTACATAAGTTTGCCTTACATATGTTTGTCTGGGGGAGAATATCCCAGGTGATATTTGCATACTTTTTTTTTTTTTTTTTGGTCTTTGTGTCAGCCCTGAAGATTAAGTGGGTGGTGGGCCATGAAAATACTTTTATTAAAGAAAACTAAACCTACCACAAAAATTGAAAACTGTCTCAGTTTGAAGCTTGGGAATTATGGTAAACCTATATTACGAGAAAAACCTTTGCAATATATATTTTATTTATCTTCATTTTTTTAAGCATATGCTACTTTAAACTTGGTTGTTTTCTTTTCAAATTCAAATAATATATATAATATCGCACAAAGAGTGCTGGTATTACTAAAAATAGTGCTCAATGGCATATCACTTGGGCTTTATAGATAGCATCTTTTTTTTTTTTTTTTTTTTACTTTTAAGAATTCTCTAAAAGTTAACAATTGCTTGTGTATTTTGGTTTTACTAATATATATATATTTATGAAACGTGTATGAATGAAAAAATGCTGCCTAAATACACAATTTAAATTACATGATCCAGCAGCCCACAATACTATCAATACTTGAAATTATAAATGTAGCCCTGTGAGAAGGCAAATTGAAATAACCAAGGAAAAATTGAACAATCTTAACAGCAACAAACAGGACATTTACGATAAACTACAGGTTATAACTACCCCGGACCAACAGGAGGAAATTATGCATAGACTCACGGAAATTACCAATAAATCTGAAGCTCAACACTGATTTAAAATTATAAAAAAACTGAACTGAATACATTATACAAAGGTTATATCACTCTTCCTAACAAAACTGATAAATACATTAACCTTTCCAACTATTAACTAAGCACCAAAAAGAATTACTTAACCTTGGTTCCCTCATTAGGTGCTTCATAGTTATTACTATAATGTATAGGTATAGTAATTTCTGAATTAATTTTTTATCCAATATTTATTACTAAAAGGATTATTTTTAATGGGATATCAACTCAAAGATAAAATTTATAACGTTTATCTATATAATACCAAAACTATGATTTTGTATGTGCATTCCTGTGATACAGCTTAAAAAAATATATAATACCCCAACCAATTGGAGCATATTGAAAACCTGTTGATTGCAGTGCCAAATTTCATTAAAATTAGGCAAAGGATTCTTGAGCTATAGTCCTATATTTAATAGGATTTCACTGCACATTTTTATATCAATTCGCATATATAAACAAACATTTGCACATTATATTCCAACTATTATGTGTATGAAAAATAATAAACATTCATAATACATTATAACAACATTATTAAGTAAATTTAAATATAAATAACACAACACATATTTATACAATTCACTATATTAGAACTTTTTTTTATAAACAAATATCTCTGATGTTTGGCAAGTACTTGATAGGTGAAGATACTGTGTGAGCGTGTCATTGTAAAATGTAATCTGTATGGCTTTAAAATTGTCACATGACTTGATGATGAATAGATGCATGCTGGTTTGCCACCATTAGGTATTTTGAGATAAATGTGAGTAAGAAACAAGTATAATAAAATATATAATTATTTTGACAAAAAGGTGCACATAAAGGAGGCATCCATACCTTATTTTAATAAATGTGTATCTCACTATGCAGACATTTGCTGTTTTGTTTTCATTTTGTTGTTGTTTTTTTTTTTTTTTTTTTTTTTTTTTGGAATGACCTTCAACTTTGAAAATTATGTGACTCTCAGCAGAGCTAGGAGGAAGGAAAATATTAAAGACTGTTGACCAAAAATGTGGTCATTAAATGTGTAATTTGTTAATGTGTATATAAATGAACTATAGTATATATCTAACTCAAAAGGATAAACATACATGTGTACACCTTTGAGTCATACATGACAAGTGTTACATTCTCTTTATCAGTGTATATTAATAATATTGGATTCACTTTCAAGACAGATTCCATACACAGTCAATTGCCTATAAATGATTGTTTTTATTTCTTGTGTGCTCATGTATCTTTTTCATCAATTATTGAATGGATACATTCTTAAAGTAATACATAATCAGTTCATAGTAATTAAATATGTTTAAGGAAAGTATCCCCCTTCTGACAAATTAAGTGTTATTCATGGGATTAATATATGAATTGTTAAAACTGTTAAATTTATTTCCATGATACCATATTAGTAATTTTAATATGTTGAGTTTTGGATTTTTTTCTTTTCTTTCTCTCTTCTGTGTATTGGGAACTACATTTTTTTTCTTTTACAAATTCTGAAAACCTTTCCAATTAATTTCTTATTGCATTTCATCTAAGTAATATTGTACAATATCAGTAATAATTATTGCAATAACTTGTATTGCAAATATGAATTAAAATCTGTGTAATTAATAGTAAAATTTATAATATTGCTATCTCATCATTTTGTATCATGAATTGATTTTAAAAGGAACCCAAGAGTTTTATGGGGTGGTCTAATTTGATATTTGAGGGTGGTTCACTAAATCTGTAGCTGTAAGCAGTTGTTGACTTGAATGTTGAAAGTTTTTCCTATAATATTCAAAATATTGGGTGAAGTGTTTTGACTAGGAAGGAGATTGTTGAAAAATAAATGCTATTTTTTTTAATTTTTTTTGATTCCATGATCAAGCTATATGTGCCTGCATATGTAAATATATATATATATATATATATATATATATATATATATATATATATAAAATTTCTACAAGCATTATGGATTATGTATAGAGCACAAAGTTGCATTTTAAAACACACACACACCAGGTCTCTGAATTTGGCCCTTCAAAAAGTGTGGCTGGCCCTGCACGAAGCCTTCACCACTATAACCAAATATCATGTGCTGTTGTCGGGATGTCGCTTTCTTGGGAACTAATCTCATATGTCGAATCGACTATATATATATATATATATATATATATATATTTTTTTTTTCATGTTCTTTGTTTCACATCCCTTGTTAGACTTTATTAAAAAAAAAAATAATCACATAAACAACTTATTAATTTCTTTACATTTTGTTTTGTTTTGAAGTTATTCTTAAGACAAAAAATCCCAGTAGCATGTCAATTCTTTTATAGTTTGATTTTGATTGACTTGTTCATAATTACTAATTATGATTGTCCTTGATAATTTTCTTTTACCTATTTGGTTTAATTCTTGTGTTTCTTGTTTATTTCTCCAAAATATACCACCCCACCAATGCCTGGAAATTCAATGTTGCCTTTCCTTTGAACCTTTCATTATAATTACCTCTTGTTTAATCAGCTTTTGTTATGATAAATCATTAATGATTTTTGTAGTTATTAGATAGATTGTCTCAAAATATTCTGTTTGATTTTTGTTCATTTGTGCAAGTGGCAGTCTTCTCATATTTATGCAAAAATTAAAATATTTTAGAGATAATGTTTTTAGGAAGAAATGTAACTTTTGGTACAAGCTGAACTGAAAAAAAAATTGTAGATTTCATTATTTTGACAAAATTGAAATAAAAGGAATGACTTTCATCAAAAAGAACGTTGATTAGTCTGAATGTAACTCATAATTATTATCCTCATCTTTGTTGTTGTTATCACAATGTTTTGGCTGTTGTACCCTCTGGCCTTCATCAGGAGTATATTGATCTGGTTAATCTACATATATATTCAAATAAGAGAAAAAACAGATGGCATAAAAATTCCACTGTTCATAGCATTTACCTTTAAAAAAAGCACTCAATACAAAGTAGAGCAATATATTATTTTTTATTATAAGAGATTATAATAAAAACGTTGAAATTGCTACATGAAAGTATTCATGTTTCACTACTATGATTGTACTTCTTCAGGCAATGGTAAGTAACGAGTGATTCTTTTTTTTTTTTTTTTTTTTTTTTTTTAATTGACCATCACTTGAAGATCTACAATCATAGTATTGAAAGATGAAAGCTTTTGTGTAGTGATTTCAACATGTTTTTATAATCTCTTATATATAATCTGTGCTACTATATAACTGACCAGTACTAAAAATAAGAACTAGATGAGATATCCCCAGACATTGACAGCTGATTGAAAATTGTCTACCCCTGTAGATTAAATAAAAGGTTCAGTTTGGAATGTCCTGTAGGTTACTTGGATCAATATACATCTGAGGAAGGTTGGAGAGCACAATGGCTAAAACCTTTTGATAACAATGAAGATGTGGACAGTAGTCCAGATTTAAATAATGTAAATAACATCCCATCTCAGAAATTCAGACAGAAAAAAAAGTTGTCACTTTTTAATGATAATTTATTGTAACTAGGCTAGATAATATAATCATACAGCTTTCAATCTTGATTTAACTTTCCAACTTTGATGTTGTTTTTGGTATTTATTTTCCTCCATTTCAAAACTTTTTATTTTTTTTTTTTTATTTTTTTTTTTTATTTATTTTTTTTTTTTTCTAAAGTTGTACTTAAAATATGAGAGGAAAAATATTGTCTCTGAGTGTAAATTTAAATCTTGAAGTCTTCCGAGATTATAATGTACACTTGCTTATAAATGTAATCTTATTTTCTATTTCTATCTGGAAATGCCACAAAAGTATGTCAATTGCTTTATTCCTTGTGATTATATTATTCAACTATTTTTCAGTACATATTCTCGACATTCATTGAAATGTCTATTGCTAAATTAATTATTAACATTATTATAACCAGTCTATCAAATTAATTTCAAATATTGTCATCAGAAATTTTTTTTATTTAGTATTGAGTGAATTTTGAACAGTTATAATTGTATAAGTCAATGAGTCTGAAGATAGTTTTATGCCAAAATGGATGCAGAGTGAACAAAAAAGAAAAGATTCTTACAGAATGATTACATACTGATTCTAATCTGAGTCTTAGAGATTACTTTTACCTTATGTTTATTTTTAAAATTTGAAAACTCTATTGATTTTTAATTTTCAATGATAAAAATAAATTTATGTTCCAATTGTTCTTATGACTATAAAGTTTAAAAATCCATCTTCTACTTAAGGTAGAATTAGGCCATCATGCTGTTTTTCTTATGTTTGGTTATGTGATAATGTATCAAGTAATGTTTTGTTCAGAGATTAAATTTGAACCTTAAAAAGATTAAATATGACCTTGCTGTTTATTTTTTCTTAAATGATAAAAAAAAATCTATATGAACACTACTGAAACGTTGTTGCTTTTCTGAAATTTATTTCTCTTTCAGTGATTTAATGAAAATATTTTAATAAAATTTAATTTTTTTTTTTTTTTTTACTATTTACATTTCTTTTTGTTTTCTACATTTGCACAAAATGAGTAATATTTTTAACTGTCTATATTTCTGAGATGAAGTATTATGTACACTATTTACATTATTCAGACTATTGTCTTCATCTTTGTTGCCATATTTATCACAATGTTTCAGCCGTTTCTGGCCTTCTTCAGGTGGTTGGAATGTCAAACTGAACCCTATATTTCACTCACTGAGGTAGACTGTTCTAGTGCCATGTCTAATGGATGACAGTTCAGTTATCTCCTGTTAATTTCCCCTCTCCAAGTTCTCCACCGCCTTAACCAGGTATTGAACTCACTAATGCCTTTATCCACTGTGCCATGTGTCCTTGAGGACATCTCTGTATGAAAGTCCGGCTATTATAAACCTAATGTCTTCCATCATTTTTTTTACCAGAGTTCATATTGCAATTTTCGTTGTTATTATTACTTTTCTCTGGTATTCCTTATTACTGGTTCCCATATTGTATTCATTTCTATGCTTGGTTGGCTCAGGAGATTTTTGTGGCCTAGCATATGGGCTGATTCCTTAAGTTTACGAATTTTCCAATTATATTGTTTGTCTATGATTTCAATCTGATCCCACAGAGGGCGGTGATCTCCCTTTTCTCTCCATATGTGATCAGCCACACCTGATTTTTTCACTTACCCTTGTGTTATAGCTTTTTGGTGTTCTTGAAGCCTTACCTTAAATGGGTGGCCTATCTTCCCTTTATATTTTTTTCCACAGCTGTATGGGATGGTGTACACACAGTCTTTAGTCATGTTCTCCTCTGATGGGCGGGGGGTCTTACTTGGGAGAGATATCTGTGAAGTGTCATCTAGCTTTTGAAGGTTGTCCTGATGTTATATAGACTACAGATCCTTTGTATTTTCTCTGATAACCCCTTCACATAAGGCAGGCAGACTGTTTTCTGAGTGTTGTTGTCCTCCTCTTGTACCCGCCTGTCCCAGTTTATTGGGGCTGCTGCTATGTACCCAGAGTAGTTGTTATGTTGTATGGTACTGCTTATGCTAACCAATTCTTTATCTAATGTCTCTGGGTCGCCACTTATGACTTTTGATCAGTGTTGTAAGCAGCAGACGATCCCTTTCTTTACATTGTATGATGGGAGTTAAAATTGAGGTACTGTCTAGTGAATGTTGGTTTGTAGTATACGAAACCAGTAATAAGGACTGCCCGAGAAAAGCAATAATAACAACAAAAATTGCAATATGAGTTCTCGTAAAAACATGATTTGATAACAGCAAAAATTGCAATATGAGCACTGGTAAAAAATGATTGCTGAAGACATTAGGTTTATAATACCCAGAAATTCATACACAGATGTCCTCAAAGAGTGTGAGTGTGACCCAAAGAGTGTGAGTTTAATACCTGGTTAAGGTGGATGAGAACTTGGCAGAGGGGAATTAACAGGAGATAACTGATAACTGTCATCCATTAGACATGGCACGTGGAACTAGAACAGTCTACCTCAGTGAGTGAAATATAGGGTTCAGTTTGACATTCCAACCACCTGAAGAAGGCTGGAAACGGCTGAAACGTTGTGATAAATATGGCAACAAAGATGAGGACAATAGTCTGAATAATGTAAATAGTGTAATATTTTTACATTTGTCTGAGTGATGAAATTTAAAAATCAAACTTTTTTTTTTATATCTTTGTGCTGAATGAAAGGGAAGACATTACTTTGTTTTTATTTTCTTGTCTAGGTCCAATTCTTCTGTGAATAACTTATAAAATTTACAAATTGGATCTTGATTTTATTTTCATTTTTTACTATAAAAGTGGTTGGAATGTTTTGTCATGTAATTAATTTACTTTTTATGAAGAGTTGTTATTTGTTTACTGGTAGGAGACAAAAAGTTTATGGAGATTAAAAAAGACTTTAACTATAATACCATTAAAGCTGGCAAGAATATTCAGAATATTGGGAGAGAACTATGGTAGGAAGGTTTATTCTTCCATTTCTATTTCCTCCATTATAGGCATTATGATAGCCTTGATATAATAACACCATAATTCATGAATGGAATGTCTGGAAAGAAAAGGAATGATGAACATGTTTTGTTCTCAGAAAAAATTTAGTACAACTAAAATATACATACACACATATATATATATATATATATATATATATATATATATATATAAGTTATGAAAAACTTGGTAATCTGTATGTGTAGTCCCAAGGAGGATGAAATCCTGAGAGCTCTATGTAAATCCAGAGCTAATATTTTAAAGAAAAACAGAGCACTTTAAGGTTTCATTATAATAATTTATTTCACCAGAGCCCTTTTAAAGGATGCTGGATCATCAGATACCACTTCCAAAAGATGAAATGAAAAATGAAATGAAAATTGATGGGTAGTGTAAGTTTTTGTAATTTAATAGAGAGTGTAATAAGGAGTGGTTAGATAGACATGGTAGAGTTTAGAGAGGATTTAATTTAATATTTCTCTCAATCATACTTAGTATTGGGGGAGGAGGGGTGACCAGTCCTTGACCTATTTAAATGGTTAACTTAAATGGAAGTGATATATTGAAATGTGAGGGGAGAAAAGGAAAAAGAAAGAGGGGGGAAAATAAAGAGAAAGAGGCTCTAAATAGGTTTTACATATGAAGGAGAGGGGGTGGTAAGTTTAAGCAATTTATGTAAAAAATAGATTTTAATGATTGATAGTAATTTAGATGTCCACGAAGAAATTAATTTGATGCTTACTAGCAATTTAAATATTTAACTTTTTTACAAATAATTTAGGGATTTAATATAAGTTAAATACTGTATTTATTAACACATTCATAAAGAACACATTAAAAAAATTTTTTAAACTATAACAGTTTGTTTACCCGACCAATAGTACTCTTTTAATATTGTAAAAGACAGTTTGAATCTAATTCATGAATGTAATTTGTAATTATTTTTAGATGGGTAATCTTTCTTAAAGTTTAGGTTTCGAATTAAGATGGAGTAATATTTGAAGGTAATATTAAAGATTTTGTTATATATATATATATATATATATATATATATATACACCACACATATACACTTATACAAATCCTACATATACATACATTCATTTACATGTGCAATTATACACATAGGCACACACGCATATATCGATATACACAGGTACCTATACATAAATATTTACACATACATTTACAAATAATTAGATATATTTAAATCTATTTAAATTTTTCTTTAATTTCACAGTTAATGTTTAACGTTAGGTGATGACTAAAGTGTTTAAATATCCAAACAAATATTTCTAATTTTAATATTTTACTATCAATATTGATAGTTAAAGATTGATATATTTAAATTAAATTATCAATTTAAAATGAAAATACCTCCAGATGATAAATATTTAATCTCACAATTCTAATTAGAGAATATTAAAAGAGATGCAATCTTATATCCATGACACTATATATATATATATATATATATATATATATATATATAAATACCTAGTTAAACTTACGCATGAACCCATACACACACGCATATATATATATATATATATACATACATACACACACACACACACACACACATACATACATATATACACATGCACCTACAATACATACATACACATATATGCATATATACACCCCTATCCAAAATGCCCATACATACATAAAACCACATATCAATGTCCAAGTTCATCTACACATTTGTATACATACAATTATGCATCCGCATCCATGTGTGCATATAATCATTTCAAAGCCCAAAATAATATTTTCCTTTCTATATAGTTATTTCTAAATATATTTAGTTAGATTGAGGTGGTTTTTATGTCTACATTTAAAAATTAACTTATGTTTGTTCAGTAATAAGTCTGGATCTTTATTTATTTATTTATATATACACACACACACACACACACACACACACACCTATGTCCTATGCTGAGAAAAATATCACATATCTACACAGTGGATAGAGTGTAAGTAGAAACCAAAAGGGAAAGTCTTACACATAATATGGAGATTCTTCTGTTTCTGTAGAAGCCATGTTTTGGACTCCAGATTCAAACAGCCCAAGTTCATTCCATGAAGAGGAAATGGTGAGTCTTGGTTTACCCACCCAAATTGAGGACTGTGAGCTGGAGTTTATTTCTATATCTGAAGAAATATTCCTAAAAGGACACGGCTCCATGGACTTGTAAGTTGTAGCATTTGGTAGCTGGCTGCCCCAGGCAGAAGTTCAGAGTTTGGGCAGGATGAACATGTGTGCCTTTATGCCAATAAACTTACTTACTGAATGGTTGGTCACTTTTGTCATTGTATGAAGTGACATCACTAAGTGGCCATCACATGACCCATGTGATATATCTCTACCAAAGAGAGATGGTAATCTATATCCCTACAGGAGAATGCTGAACATTTCAGATTTGCTGTCTCTTTATATTCAGGGATGACTGCAAGACAGACTTGGTGTGAAGTAAAACTAAAAAATACTGTGACTTCTAATGGCAAACTTGTTAAATGTAATTTTGTTAGATCTTTATTTGTTTAGCTGCATAATTATTAGATTTAGTTAACGTATTATCCCCTACCCCTAACTTTCAAACACACCCAACATTTACTTTTTTTCTTCTTTTTCTTTTTCTTTTTAATGTATTTTGAGAAGTGTCTAATTGGGGTCCTGCCAATCAAAATATTGTGTCAAGAGTTTAGAGAAAGCTTCAAATAGAAGAAAGACCTTTTCGAGTATGATGGAGAGATTTTCATTTATAAAATTAAATACAAACCTAATGTTTTTAAAATATACTTTAGTAAGAAATCTTACTCTGTATATTTGAATATGAATCATTTTTCATATCATTCTGCTTTGTTGTATTGATTCCCTGCCCCTTTTGGTAAAAAGCAGTTTTCAATCCAATATCTCATTTTGCCTCTCAATAAATACTGATATTCAAGCCATCCATTTCCACTTGTAATCTTTTAATGAAACTGGGTTTTGTTTCTCTTTTGTTCTATAAGCTTCTTGAAGAACAAAAAGAATGGGGAGAGGTCAGAGATGGTGCAGGTTAAGTTTAGATACGGGAGAAAACACGGCACAACATCAAGATGAATCTCTTATACCTTTTTGTTGTATAATTCCTATTGATTCTTACATTTTATGAATTCATTTCTGAAACAAAATTCATTATAAAAGAAATATGATACTGCAATACAGAGTTTAGTTCAATGATGACTACAGAAGTATGTTCATCAAAAGGTTTAATATTTAACAATTGCTTTTATTTTGAAGAAAAACAATTTTCATTGTATCTGAACTGTATCTTTGCTATTTTTGTTGGTTCGGTTCATAAAATCTTTGAAAAATATAATTTCTTTGAAGCTTGTTAAATTGGTGTTAGGATTACTCTCAAAGACCTTGAACCATTCAGTAGCTGAACGATGATTACTACTACCATTATCATCATCAGCAGCATCTGGTGGTTAAGTGATTGCAAGTATTCAATACTGTAGCACTCTTCTTGGTATTCTAGCTATATGGTGATGATGATGATGAAAAGAGAAACAGCTTTGTACTTTTTTGTTATTCAGTATTAGAAATGAAATATTTAAATATTTTTTCCAAAATAATTATCAGATCTGCCAATTTAATTTTAAAATTAATTTATAAATTTTAGGACGCTAAATTAATCTAAAATTTTGATCAGTTGAATATTTATTCAATACTGCCAAGGTTAAGGATGGGATGAACATTGAGTCTTTGAGGAATAGTTTCAAAAAGTGAACTTGAAAAAATAAAACAGATGAAATAGAAGAGGAAAAAAAATGTGTTTATAATTTTATCAGCATAACAATTTCATTCTTCAAAGAGCAAGATTTAGTATGTGATGACTGAGGATTACTGGAATGACACTTCCATGCTTTCATCAGAGCTTAAGGTGCTTCACCTGACCCCAGACCTACAGAGCAAACACCTGCGCACTATTTTCTAATCACTCTGAATCCTTACATATTAGGCCAAACCTTGTGAAAGGCTGCTTCACACGTGCCATCAGTGCTACATTGTCATTAACATAGATATTGTCTATATATGCAGATCTGTGACCTTATAGAGACCACATTAAGGCTGAATGCTAGGTGAGTGAGGCAGTACCATGAACCCCTTAATATCACTGTCTGGAATGGCCCCAATGAATAATGGTCATGTAGCTGTAAATAGGCCTTTCTTAAGTGGATGGTATCCATCTCTAGCAGAAGGTTGAAATCAAGCAGTTTTAGCTCCACAACCAACACTTCAACCATAACTGGATCCACATCATTCACTCTAAGCTGAAATCACAACTTTGCAACATTTTGGTTTTTTTTTCTGTCTTCTATGAGCACCATAACCTCCGTCTTCCTCCAAAGATGACAAACTGATCTGCTCATGAGTGTGAGAGCAGCTAGTACCCATCAATGATGTGCACTGTATTCCATCAATGAAATATTAAATTATTTTAAGTTTAGAACTTATAATTTAAGGAATGAGAGAGATAGTAAAGACAAACATTGGGATAGGAAGTTGTGAAGAACAATGATTGCTCATGTCCTGAAGGGACAAAACATAAAGAAGGTTTCTAGTATTGATTTTTGTTTTTAGATTATTGCAATATAAAATAAATTACCTTTTAAACTATATTTCTATTTTCCTTTGTGATATAACTACAAAGTTGAAGTTGTAAGCAGGTGTCTTCTTTTCAGATGATACAAATCAATCAAATGTTCCAGCTGCCTCTTCTTTGTAATTTAATGTCAGTTGAACTGAAAGGAAACAAACATGCAGGTCAGTTCACTTAATTAAAAGGGAAATATACAAAAAGAGTAATGTTGTTTGTATACAATAATTCTTTCAAAACAAAAAAAAGAATGTTTCTCTTGGCTTTCCTTAGATATTTGAAAACTGCTCAAATGCTGAAAAAGATCAATTCTGTTCTTTTGATTTCATTCTCACTTTAATAAATAAAATTTAATCTTAACTTGATTCTTTTCACATAGCCTTTTTCCGGGAAGTTATATTTATACAATGTGATTTCTTTCAATTATGAGAAACATTATTGTCTTGTCCAATTAGGTACCTATGTATTTTGTATTAAACAAAATTAGCTACAGACAAGTAAAACTTTTTAAAATTATTTCTCAAACCAGATTAAAAAGTGGCTTTTTAGTTTCTCTCCCACAAAAAAAATGACCCTTCGCTTTTTGGCTTATTGTTATGGCAATAAATTTTTATTTTTCATATTTTTCTTTTGACACACGTTTTTTTTTTTTTTTTTTTTTTTTAAGCAAGGCAATAAAGCCATTAAGACACAAATAGTTACCGAGTATGATATGAGTAAAATAAAAATTTATTAAGGAAAGAGAACAATAAAAGAACAGGATTTAAGACAGAAGATAGCAATTGACATTGCATTTAAATTTTTGAAGATCAAAGTTGACTGGAAAGCAAGTAGCTAGAAGAGTTCCACAAGCAAGAAGTTGGAGAGAAGAAACTATTAGCATATAACTTACGGACACATCCAACCATAAACACTTGCTTCTACATTTAAAAAAAGTTTCTGGAAAGTTTTCTAGTCAACCCACTTCTCAAAATCTGACCAGAAATTGTTTTTGGTTGGGCTTCTTGCTTAGTTGAGAACATTTAGCATCCATTCATTAATATCATGAAATACAGAAGATATAACATTAAAATGGCTGATTTAAGATATTGAAAGCAATATATTGAATTTATTTCAATACAATCTACAATTGATAACTATGCAGTTAAATTGACTGGCAACTGAAAATCGAAAGTATCAATTGGTTGAGTTTACTTGATTTTTGTTATGAAAGAGAAAATCACCTACCTCGAAAAATTTTGTTTTGTGCATGGTCTGCCGAAGGAAAATTAAAGAAAATTGTTAGCAACAAAATCTGATACTTTAAGTATCAGAGAAACTATGCTAATGTTCTTTCCTCCCTGAATCGCATGGTCAATCAGAAAAATTGCTCGGTGAATAAAGGCTGTTGTTTTTTGCTTACTGAGGACAGAACGATTTTTGAGCTTGTTGAGCGTAAGTGTGTTTCTACCGTTGTGAATGGAAGGTTGGATTTCTGACCCCATTTTTTTCATTACTACATTGCTTGCTGGACTGTTTACAAAAGAATTGTGATTGAACTTTGTGTTGGCACAAGGATTCTTTTTTTGTTTCTACTGACCCCATTGGTTGATAGCCAAACACTTTTTTTTACATGAAATCTATTCATTTTAAAACTGCATTTTATTAAAGCTTCCATACCAATTAATTGAATTTTAAAAAAATAAAGAAATTAAGTCAAAACTTTAACAAAATTTTTTTAACTATAATTATTGTTGATCTCTATATAATTGATTAATTTCACAAGATTAACATGAGCAGCAATAGTGATTTACCAATTTTGTTGACAAATGAAACAAACATGAAATATTTAATCTTTTAAATGTGTGTCTCTGTATTTGGTGGTGGGTTTGGATCAGAAAAAGAATTGTAGTCTAAAAAGAGATTTCATCACCTGTGTATTGGTCAGGTGTGATTCTAATCTGAGGTTAAAAAATGTTTGTTTTGTCAATAGTAAAGCCATAGTGTTTTAAGATTCCATAATAATTTAGTCATTATATCATTTGAAGATGTTTAAAACTATAAAAAACAAATTCTCCTTAGTTATTTTGAAAACCATAGTTTCCAGTTGTTGTACTGATAAAAAGATCTATTCCTAATAAGTAGGAAGAAAAGATTTAAAATTTACTACAGAACAAGTTTTTTCTTTTTGTTTCTTTATCAGTCTTTGATTTACATATTATTTTTAATAGATGTTGGCAAATTAGAAAATTTGTTTCTCTTCATGTTAAGCAGTCAAGACATTTGTTGGTGTCAATAATTTAAAAAGAATATTTACATTATTGATGTGGGTGCCAAAGTTGGGCCCACAGAAGTAAAACGCGGAACACGGATTAGATGTAAGAAAGATTATATTAACAACAGGTTACAGAGATAGTGTAAGCAGAGCTTACTATAAGTTGGTATCCAACACTGGTAGTCGTACGAGACTCTCACTGTCTCTCTCACTCTCTGTCACTCTCTCCTAGAGTGCTATGTCGCCTACTTAATATAGGCCTGGAAGAGTCTATTGTGTAGGTAGTTTCTGGTCTCACAATACCCCCCTTCCAAAGAGTTTTCTTTTTTGAGAAAAAAAATAAAACTTAATACTTTTTCCTCTTGGGATTTATTGTTTCTCGGCTGGAAGTAGAGATTTTCATGCGTGAGCCACAGCTTTTCGCAAACCGTTTGGCAGTTTATGCAAGCGCCTATGCCGTACGAGCTTGCATCACTTGCGACTATGATGTCGAGACTGGGGTCGAAATGTGTGAGGGAGAGGTCTGAAGTAAGAGTTTTCTTGATCTTGTCAAATGCGTCTTGGCATTCCGGGGTCCATGACCATGGTTTGTCCTTTTTTAAAAGTTGGTTGAGAGGCCCTCCCAAATTTTGCATGTTCTTAATGAACCCTTGGTAAAAATTAGCTAGGCCGAGGAAGCTTTGTAATGCTTGAACGTTATCTGGGGCCAGCATGTTTCGGATTGTGTTGGCTCTTTCTGGATCCGTCCGACGGCCATCTTTATTTATAATGTGACCTAAATATTTAATCTCTAGTAAGAAAAAGTAACACTTTTCCTCTGTAACCTTAAATCCGTGTTCTTGTATCTTTTCGAATATGTTTATTTTATGGTTCCGGTGCTCTGTCGTAGTTTTACTAGTAACTAGTATATCATCCAAATAGGCTGTTGCGTAGTCAAGATCACCCAGCATGGCATCCATGACCTGCTGGAAAATTGCAGGCGCAACCTTTACTCCAAAAGCCAGCCTGTTGTATTTGTACAACCCTCAATGGGTGTTTATGCAGAGCAATTTGGAACTTTGTTCTTCCACCTCTATCTGAAGGTATGCGTACGAGAGGTTGATTTTAGAAAAATTTTTTCCACCATTGAGTTTATTGAAAATTTCTTCAGGGCTTGGGAGAGGATATTGGTGATCTTGCAAGGCATCGTTTAACCCTGTGGAAAAATCTGCACATACTTGTATTTGATTGGACTTCTTTTTTACGTAGACCGTAGGTGCTGCCCACTCGCTGAAATCTGTTTTTGACAGAATACCTGCTTGTTCGAGTCTATCTAACTCTTTATTGATTTTCTCTAGAGCAGCAAAAGGAGCATTACGTTTCTTTTTGAATAACGGTTGTGCACCGTACTTCACCTTGAACTTAGCTTTCATTTTAGTACATTTCCCAAGGCCGCCAGAAAAAACCTGGGGAAATTGTTGTTTGAGTCCCTTTTTTTAGATTTACCAAATTGGATGTTGTACTTTGTATCTTGCGACAAAATGTACTCATTGGGCAATCCCAAAGATTGAATTTTTCTATCCAATCAGTTCCAAATAAGTTGTCTGAAGTTTTTAGTACGTAGGCTTTGAGCTTTTTGGTAACTCCATTTAGTGTTACTGTAAGTATTACCTCGCCTAAAATGTTAATATTTTTGCCAGTTACTGATTTTGCTGTTTTATCTATTTTTAATAAGGTCGGCTTGTTCAATTTTCGCCAAGTACGCCAGTTAATGGTTGAAATATCAGAACCCGAGTCAAGCTGGAATTTAATGGACTTATTGAAAATATCCACAGTTACATATTTTCTTAAATTCCTATCGACAATATTGTCAGATTGAGCTTGACTAATTTTATTTTTGGGTTTTCTTGTTCTGTTGGCGTACCAGCACGAAGTTAAAGTATGACCACTTTTATTGCAATTTTTGCAATATTTTTTGTTCTTAACTGGACAGAATTTCATCCAATGCCATTTACCACAATGGTAATATGGTCCGGGTGGTTTCTTTAACTTATTTGGATTTTGGTTACTGCGGAATTTAGGACATGAGATTTGCCTTTTGTCTTTTTGAGGGGAATAGGAGGTAGACTTGCTTCTGATTTTATTAATCTGAGTCACACCTGATTCCTCGATAGTGCTTGAGACACGCTTTACAGATATTACTCTTTAACAGTCCTCTGCCAGTTTTTGGAGAGTCAATCCTTGTTCGTTGTCAAGCTTGGTCAGTACCCGTCGTCTGACTTCGGTGTCTTCTGTTGATACTAGACCTTGTGTGAAAATTAAGCACTTAAAATCATCGGCAGTCAGTTTGGCTAGTTTAAAATCATTACATAGCTTGTTCACCGATGCTGCAAATGTTAGAAAATCTTGCTGGTTGTCTTTGACTGTGTTCAGGCATTTCCAACGTTTGTGGAACAAGGTTGTGTTAGGCCCGAATAATTCCGATAGGAGCTTAATCGTCTCTGAAAAATCCAAGTCAGTCGTTTTCTTGGGTAGTATGAAGTCTACGAACCTACTATGTTCTGTAGTTCCCAGTTTTCTCAATAGTAGACGTACCTTTTTTTTACTGGGCCATTGTTCACAGTCTACGTTGAAAATATCTTCATAGCGCCTGTAAAAAGCCTGGAACGTTTTGTCTTCCTCTGGTACATATTCAAAGGTTTCTATTGAATTGTAAATTGTACTCTGGGAGAATATTGTATCTTTTCCAGAGTTTGAGCCTTTTAATGCATTTACGAGTAATTCTTTAAGTTGTTTCTGTTGTAGTTCAGCATTCTGAAGCGTAATTTTTTGGAATTCCATTTGCTGTTTATGTAAATCCAAAAATAGTTGTCTTTCTTCTGATTTTTGTTGCTGGTCCAAATTTAGTTTTAACATTTGGGCAACTACTTTTTGCAAATCTTCCATATTTAAAAATGACAGTGCTTTTTTGTTGCTTTGAAACACATGTACTAAGAGGAGGTACACAAAAAAAATCTTGATAGATTTTTGTTCCTTTTTTTTTCTTTTACAGAAAAAAAAATATGTACAGACAATAGTTAAACTAAACTAATTATGTGTGTTAATTTTAACGTAACTGAATAAATTTTTCACCACACTTATGTATATTTTTTTTTATAGAGGTACAAAAAGAAGAAAACTCACCTCAGTGAATTTGAGGGGAAAATAATTTTATGCCCGAGTTCAACTCAGTTACATAAAAAAATTTTCGATAGTTTTTTCCGAAAAAATCATTCTCGTATTGGACAGACTTTGATATTCCGTAGATGTTGAATCGCTAGTTTGTCAATGGCGTTTGGTATTGGAATATATGTGGATGCTGGGTGTTTAGCTTTTAAATCGCTAATGTATTAATACCAGCTTAATTTCACGTTCGACACTGCTGTGGGATTGTGTGGTGTTTGTGTATTTTTCGAGTACTGTCGCTATTGATATGGTGAGAACGAAATTCTCGAATCTTTTCTGTCGCCACTGTTGTGGGACTGGCAAGGTATTGCGGTTTTTGATGTGAATGTGTTTCTAGAATTCTTCGTCGACCCAGATGTGGGATTGGTAAGATAATTAAGTTTCGCCTTGAGTGTGTTTCTAGAATCCTCGTCGCCACTGATGTGGGGGCCAAAGTTGGGTCCACAGAAGTAAAACACTGAACACGGATTAGATGTAAGAAAGATATATTAACAGGTTACAGAGATAGTGTAAGCAGAGCTTACTATAAGTTAGTGTCCAACACTGGTAGTCGTACGAGACTCTCACTGTCTCTCTGTGTCACTCTCTATCACTCTCTGTCACTCTCTCCTAGAGTGCTATGTCGCCTACTTAATATAGGCCTGGAAGAGTCTATTGTGTCGGTAGTTTCCGGTCTCACAATAATTATTTAGAGTTGGACTAAAGTCCTTATCAAATCATTTTGGTTGTTGTGTTTTGTTGGCTTTCTTCAGTTGTCTGTTAATCTGGGTTACCCTCAGGGAATTTCAAACTGAACCCTTCATTTAATCTTTATAAAGGGTTCAGTTTGAAATTCCCTGAAAGTGACTCATGTCAACAGACAACTGAAGAAAGCCAGAGAGCATAAGGACTGAAAAGCAACAAAGATGAGGACCAAATGTAAATAATTTCACATCCCAGAAATTCAATCATAAAGTCTTTAACTGTTGAATTGCTAGTTAGGAAATAAAAACTTGCTGATTTAAGTGAACAACAATAGCATATATGAAAAAATATATATTCTGCTATACTAAAAGTTAATTTCACTAAATCATGTTATCTACACAAGATTAACTGGTTTTTATGATGATTTTTTGTCTTCTTCCCAGGATAACACGGTTGTCATGCTTATATAGACTAATTGCTTTCCAGAAAACAATATGGAAGAGGAACTTTTTATTCGCCGTCCCTAGCGATTTAATGGAGAGCTTAGATTCTGGATATTGTTGCATTCTTTAGACAGATAATCACGTTAATAGCAAAGTGAATACAAAAGAACCATAAAAATCAGTTGCTTCCTGTATATTATAGAAACACAAGGACATCGTACAGAATAACTTTCATATTGTCTCATTGTTTTGCACTTAAAAGCTTTTAGTATTCATATATGCATTAGCACCATGCAGTTGACCTAAGAGTCAATATTAACCTTGACTGACCAGGGCAAGCTCAGCTTGCAAAAGATTAACTTTACTTATTGGGTTGTTTAATTGATTCTTGCCTGAAGCTGATTCTTTTGCAATTGTTAAATTGAGTTATGGAGATTACAGTGAGAACTGGATATTTTCTCTACATCAGACAATTTTGTTTGCTTTCTTCCAAACCTGTTGACTAACCTGCTTAGCCTTTTTACATTTTTTCTGTCTGAATTCAAGATGATTTTTTATTTATATACAATGTGTTGAAAAATAAATGGAAACTTGTAAGTTTAAACTGTCAGCAAGTGATTGAATGTTTTTCATATGATATTTAACAAAGGATAACAAAATAATTGAAAGACAAGTCTATTAAACTTTACCACTCATAAAAATTCTCTAAAGTGAAGGGTTTATTTAATTTTATTTTAAATTAAGATAAAATAACATTTTTCTATTTATGTATTTCTTGATGTAGAATTCTTGAATTAAGACTTGAATTGTCGTTTTTTTTTTTTTTTTTTTTTTTTTTTAAAGCAAATACAATGATCTGACAAACTCGCTCACAGCAATATGCATCAGTTATTTCATATCTTTATATGCACTGTTGCTCAATAATTTTGAATAATAAGGATGGTATAATATATAATTAGTGTTTACTGTCCTTTTTGATTCCAATTGTTTCCAAGTAAAAATGTTTGCACTACAAATATCAATGTACACAAAATTGTCCCATAGAACTCGTACTGATTTAATAATGAGAATTTAAAATTTTTTTAGAAGTACTTTATGAATAACTAGCATATGAGGCATAGCATGATCATATTTATTGGATTTAGTTGAGTCTGGCAAAAACTTATATTAGGAGGCATGGTGGAGTATTGATAGCAACTTGGATTGAGGAATCAGAGTTGAGTTCGAATTCCAACCAAATCAATTACATTCACTTATGTGCTAATACCCTTAAGAAATGTATGAATCCTCTTCTCTCTCCAGCTATGGGTAAATAGCAGGACAGTCTGGGTTCTATAGCCTTGGATGGCAACTAGTCTTTGAATTCAAAACCTGTGAAGAGTCGTTTGGGGACCTTGTGGCACATAGTGCACCAGGTTTCTGTATTTCGCTCTTCAAAAAGTGTGGTTGGTTCTGCACAAAACCACCAATATAATCAAATCATATGTGCAGGTGTATGGCTGTCGGTTCCTAGGAACTTAG
>OZ010587.1:103085350-103417850 GCA_963932145.1 Acanthosepion lycidas | reverse complement strand
TTGTAAGATACTTTATTGTTGTGGTGGAATATTATTGTTGTTAAAATATTTAAATGAATTGAAATTTAATTTTGAATTTGAATTTAGGTCCAGATTAACATTTAAGATTGAAAATCAGGTTGGAAATATATATTTTAATTTTAATATTACTAATATTTGCCCAAGAGCAATTCAAGATAGAGGGTCACTGTGTGGTATTATATAAGTAAGAAAGGGCAAGAAATGAAGTTCTTGAGGACTATGCAGGAAAGATAGCTAATTCAAGACTTGAAGAGGTAAAGATTTAATTAGCAAATAACATTTCCAAGTTCAGTCTAAGACGTAAGAAGTATAGTGTGGAAGTAGACTTTAGAAGGAAGCAGAAACCCCATCCTAAACAAGAGAGAAGAGATAAACCTCTACATGATGATTGTATAGTGACTGATTTAAAATGATTACTATAAAATTGATTTATTTTCATATAAATAGATTTGATCACTAATGACAGTTTTGGTTAACATGCTCCACCAAAGTTGAATTTTCATACTTTGATACTGAACCAATATCAGTGAAGCATTGGATTCTGATGTCTGACAAATAATTTTGTAGGTAGGCAATAGATCTTTTATCATCTGTTAACTAAATTTGAACAGAAATGACAGATAGCATAAAGTGATTTCGTAGATCCTATCAAGAAGCAAATGTCAATGTATTCAATGACTGCATGGTAACTGTAGCATCATTGATGTGATATTGGCACTGTATTTGTTTTAGTCTGCACAAGTGAATTGAAAAATGCTTCCGGAAATGAACGACGATTTAACCACAAGTGATTTCCTATCAGTTGATTAGAGAGAACAGAATCAACATTTGCATAATTTCCTGTCAGCCACCAGTAAATGGATTGATCATTTCCTTCTTGCCACAATTCTGGTTTCTATAATTGACAGTTGATGTACTTTGTATTGAAAATGTTTAGGGGAAGTGATGGTGCCCACACTCTCTTGCCCATGGGAATAGATGGCCTTACTTTCTGAAGTCTGTAATTGTTGTGCCAGCAAGATTACTCAACATTGCCGGAGATAAGAAACTGTCCAAATGAAAAATCTTAAAAGTAGAGTATCATGTTATTTGATTGCCTCAAACCTTGGCATCATTGACTTAATTTATGATTCAACTATCATTATGTAAATGCAAGGTTACCCAGAGCTGACCAGATTATTTATTCAACTGTTACTGGTGTATTTTGTATTTCATCAGCTTCAGCTTTAACAAAACAGTTATATAAGCAATTATTTCTTTGCCATTTAAGCATTAATTAAAAAAAAAAAAAAATATTTAAACAATAAATAAAATTTAAAAAAAATGGAATACACCTATATTTTCAAAAACTTCAGAAAACCCCATAATATTCAAGAAAAATTAGCCTAAAAATAAGTCCTATCTCTGATGCTGGAAATAACATTATCTTTGACACCCAGAGCTAAAAGAGAGAGGAAAAAAAAAAAGGAAGGTAATAATCAAAGTATAAGGAGAAAATAAATTCATCAAAAGAAGAAATAACTATAACATTCTCTTGTGTGTGTGTGTGTGTATATATATATATATATCTATATATATATATACACACACACTCTCGGATTGAAATATCTCGATTCGCGTGATCCCAAAAAGTTCCATTCCAGCACGCATAAAGGAAAATTTCAGAATCTTCAATTTTCAGCTGAACGACCAAGACATAAATGCTATTGCCAACATCGGCACACTCAAGAGATTTTTCACTTTTTTCAATGATGTTCCCCACAGGACAGAACAATCAGAATATCCCTTCAATATCCCTTTTTGGATATTTACTGTGCAAAGACAAACATTTTTTGTTATATATATATATAACAAAAAAATCGAAGATTCCGAAATTTTCCTTTATGCGCGCTGGAATGGAACATTTTGGTATCACACGAATCGAGGTATTTCAATCAGAGAGAGAGAGAGAGAGAGAGAGAGAGAGAGAGAGTGTGTGTGTGTGTGTGTATGTATGTATGTATGTATATATATATATATATATATATATATATATATATATATATGCACACATACGCATCAACCTAACACTAATAAAAAGTGCATAAATTCATTTTTTTAACTTAACATAATGAAAATGAGAAAAAAAAAAAAATCTGCAGACAATTGCTGATACCACCTGATGAGTGGAGTGAGTAATTACACAAAAGTTTGTCTATGAAACTCTGGAGTCGGGGTGCTGAATATAACTTTAATTAGATAAGTAACAAATTTTATATTTGTATCAATAATTTGTGTGTGTAGTGTTGAAGAAGACTTCTAGCTTTATTTTTGGAATAGAGTTCAGAAAATATACAGAAACAGAAATAGGGGTAAGACAAGTATGTCTTTTTACCAGACACATTTAACCTATACAGTGAGGCAGTTCTGAGAGCATTAGAGGTCCCACCAGGATTCATTATTAGCAGCCACAATGTTAACAACTTAAGACATATTGACACAGTGTTGGTAACAGATATGGAAAGGAAACTACAAGAACTCTTACAGAAGGTAGTGCAGAAAAGCAAGAAGAAAGGACTAAGCATCAATTGCAAGAACATAGAATGCATGGTTGTTAGCGAGAAACAGCCCTGCATACTAATTACAAATTAGATAGCAAATCAAACAAGTCCAAAAATGTAAATATTTAGGAAGTGTTTTAACAGAGGACAGAAAGTACGACACTGAAATCTGAAGGCACATTGAGATAGCCAAAGATGCATTCCAGTAGCTAAGCATTAAGAAACATTAGAAACAAAGAAAAGAGTAGTAAACTGTTCCGTAATATCAGTCCTCTTGTATGGCAGTGAATACTGGACAGTCTCCTTAATTGAACATTGAGGCAGCAGAAATATGGTTCTACAGGTGTAGGTATTGGCAAAAACAATTGCTACCTTAAGTTTAAAATGCATTTTAAAAATTAGTGATGGGATGATTAATTGGAATTGAGAATTAGAAATATTGAAACTTTTTGTGGTATTAAAATTAACCTAATTTGTAATTCCAAAAATGTTTTGGATTTTTTTTTTTTTTTTAAACTTATTTTTTCTATTCCTGGTATTAATGATAAAAAAAATATAAATATTTATTGATTTTCAAACTATCAGTAAGACTAAAATCTATAGATCATAACACCTAAGTAATGATGTAAATTTATTTTACTTCTGTTAAAAACAAAAAGTACAAGTTTCTACTCAGTTCTCAAACTTTCCTAGTGTACAGTCTGTTTCAGTTCAAAATAAAATTTTTAATTTCTTTTAAAACATTGTTAATTTACCCACTTAATATTATAAATTATTAATTTAACAATTATAATCAAAATTATGTAATATAAGCACAAAATGAATTCACATTGTTGTTCTGTTTGGCTCTTTTTTAAGATAATTTTTTTTTTTAATTTATGAAAAAAGTGTCTGCATTTAAAAACCTAGAAAAAAGAATTAGAATCTTATATGAAATTTTATTTTAAAATTCAAATTTTCAATTATTAAGCAGAAATTAAAAATAAAATTTCATATGAGGAGTTTTGATCAGCATTTAATCCAAAGGATCATATGAGGGTGGTGGTAGGCATATGTTTTCTTTGGCAGGAATTCCATACATTCAAATGAATGCATGGAACTCCCCCTAATGTCGCATAAAAAATTGGATTGTGTCACAAATTGTTTTCATGGTGAAGCAGTTAACCATTTTTTGTACACTTTTCTTACAAAAGATTTTTCACTGAAAATATTTTCACATATTTTATTTTTATAATGGTTTTAATTCATAAAATCATTTTTTAGTCTCAGTTATTAAAAGATTTATTTTTGTTTACATAGCATACTATGTAAACAAAAATAAATCTTCTTTTCAATAACCAAGACTTAAAAAAGTAAACATTCTTTTTATGAAATTTAAATTTGTTTCCATGAAATTCATATACAGAGCAACCTCAGTTCTTGAACATTTCACATATCAAACAAATCTGTTTTTGAACAGAAAATTCAAGATGAAAATGCCTCGGTTATTGAACAAAATTTCAGTTCTTGAACAACATTGTTGAACTGAGTTAACCAGAATGGAATTATTTCTGAGTCGACCGACATGTTCTATATATTTGTGTGTTATGCGGTTTCTTTTCCAATTCTATTGTACTGTGACTTTCCTCTCTACATTGATTCCTATTGGAAAAATAGTTTGTTTTCAGGAACAAATTAAATTTATGAACTGAAGTTCCACTATATTCCTTAAAATTTTATAGCTTACAAAATGGATTTTCATCTTTATTTACTTAAAAAAAAAATAAACATTTATTTGCAGTTTCCTGAAAAAAAAAATGCTTTTTCATACCAAAGTTTGTATTAAAAAACCTAAAATTGAATTTATATTTTTACTAATACAGTGTAACCCGGATATAAGAGAGAGTTTCTCTGGTCCCAAATTAGAGCCATACTTACCTAAACAAAATAGACCAAACCCGGATATAAGAGACTTCTTCTCCGGTCCCGACAACTCTCTTATATCCGGGTTACACTGTATTTTTTTTTTTTTTTTTGACATAATTGAATTTTCCTGTTTTGCATTATGGCATTTAAAATATTTTGAAATTTTTTCTTATTTATTCCTCTTTGGAGCCAAAGTTTTATAAGTTTTTAAAGCCCCAGTTATTGCAAGTGTATCCATTGTTAAGCAGAAAAGTGTAGTTTGGAAGTTTTTTTTTTTTTTTTTTTTTAATATTTCTGATCATAAACAAGGTAAAGCAATATGTCACCTGTAGCTAGCTTAAGTGATTTATGTAAAGAACTTGTTCTCTTTATTGTAAACAATAAAGACTCTTTGACATCTTTTTTTTTTTTTTTCCATCATTAGGCTGCATACATAGAATCATCATCAGAATTTGGAAGTTTCTTTTCTTTTTTTTGTTGTTTATATTTATTTTTCTGACATTGAAAATTTGTTCAATATTAGTGTTAAATAAATACAGGCAAATAATCATTTGATCAAAATTGCTGACTTAAAATAGTATTAATTAAAAAGATTTTTGTGTGTTTTTATTAAATGATATTAGGGAACATTTAGTTTTAATTCAAAAAGATCACTTTTGATTGATTCGTGACAACTGTTATTTTTTTATTTATATATTTATTTTTTTTAAATTTATTCACCCCAAGCAAGGCGATAATGCCACTAAAAGACAAGGGGTACTAGAGGTGAAAGAGAATGATAAGACTTTAGCAGGAACTGGAAATCCAATCCTGAACAGGAAATCTTAAAATGGGGAGGAATATGAACTGGACCTTTTTGTTTTTTTGTTTAGGATTGGGTTATACATTAAAAATATCAAAATTGGCTGAATTTTCTTTGTTTCTGACATTGAAAAGAATCAACAAATTTTTTTTTTTAATTATTTTAAGAAAGGTTTGTGCAGTTTATGGAGAAGTGAGTCAAAAAGTGATTTCAAAAGTTTTTTGCTAGTGATTTCTCCTTCAGAGATGCTTCATATACAGATCAGCTAATTGAGGTTGATAATAATCTAATGAAGACCTTACTTGTTCAATTAGACTATCAGGTGCAGATTCGTCTCTGCCAGTCACAGTATTGTGTTTATTTCATTTACTTTCTTGCCATTCTTCTCCATATAAGTCTCACCAGTTTATTGATTTTTATATTTCTATCTTAATGGGGGTCTTTGCAGTGGTCTTCTGTTCCTACAGGTATCTCTTGGAAATTGCATGGGTTTATCATCAGTGAACTCTGCAACATGTCCAAACAATCTCGGTTTTTGGCATACTCTGTGGTGATGTCCTTCACTTTGGTTCTTTGTGGATGTGATCTTTCAAGATTACTGGTATTGAGTATTTTCAGAATTGTCTTGATGGCGATGGTGAAAACTATCTCCTTTTCTAAAAGACTGCAAAAGGCCCAATTCCAATGAACGTATTGGGGGAGGGATGAAACTAAACAGTCTAGAAAAGTTCTATGTCTGTCTATGAACCCCTTTGCTTCCTTTAGGTGGAAATTCCATTTCTTTATATATATATATATATATATATATATATATATTATATATATAAACACACACACACAGGTTGGCAGAGGCAACAGATAGAGAGAGATCATGAACTAACCAACAGACCAGGATGCCATATTGAACACTCAACCAAGAAATGAACAATGCAAAATGATTTGACCAATAGGCAAGACACATCATGATAGGCACTTAGAGCACTTCTTTGCTGAAAAACAGATCGTTCTGAGGAGAGAATTATGAAGTTACAGTTGTCATAAAGAAAATAGTTGATGGTGGAACTCAACAGTAAATATGTTGCTTCTCAAAGTTGATGTCAATATAAAGAAATTCATTTTACTTGAATGGCATGAACTTCTTTACCAACCCAGTGAGCATAAAATGTATTGCCAGAATCAGTAGAGGAAAAAATTGTACATCAAGATGAAACTCGTACTCTCCGTTTCTCAATGTGTGATTATGCATAAAGCTTGTCTGGAGATTGTAATGAATAGGGAATTATAACTGTCCCTTCACCTTCATCACCACTATAGCAGTCAAAATGCAGACAGCCTAAAAAAGATAAGGGTTATTGCTTTTAGCTAGACTTGAAAACCTTGCATAGTGAAAATCAATATGAGATGTGATAACATGGCAAAATTAAAATAATCTAATAGCAGGATACAGAAAAGGGGAAAACCTTATAGATTGAGGGTGTGATTGGTAAATTGTCACCATTTTATATTTTCAATTTTGCACATGCACATTGTTTTTCATTTTGTCAACTGCACAGTTATATAGGGTCAGTTGGGCACTGTCTGTGAAAAAAAGAGCACCATGACTCAATTCACTCTGCCGGAAATTTGGAAATGGCATGCTGTACTGCTTGGCATTTGCACTAGAAGCTCCAATACGAACATTTCAGTGTGTTTGAGTGACAATCTGAGGACAGTGCAGAGGATTTGGAAAGAGTTGGATGAGTCTAATGATTATTATGAAGGTACGGAAGCTTGGAAAAATTGCTCTGATCATTCTGATAAGGAAAGAACTCCTTATTTTGTTAGTGAGGGCCTCAGACTCAATACAGAGGCCTTCATTAAGTGCTTTGAGGAGGTAGTGCTGCCCTGAGTCAAGAGGATGGCTGCTGGAAAACCCTATGTCTGGCAACAGGATTCTACACCATGCCGCACATGCTGGATAACTTAGTCATGGCAGTTAGACAATATCTGCAACCACATCACTTCTTACATCTGTCTACCCAGACTGCAACCTCCTTGATTATTATATATGGGGCACAGTTGAGCAAGAGACCAACAAAACTCCTTGTAATACCAAAGATGAACTGAAAGCAAGGATTATGGCAACATTCATTAGCTTAAACAAGGAGACTGACCAGAAGAGTTGCAGGAGATTATGCAGAAATGAAAATAACACTGATAACTCATTTTAACAGATATATTTATGAAAATTACACAAAAATATCTTGAAATAGTAGATTTATTCAATGAAATTGTCATTGGCTTCAACCACGGACTTTAGATGACTTTTGAACCTTCTGCAACTCTTTTGGAAAGTCTGCCATAATCTTTGCCTTCAAAACCAAACAGATCTTTGTGAAATTAAAAATATAAAATGGCAGCGATTTGCTCATCACATTTGTGTGTTTGTATACACACACACACACACACACACACACACACACACACACACCTTTTTTTCTCTCCCTTTTTTAGTATGTTCTTTACTGTCCACTTTTCATGACTTAAAATCTTTAAATAAATGCCAGCCAACTTTGAGATGTGTTTCTTCTTTGGCCATTCATACTCTTCTATTTAATCTGAGTTCATGACATTATCATTGTATCCAGCATTGATTAATTTGACTGTGAGGAATAAATAAAAAGTATTGCTTTATTATTCAAACTGCTTTTAATCTTTTTCAATTTCCACCTCCTCTTTGCTTTTGGCAACAGACACACAGTATTATATTCTATTTCTTACCCTAAAGTTTTTACATTTGGATAAATTAAGAACTTGTGATGAGGATTTGAAGATGCCAAAAATCTCTTCTGTAGGCTCTACATATTCCCTGTTATGCTAATGAACTTCTGACATTCTCAGTTTGAAAAAGCATTTCTTTTCTTTTACTTAATGACAAACACTCTGCATGAACACCAGAGGATTTGATGTCCATATTACACTTGCTATATTGTCTTTTCTCTGTAGAAAAAATGAATTGCATACCTCCTGGCAAGCTTAAGTGCTTGCTGTAGACAGATGGTAATCTCACAGGCCACTATTAGTAAGTTTCATCTTCGGTAGGTGCTCTGCTACTTTGCCCTTGTGTCAGATTAGACTTAATAAATACAGATTCTGGCAGCTCAGTAATATTTGATGACTAATTCTTCAAAATGAGTTTTTTTTCTTTCTTTGATCATTCATGTTATAGATATATGCACATTTCATTGCATACGACAGACAAGATGCTTTTATTTAGTTTTTTTATACAATTTCTCATGCAATCTAATAATTTTTTCTATACAAAAAACTGTCCGAATGTTCTTTTTATCCAAGTGCTTTCGGCTATACATTTAGCGAAGGATTACATATTTTAACTGTTAAATAATTAATATTTTGTTGCATGTATGTTTTATAAAATGTTTTCATTTTTCAAAACACAGTCAAGATATTGTGTCCATGTTCATAGTTAAACTTATTAAGTGTTTTTTTTTTTTTTTTTTTTTTTTTTTTAATCAAAAATGCTTCCATTATTTTTAGTCTGTTTTTGCATGTAGATGATGCTATTATATTAGTGTTGTCAACAAGTATGTTACGAATAGTGTCTGGTAGGTCTCCATGAATATATAAATGAGATCTAATTGAGCTATGGTCAGAAAGGTGTAGAGTGAGTCAGCATGTCGAACATGTTGTAGTGTGGCCTATATAATTGACAATACTAATACAATAGCATCAACTACATGCAAAAAAAAAAAAGGCTAAAAATAATCGAAGCCTCTTTAATAAAAACAAAACAAACAACACTTAATATTAACTATGAATGTGGACAGAATATCATGACTATTTTGAAAAATGAAAACATTTTTATAAAGCATACATACAACAAACTATTATTTAACAGTTAAAGTATTTAATCCTTGAAAATGGTTAAATGTATAGATGAAAGTGCTCGGATAAAAAGAACATTCAGAGTTTTTATATAATTTATCATCTGAAAAGAAAAAAAAGAAAAAATTATTAGATCGTATGAGAAATTGTTTAAAAAAACTAAATAAAAGCACCATGCCTGTTGTATTCATTGAAATGTGCATGAAAGGATTGCTGCCTAAAAACACAAATTTTTTATATATATATATATATATATATATATATATATATATATATATATGTATATATATGTTTTGTTAATTGATCAAACTTTTTATGTATCCTCCTCTTCCTCCTCCAGCATTAGACTATCCCATTGTCAGCTCCCCTTATGTCATTTCATTGACTTCCAGGTCAAGTGTAACTACTTACAACAAAGAAAACTTTTTTTTTTTTTTTTTTTTTTTTTTTTTAAACTAAAGCTAAGTGCAAGTCAAATATTTATAAAGTTTCTGTTAGCCACTGTATTGAGGGTCTGAAAAGTTCTTAGCCCAATCAAAAAGGTATTCCAAAAAGAAATTTCATATTTTTTGGCATCTTCACATATGCATTAAATTGTGGTGGGGTGGGCTAATTCATCATTGGATTTTTTTTCCTGACAGTCATAATTGTACAAAATTTCTGAAAAGACTTTTTTTTTTTTTTTTACCTTCCCCCATTTCTTCAAAGATAACAGGTGATGACAAGGGATTCTATGGATTCATGAAAGATAATTTTGAAGCTTCCTAAAGAATTGCTCAAAACCACTTGTCAAATGTTATCAGAATTGACAAAGAAAAGCATTCTTTTTATATAATGATTGCTCCATGGTATTGATCTTTCTATTGTGGAATCATTGACTTGCGTAATAAAATCTGATAGAGCAATCAATATTGATACAAATTTTCAGGAGATAGTTATAGGATAAATATATTCTCAGAATATTTCAGCTTATATTTAGTTGGGACAACTCTCTCTCTCTCTCTCTCTCTCTCTCTCTCTCTCTCTCTCTCTCTCTCTCTCTCTCTCTCTCTCTCTCTCTCTCTCTCTCTCTCTCTCTCTCTCTCTCTCTCTCTCTCTCTCTCTCTCTCTCTCTCTCTCTCTCTCTCTCTCTCTCTCTCTCTCTCTCTCTCTCTCTCTCTCTCTCTTTCTTTTTTTTTTTTTTTTTTTTAATACTGAATTTCAAATACAATATTACATGTCTGTACATAGATTTATTCATTCACATTGTATGTGCTATTTTGCTCCATTAACTTTGTCTATCTTTGAGGCAGCTACATGATTCCAGAACTTGATATCTTTCTGTATGATGAACATAGGTGGTTTTTACAGGCTTCCACTTCCAGAGAAATTTATAGGGATTGAAATAAGTAGGAATCTGAAGGTTCTATATCAAGTGAGTATGGCAAATGTTATAGGAGATCCAAGCCAACCTGTATCAATGTCTGCCTGGTTTGCAAAGAGACATGAGATTTGTTCTGGTTTTGTTTTAATGGAAGATGGCATCCTTCTGATTGGCCAATTCTGGATGCTTTTCATTGATTACTGCCTTTAATCAATTTAATTGGTCTAATTAGGAACAGTACTTGTCAGAATTCAACATCTGATTTTGTGGAAAGAGCTCATAATAATACACAATTTCTTCTTTAATTTTAGTATCACTAAATCTTGAAAATTTCATTTTTAAGTATAAAAATGATGGATCATTGTGTTCATGTTGCATAGACCACTTGTTCCAGGAGGTCCTGGTCAATGGTGCCAATTCAATAAAATGTTGTGTCTTCTCTCTCGGCTGGTGATCACTAGCTGTTTTTGGGCAGCAATGAATGACATCAAACACACAGAATTTTCACTTGCCTATTTTTATTAATGTCGACATGTACTAACCATCTGGTGGGGGTCGCCCCTGCCCCTTACTGGGGAGCCGTTTCAGACACAAAAGTGAACACATCTATATCACTTGATGGTCAAGAAACAACATGCAGAAAAACCTTTCTCTATCATTTCCACACTAGCTCAGCCATCAAAAAACTTCCTTATATCTTATATCTGACCCTGAAGTTTAACCTCTGATACACTTCTACCTAAAAGCTAGCAGCCCACTCTGCTGTTTTGTCAAGTCTAAATCTTTTACAAGATCATTAAGATCATGATTAGAGGTTTGGGTTCATGTGATTCAAGTTCTGGAGCAGGGAAATTCCATTTCTGATTCATCTGAATTAGGACAATTTCTGTGGATGGTTCAGGCACTGAATCTTCTGTATGGGGTACAGGCTGAATAGCAGATTTAAGGTTGGCATATACCACAGATAAATTGTTGTTATTGAAAAAAAGATGAATATACCTTAAATGTATAAGTATACTCTCTAATCCTAATGTTTATGAAATTATAAAAATAGTTGTGTGTGTGTGTTGGGTAGGTATTGAGACCTAATAGAAACCAAATATACTTATTTAGTATGTCTACTAAGCGAAAGTAAGTCAGTGGTGTGATGTTAGTGTTGATGCCAGATCATTCAGTTAGTTATGTGTCATACGTGATACATGCTTAGGCGATCATGTCTCTTTCGATACATGACTGACGAGAGGTAAATTTTTTTTCCCTTAGTAGGCTGCCATTTCTATCTGTGGTAGACTAGTTGCCATCCAAGGAAATAGAACCCGGACAGTCCTGCTACTTACCCATAGCTGGGAGGGAGGGGAGGTGAAGAGGATTCATACCTTTCCCGAGGGTATTGGCACATAAGTGAATGTAATGGATTTGACTGAAATTGGCTCTCTGATTCCTCAATCCGAGCCATTACATTGGCACTCCAAACAGAAGGTCATTGAATTTTCTTTTTGACCATTTTGAGAGAGCATTGAAGTATGTCATGCAGCAGATATGTGGTGCCATGATTTATTTTGGTCACCAAGTTTGATTCAAAATATAAATTGTATTGTTTTTTAACAAGAGGGATATTTTATTTTTTTTTAAATGTAAGTCATATAGCAGAATTTATTTGAACTATTTTTACATTTACTTCTTAGCATTTTTAATTAATGTTTTGTATAATCTGAAAATTAGAATTAAATTTTGCAAAAACTTGAAAATTTGAAATAAATGCTACTTGGCAACTTAGAAAAAACTGGAGTCATTTTGTAAAAAATGAATGTTATTTTCATAATCTACACCCAAAATGACCCTAGAAAATGACCTTCTCATCTTTGTAGTTGACAAAAAGTTAAATTTTGTTGGATAGTGTAATCATTATACATTTTGTGCATGAGGCAATAAAATTATAGTTACTGGTATTTGACAATATTAAAATTTGTAATTCATACAACTTTTTAGAAGCAACAGAAAGTAACTAACATATTAGAATATGAGCGAGAGATGCTAGAGAGTTGATGGTTTTATACCAAGAATGTTCATAAGGCAATATAATAAAAAAAAAAAGAAAAAAAAAATACCTTTGTGGTTTAGGCTATAAGAGGTTGGGTGCTGATTGACTCCAACAACCATTATTTAGAGATTCAAGTGTCTTTGGTAATTACATCTGTTTCAAATAGTATTTCTCGTTGGTACAGAATTAACATAGAAGGTACCGAAATGTTCTCAGCCTGGCTCATTTCCCAAAATTTGACCAAATGAACATCAGAGTTTTGAAACCTTTATAATATAAATGGATTAAAAAAAAAAAAAAAAAAAAAAAAAATCACCTCTCTCTCTCTCTCTATATATATATATATATATATATATATATATATATATATATCTCACATTAAGTGCTGGTGATGATAAAATAGAGCTTGATGTAATACAACAGAGCTATAAATTATATATTAATAAATATTTTTTTTTTCACCTGTAGCCACCATATAAGATATGGGCTGGTCCATCATTGCGAACACCTGATATATTTAATAAAACTTAAATTATGTAACACCCAGTCTCAATTCAGTACCTGAAGATTGCAGTTATGCTACTTGTGTGTGTGTATATATATATATATATATATATATATATATACACACACACACACACACACACACACACACATGTTTGTGTTTCTAGGATGTATTATAGTATCTGAAACAAAGTGAAAAATCTATTAAGAATGCATTCCACCAGGTCATCTGCTCTCTTTGGCTTCTTCAGGTTAGAATGAAAGAAAGACAAAAATTGTATGTGAGGGGGAAATTGGAATCTCTGAGGATAAGTAGTAAGCATAAATCAAATTAGAAACCTTATCTCCAATACACAGACACAAGAAAGTTCCTGTCATACCTGTTTGTTTTTATTTTTATCAGATGTATAGTGTTGTTGGATTTTAAATTTTTCTATAGAAACTTTTTTTTTTTTTTTTTTTTTATTATATACCTACATGTGTACAGACATGTGCATGAATACATGCACACTCATATATACTATTTACATTGTTCGGACTATCATCCTCATCTTTGTTGCCATATTTATCACAATTGACAGTACCTCAATTTCAACTCCCACCATCCATACGGCGTAAAGAAAGGGATCGTCTGCTGCTTACAACACTGAGCAAAAGTCATAAGTAGCAACCCAGAGACATTAGATAAAGAATTGGTCAGTATAAGCAGTACCCTACAACGTAACAACTACCCTGGGTACATGGCAGCAGCTCCAATATACTGGGATAGGCGGGTACATGAAGAGTACAACACTCGGAAAACAGTCTGCCTGTCTTATGTCAAGGGGTTATCGGAGAAAATACAAAGGATCTGCAGTCCATATAACATCAGGACAACCTTCAAAAGCTAGATGACACTTCACAGATATCTCTCCCGAGTAAGACCCCCCCCCCACCATCAGAGGAGAACATGACTAAAGACTGTGTGTACGCCATCCCATGCAGCTGCGGAAAGAAATATAAAGGGAAGACAGGCTGCCCCCTTAAGGTAAGGCTTCAAGAACACCAAAAAGCTGTAACACGAGGGGAAGTGGAAAAATCAGGCATGGCTGACCACATATGGAGAGAAAAGGGAAATCACCACCCTCAGGGATCAGGTTGTAAAAATAGACAAAGAACATCATTAGAAAATTCGTAAACTTAAGGAATCAGCACATATGCTAGGTCACAAAAATCTCCTAAGCTGACCAAGCATAAAAATGAATGCAATATGGGAGCCAGTAATAAGGAGTGCCAGAGAAAAGTGATAATAACAACGAAAATTGCAATAGGAGCTCTGGTAAAAAACCATGCAATGACAGCAGCAAAAATTGCAATATGAGCACTGGTAAAAAAAGACATTAGGTTTCTAATACACAGAAATTCATACACAGATGTCCTCAAGGACACATGGCACAGTGGATAAAGGCATCAGTTAGATCCAGTGACAGGATCCAAAGAGTGTGAGTTCAATACCTAGTTAAGGTGGTAGAGAACTTAGTGAGGGGAATTAACAGGAGATAACTGACATGGCATGTTGAATTAGAACAGTCTGCCCTTGCGAGTGCAATAAAGGGTTCAGTTTGACATTCCAACCACCTGAAGAAGGCTGGAGTGTACAATGGCCGAAACGTTGTGATAAATATGGCAACAAAGATGAGGATGATAGTTAAAACAATGTAAATAGTGTACATAACTCATCTCAGAAATATAGACAGATACGCTCATATATATCTGTGTGCACACACATGTACACATTATAGAGACCCTTTTTTTATGTATACTTGCGTGCACACACACGCACACAATTAATACAAATATAAAATTTATCACTTAGCTGATTGATGTTACCTTCAGCATCCTGACTGGAGTTTCAGAGACAGACCCTCCAAAAATCACTCAGTTCAGTCATCAAGGGGTATCAGCAATTGATTTTTATATATAAAATAATTACCCATATGAATATATATGTGAAATATATTCTGTGACCAAGCATTATGAATGGAAAATATCTTTTTAATTAAACTTCATCTATTTGTAAAGGCAAAAGGATTAATGTGTTATGTATTTCCATTTATAAGCAAAATATATAAAGATTTTCAGGGAAGCAAAAGTTTCTCAAATCCTTGTGCACTTATTTTACATTTTCATAAACTAGAAAAGAATATTGTGAAGTGGAAATTTAATTTTATCCATTTTTCTAGTTTTCTCCAATTCTATTCTAAAAATTCTTTTAATTCATATTTGCTGAACTTTGACCTCTTTTCTTGGATTAATGATTAACAAGCTGATCTTTCCTTTATCATTTCTACTGTAATTATGAATGTCATCCTCACTGGGTGCCTCCATACTTATGATCTTGTGCTATAACGGCACTAAACTTAAGCAGTTTTACAATGTTACAAGGCCAAACAAGGAGGAAGAATATGAAGATAGTATAGTACCGATTTTCCAAATGGAAAGTGTCTGCCTTGCTTAAAAGCATTCACAATATGTTTGGATTAGTCTGGCACAAGGCGATATTACAAGAGCACTCAGTGAATGTTGAGTCATCAATGCTTACGTTGATTTGTGTGTTAAGCTTGCTAAACCATTCTGTAGATGGAACATCCCAGATTATAGCCCTATGAATGTTTGTAATCACATAGGCCTTCCTTCCTTATTATACCAGATATTTTCTTTTTAACAGAATCAATCTGTCAAATGTGAGGATCTTTATTTTTGTTTTTAATTTTCTATTAAACTTTTTGTTCTCTACTCTTGTGATTTAAACTGTAATGCCAAACTCTTAAATTAGTAGTTTACTTTTTTAAAAATAAATTATACTGGACATAGAATTGGTAAAGATGAAATTTAAAATTTTTTTTTACACATGCTCTGTTGAATCTATAATTTGAAATTTAACCAAAGAGGATTTTTTACAACCAAAGAAACTTTAATGTAATAAAAATTTTTTTATGGCTGATGTGTATATGAATTGGTGAGATTTTGATAAAATACATTTTCCATCAGTAGAAATAATGGTTTTTCTGTTGTCTTGTACATTTCTGCAGTCCTGATGCCTGAAAAATCAAATGCTTGTTTTGGAATCATTCAATTCCTGTTGAAATAGTTGCACTGAAAATTGCCTGATTACAAAGATAAAATACAACGATTGCTTGTGATTGTATAATGAGGACTCAAATTCAGTCTTGGAATGAACAGTAAAACAAAATTAATTTTAAAGAAAGTTTGCAATGTCAAGTGTTAGTTTAATGCTAAATTTGATGTAGAAAATGTTAAAACTAAAAACTGGCAAAATTAAGAAACTGAAATTGTTAATTTTTGACAGTAATCTTCTGATAAGTTGTTAAAATACTTGAAGTATTTTTCTATTAACATCAAATTCATTTTCTCTAAACAATTAGTAGACAAATACTGAAATAAAACAGTGACAAATCAAATCAAGGAGAATTTCATTTAAAATAAAGTCAGAACTATTTCTGTTTATAACATTAAAATTTTAAGGTAAAAATTTCCGAATAAATTTTTCATTTATATATACTGAGACTTTTTCTTTTTTTTTTTTTCTTTTTTTTTTTTTAATCAGAAGTAATTATATTTCTATTTTTTTTTTTTTTTCTTGATATGATTTTGAATTTATAGTAAATATGAAAATATTTTTCTGATCTTCATATTAGATGTTATGAATTCAAGTGGCTTTGTTTTTTAAAGAATGGATTGAAAAATGATTATAAATTTTTGTTCTCCAGTATAATTTATTCTTCATAAAGAATAAAATTTAGAATGTTAACGCTATTTTTATTACTTGATCGCAGAGTGATCTAAGGGAGATAATTGTCGTAGAAGAGTTCTTTCCCTTACACTGCTTTGGTATTTTTAACTCGTTTTTACGTAAATTCAATAAGCATTTCTGATTAAGGATTTATATTTGAGGTTAATTTTTTCCATGAATATAATAATTAATCTGATGCTTCTGTTATGTTTGAATATAAACTTTGCGTTATTTTTTTCTCTTTATTATATTTGGCTTTTAAACTGTATGCTAAAAATAAAAAGCTAATGATAATATTTCAAATTTTGTATTTAATTCATTAATACAATTTTAATTTTTCAGTATCGTATTACACACACACACACACACACACGTCTGGTCCAGAATTATTTTTATTATAGAAATTTTTGGTTCTGGTCATATCCATAATATGTTTGAATGTGGTTGTAATTATTTTGATAAGAGAAAGGCATACAGAATCTAGAACGAGAAAAAGATAATAAAAATAACAGCAACAACAAAAACCTAGATAAAAATAGACATACAATATTATGTACCAACTCTATAACTTCTACTATTCAAAACCATCTAGAACCATATTGAGATATGTGATTCTGTTATTAATATTTTGGTCTCTCATGTGGTACAATGTCATAGAACCACATCATGAATTTATAACCTGTCTGCCATTCAATGACCATTATCATCGCATCGCATCGCATAACAATCTTCTATGTCAATTGATGGTGAATATCTTTCTTTAAGTGTCTCTATAACCACTCAGAAGATGGCTCATGTGAGCCAGCAGCATAGATCAAAGATCAGCTTAAAAAAAAAAAAAAAAAAATCCAAATGTTAGATAATTTTTGTCTTTATTTTTTCCTGAAATTAAAGCAACTATATGAAGTTTAGAACGGCTCATGATCAAACATAACAGACATTTGTTGTCTGTTTTATTTAACAATGTATGTTTGAATAATGATTTGCTGCCCCAACACACACACACACACACACACACACACACACACACACACACACACACACACACTGCTCTTCATTAATGAATTGAGACCTCGGGCTGCTAGCATTTGAATACATTTGTATAGAATATGTTAAAATATAACTTTCTCTGCCATGTGCTGATAGCTTAGAGATAGGATCTCTGATTTGAAGCAATCGGATGTCTAGCCACACTGATGAGCTGTGATACAGTGAAACAGGTTTGTATATGGATGACTATAATATATCTCACATAAAGTGCTGCTGTTAATAAAACAGGGCTTGACGTAATACAACAGAGCTATTAAGTATATATTAATAAATATACTTATTATCCCTCACTGCTAGCACGGCTCTGAGTTTCATGCATGACACAATCAGGTGCTGTGTATAGCCTGACTGTTACACAAATTGAATTTAAAACATATATAGTTATTGCAAAACTGGCTCCGTTATATATTATGCTGGCATTATAGTCTTTAAAAAATTATATTTGGTAATTAAAGTAACCAGCATTTGCCTATGTGTGTAAAAGATTTTTGATTTATTTATTTTAAGTTAAGAATATTAATTTTTAATTCAAGGGAGATTACTTGTTCTTAATTAAAAAATAAACTGCAACTTACACTAAAAATTAAAATGTGATTTACATTAAAATTAATTTTGATCAACGTATTTAATCAGGTACTTATTTTTATGCCTACATGCAACCATCAATTCATGTCTTTTGTTTAATGAGCTCAGGTTATTTAAGTGTTTTAAGATAACTATGGTGGAGTAATGGATATAGTGGCTTGGATTGAGAAATAGGAGAGCTGAGTTTGAATTCCAGTTGAATCCATTACATTCACTTATGTGCTAATAATACCTTTGAGAAAAGTATGAATCCTCTTCTTTTCTCCCCAGCTATGGGTAAAGGGCAAGACAGACCTTGGATGGTAACTGGTCTACCGCAGAAAGAAATGGCAACCTATTACAGTAAAAATTCTGCCTCGTCGGTCGTGTATTGAAAGGTACATGATCACCTAAGTATGTTTTCAACAAGACATAAGTTCGATTTGTTTCCTTTTCTGTTAAAAGATTTGTCTTTGGCTATAATATTTCAGTTAATTGAGGGGGACCTACCTGTAATTTTTAATTACCAGAAATAATTAGAGAGCTGTGCTTTTTCTGTATTTTATATTACCTAAAGTCATTTGATGATTGTAGAATCGAAATTTCCAAGACACTTGTGGAAAATTTTACTGCAGAAATAATAGGATAACAACTAACACAATTAACAAAAAATCCAAATCTGTTATTACAAATGAAACACAGAAATGGTAAATTATTTCAGGAGACATTTGTTTTTGTTTATTGTTCAGTAACTTCTTCACATCAGGTGAAATATTTGTCGATGACAGGAGCAAAAAATCATCCAGATGGTCATCACCTAATCTTGTTCTTAAACAACTTTTAATATTTCATTTTCAAAAAAAAAAAAAAAAAAATAAATAAATAAAATAAAAAAGAAAGAAAGAAAAGTTGTTTGCAAACATATGTAGAAATAAAGATACCATCATTTTCATATAATTCAATAGACTTTTAGATTTTCCACTTGGCAAAACATATTTTCCCCTTGGAAAAATATATTTCCTGTAGAAGTCAGCAGTAGATTCAGAATGAAATTTTGATTTTAAAAATTAGTCGCATTGTAAATCAATTGACTCACTGATATTTTTTTCTGCCACTTGCTCCACGAATTAATTAGGTAATTAGTGTCCAGTTGTTGGTAGGCCAGACAAAAATGCTTCGCGACCCGGTTGTGACCTGGGGACCGGTGGTTGCCGATCTCTGATTTAAATTTTAAACTGTTACCGGTTTTGCTTAGAGAGTTGGTGAGAGTTATGTTCCTTGATACAGAACCTCATTGATCACAATTGCTGAAACGATAAACTCAAGGGAGGTAACTTTCATAGCGTAATTTGTCAGCATTTTTGTCTCTTGAATCAAGTATATCTTGGTAGTTTTTCTAAGCGTATCTTAGATGTGGCTCAAGCTTGCAAGTTTTGGGGCACCCAGTGAGGAATCAGGGGTATTTTGAGAGCATAACAAATGAAGCATGTCTAATTTCTGGGGATACATCTCCTTTATCATTTATAATAATGGGTTAAGTGCATTCCATGTATATGTTCTTCATCATGAGGAGACTAATACTGTGTTTTCGTATAGACAACTCTGCATGTAATTCAGTTTACGGCCCAGTAATAGACTGATAAGCGGGGAATTTGGGGTTCGATGCCAAACATGATGTCGGTTTATGACTCCGTAATTTATGGTGAGAAAACAAATACTGATCTTGTTTTATAAATACTCAATAAATTGTGTGCATTCAGAAATTTCCTGTTAAAAACCTCTGTTCAGTATCTAGTTTTCAAAAGACTTTTTTTTTTTTTTTTTTTTAATCAATTCATTCCATGCAAGACAGTAAAGCCACTAAAGCACAAGGGATTACTAAGTGTGAAAGAATAAGAGAAAGGAGAAATATTATTAAAGAGTAAGATCATTAGAAGAGTAATCAATAGGACATTTTAATTTTTTTTTTTTTTGAAAATCAGTCTGCTGAAAAGCATGAAACTGGAAGAGAGTTCCACAACCAACAAGTGTGAGAAAAGAAGCTGTTAGGATAAAACTTATGGTTACATCAAGCCAATTTAACTATGAATTGATGAGAATGTTGCTAATTTAGTACTGTGCTTAAATTCATAAAATCTAGTTACTCTAGTGTAGAGCTCACTTGAACAATTACCGTGAAAGAAACTTTACAGCAGTGGGAAAATGATTGAAGCAGAGATGCCAGATCAGGACCAATAATATTGCTGATTCTTTTAGGGATTTTTATCAAGAATCTTTAAATATATAGCAGGACCACTGGACCATGTGTGACAGCAATATTAAAAACATGAACGAATAGTAGACATAGATATGTAAGATAGATTCTTAAGAGAAATTGTCTAGCACAACACAATTTTAAAACCAATTTTCTTTCCACTTCATGTCAGCTGAGAATGTTATCCCAAGAAGGCATAACAATTGAGTCTCCTGGAGATTAGCATCAGCCATGCTGATGGAAGGCAAAAGGATTGCTCAGATGATTAATGGAGACCAATCTTGTTTTGGAAACGTAAAAATTAACAAGCAATTCTTTACCCCAGTTAATAAGAAACTGTAGGTCAATTTTGAAGTCAGTTGCCAGTTTGGCGTTATCGAACTCCTCAGATTTGCTATCGAAAGAAGAGTAAATGTCTGTGCCATCAGCATAGATATACCAATTTGAGAACTGATGTCATCAGCAAGGCCATTGATGAACATTAAGAACAAACTTGATCCAAGGATCCTGGAGGACACCTGCATTAGTACAAAAGGATCTAGAAGAGTGGGCTGTTTAGGACAACTTTCATTTCATGATTTGATCTGAATCAGTTCAAAAATTCATCTGGGAACACAATCACCTTTCAACTTGTGAAGTAGACATCTGAGTGAATATTCTAATCTTTTTACTAGAATTCTCTTTTGACAGAATGGCTGTCCTGATAATGAAATTGTAATTTCTCTTGTGTAATTTTCAATAAATGAAAAGTGATTCTTACAATTATTGTGACACTATTTACCTATGGTAATTAATTAGCCGTAAAAACTGAATGGGAAAATGCTGAAAACAGAAAAGTGGGGTTAAAAATTATCCCGAAGAATATACCGTTTGACATAGGATTTTTTCTTTTCCAAAACATCTATTTTTCTCAAGAAACCGAAGAATTGCGTCAATGATAATTTCACAGAAAGTCAATGTGGTAGTCTCTTACAATTGATTAATTAATGATGGCCGCTGGTTAAGAAAACCAGAAGCAATAAAGATATTGTTCGAGAGTGCATAGATATTAGGAAATAGCTAGATGAGAGGGCCATGTGTTCATTGTAGGAATTTTGGAAGGGCGAATAAGGATTTGCATAAACAAAGTTCCAGTTGATAATTCTAAACTGCTCATAGATAAGAAATCTTGAATAAGCAATGGTGTCAAAAGAGTTAATTAATGAAGCAAGCTTAGTCACACCAGCACGACTGAGATGCCATTGGTTGTGTGGTAGCAGTGGTGATAGGCAGAAGTAAAATAGTAAGAAAAACTGAGAAGTTACTAATGCCCACCAAAAGAAATTGGTATGAGGTGCCAATGTGACGAGGAGGGAGTTTAGGAGGATAGCTATCATGCAACCTCTCCTCATGGATGAAAGGATTCCCCCAGAAATAAGAAGTAATTAATTTTCTAAAAATGGGAAGTAACTAATTTTCCTAGCCAGACAACAAAGGGACCTTTGTTGGAAATTGGAGGTTCACCAAAACCCCCAGGTTGCATCCAACTCTGCACTGGGTTTTGGTTGAAGTCCATATAACTGAGTGCCCTCGGGCAGTTTGCTAGTTCACATTTGGAGAGAGCTGACAGAGAGGTTCCATAATTTCTGCCTCCGACTGTAAACTTTAGTCAGTAATCATGATGCCGTTTGCTACAGTTCGATGAAGGATGTGTGAATTGGGTGTAGCTATTTTTGTTGTTTGTCTCCTTCACCAGACCTGTGGAATCCTTTTTACATTATGTACCTATTAGGATGAATTGTGCACCATGGCTTTTGTTTGTGGTCCATGTGACTTTCCTGAAAGGTAGAGAATCTCTAGTAGAAATAACACACTCTGTTGATAAAGCTATCAATAGTTTATTAATAATGAGAAAATATAAAAGTTGCAACAATCTCACTTACAAGATTCAACTTAAATAAATTCCTAGGTATTGACTGCGATCTAGTAGTTAAAATATGTTGTCAATTTTGCTGCTACTAGAATGTCAGTGTAAACAGATTGGCAATGTGATCTTAGAAAACTGCCAGGTATGAACTTAACAAAGTGGCATGTATGTGTTTATAAGGGATAAGTCTGAATGGGGAACTTTGATTTCATGCCTGAACAAAGAACTTTCCATTAGCATCACATGTAACCATGTTTTTAAAATACTTGGGATCAGACATTTTGTTAAGGTTTCAATGTAATTCTGTTAGATAGGATACTAAAATGACATTAGCCAATTATGTGTGGATTTTGTATAATTTTGGCAAACACATTAATCACATCATCAACACTTCCTTGGGGATGAGGCAGGGAATTTCAGTTAGACTGGATTTTACCAAATATTTTTGTTTATTTTGCTTTAAATCTTTCTCATAAGTATTTTCACAGATTTTTGCCTTCCTCATAAGTATTTTATCAGTTCAAATTAATAGTTTCAAATCAATCTTTATCAGGTTTCAAACCTGATTAAGTACTCTTCCATATTTTTTCCCATTTAATATTGCTAATTCTTTGTTCAGGATTGTTATGTCTCTCAATACCTCAAGTCACTAAACAATATTTCATACACTAATATGTCTGTTAGAGTATTGCTCAGTTACAATTCTTTTCTTGCTTTACTGCTTACTCTCATGATTTTGGATAGACTATTTGATGATCTACCAATGTAAGTTACATATGTTATGGTGGGTGATAAACAATCATGGCAAATTTTATCAGCACTCTGAATGAAATTTTATAGAACATTTTCACTTTTACATTGCTCTCATACAAAGACTGTATATTATTAAAAATCAAAAATGGATTAGAATTCAACACTTTTTCATACTCATTTTAAAAATGTGATTTAATATCTGTCAAATACTTTCTATGTTTCTTCTTGGGAGCTTTTCCTGCAGATGTTCTTTTGGAACAAGATTGCATAATGATGCAGTTGGGTGTGAAGTGACAACAATACTGCTAACTACTTTATGCAAAATTGTATTTTTAATTTTAATAATATATAACTCCAAAATGTTTTTAATAAAAGGACGTAAAAAGAAATATAACTTTTAAAAGGATGTTAAAAGAAATATTACTTTTTGTAATGTAAAAAGGATTCCACAGTTCTTTTTTACTTAAGGAAATTTCTAGAATCTCTGGGCATGAAGTGGATAATTAGTTTTCTATTAGTTTTTAGTTAAAAAAAAAAAAAAATTATTGGACAAAATTTTGTTATGCAACATGATAATTTTTTTGAAAAAAAAAAAAAAACAAAAAAAAAAAACAGCTCAAAACTGTACAAATTATCTAAAATCAAAGGAAGATTAGAGAATTGACTTTCCCAGACACCATAGCTCAGGACTCTGGGTTGGACATTGGGGATCTGGGGACAGCAATGCAGGACCGAACAGTGTGGAAAGGAGTTGTCAATGGAGTTCCAACCAACCATAGGGAGGTCGAAAGATGATGAATTTTGGAATTTTGCAAATCATGACTTGACTTATTCAGATTTTTCACCAATTGAACTAGTCTGGGACAAAATTGATTGTAAAGTTCCTAGTGAACTGCCTAAGAATAAGCAAGAGTTTTTATACACACTGCTTGGGAATCACTTCCAACATATTTATACAAGTTAATAAAAAGGATGCCAAGAATTTGCTCTGCAGTAATAAATGCTTGTTGGAGATTCTTTGATGAAAAGAAAAATATAAATTTGCTTTTAACTGAAATTATAATTATTTTATATTCATTTTGATTTGAATTGTTGCATAATTGCATGCAAACAGAAAAAATAAATTTATTTCTTTAAAGACATGAAATGTGATTCATTTAATTTCAGAAGAAAGAAATCGATGTGGTCCCAAATTTTTGGTTGGTAGTGTATATATATTAGTCAATGTGTTCCATACATACTATACAAAAAAAAAAATGCAGATTTTCTCTCTCTCTCTCTCTCTCCGGTCTCTCTCTCTCTCTCCGGTCTCTCTCTCTCTCTCTCTCTCCGGTCTCTCTCTCTCTCTCTCTCCGGTCTCTCTCTCTCTCTCTCTCCGGTCTCTCTCTCTCTCTCTCTCCGGTCTCTCTCTCTCTCTCTCTCTCTCCGGTCTCTCTCTCTCTCTCTCTCTCTCCGGTCTCTCTCTCTCTCTCTCTCTCCGGGGCTCTCTCTCTCTCTCTCCGGGCTCTCTCTCTCTCTCTCTCTCGGGCTCTCTCTCTCTCTCTCTCTCCGGGCTCTCTCTCTCTCTCTCTCTCCGGGCTCTCTCTCTCTCTCTCTCTCCGGGCTCTCTCTCTCTCTCTCCGGGCTCTCTCTCTCTCTCTCTCCGGGCTCTCTCTCGCTCTCTCTCTCCGGGCTCTCTCTCTCCGGGCTCTCTCTCTCCGGGCTCTCTCTCTCCGGGCTCTCTCTCTCCGGGCTCTCTCTCTCCGGGCTCTCTCTCTCCGGGCTCTCGATCTCTCTCTCCGGGCTCTCGATCTCTCTCTCCGGGCTCTCGATCTCTCTCTCCGGGCTCTCTCTCTCTCTCTCTCTCTCTCCGGGCTCTCGATCTCTCTCTCTCTCTCCGGACTCTCGATCTCTCTCTCTCTCTCCGGACTCTCGATCTCTCTCTCTCTCTCCGGGCTCTCGATCTCTCTCTCTCTCTCTCTCTCCGGGCTCTCGATCTCTCTCTCTCTCTCTCTCTCTCTCTCTCTCTCTCTCTCCGGGCTCTCGATCTCTCTCTCTCTCTCTCTCTCTCTCTCTCTCTCTCTCCGGGCTCTCGATCTCTCTCTCTCTCTCTCTCTCTCTCTCTCTCTCTCTCCTCCGGGCTCTCGATCTCTCTCTCTCTCTCTCTCTCTCTCTCTCCGGGCTCTCGATCTCTCTCTCTCTCTCCGGGCTCTCGATCTCTCTCTCTCTCTCTCTCTCTCTCTCCGGGCTCTCGATCTCTCTCTCTCTCTCTCTCCGGGCTCTCGATCTCTCTCTCTCTCTCTCTCCGGCTCTCGATCTCTCTCTCTCTCTCTCTCCGGGCTCTCGATCTCTCTCTCTCTCTCTCTCTCTCCGGGCTCGCTCGATCTCTCTCTCTCTCTCTCTCTCCGGGCTCGCTCGCTCTCTCTCTCTCTCTCTCTCTCTCCGGGCTCGCTCGCTCTCTCTCTCTCTCTCTCTCTCTCCGGGCTCGCTCGCTCTCTCTCTCTCTCTCTCTCTCCGGGCTCGCTCGCTCTCTCTCTCTCTCTCTCTCTCCGGGCTCGCTCGCTCTCTCTCCGGGCTCTCTCTCTCTCTCTCCGGGCTCTCTCTCTCTCTCTCTCTCCGGGGCTCTCTCCTCTCCGGGCTCTCTCGCTCTCTCTCTCTCTCTCTCCGGGCTCTCTCGCTCTCTCTCTCTCTCTCCGGGCTCTCTCGCTCTCTCTCTCTCTCTCTCTCCGGGCTCTCTCGCTCTCTCTCTCTCTCTCTCTCTCCGGGCTCTCTCGCTCTCTCTCTCTCTCTCTCTCCGGGCTCTCTCGCTCTCTCTCTCTCTCTCTCCGGGCTCTCTCGCTCTCTCTCTCCGGGCTCTCTCGCTCTCTCTCTCTCCGGGCTCTCTCGCTCTCTCTCTCTCTCTCTCTCCGGGCTCTCTCGCTCTCTCTCTCTCTCTCTCTCCGGGCTCTCTCGCTCTCTCTCTCTCTCCGGGCTCTCTCGCTCTCTCTCTCTCCGGGCTCTCTCGCTCTCTCTCTCTCTCTCTCTCCGGGCTCTCTCGCTCTCTCTCTCTCTCTCTCTCCGGGCTCTCTCGCTCTCTCTCTCTCTCTCTCTCCGGGCTCTCTCGCTCTCTCTCTCTCTCTCTCTCCGGGCTCTCTCGCTCTCTCTCTCTCTCTCTCTCTCCGGGCTCTCTCGCTCTCTCTCTCTCTCTCTCTCTCCGGGCTCTCTCGCTCTCTCTCTCTCTCTCTCTCCGGGCTCTCTCGCTCTCTCTCTCTCTCTCTCTCCGGGCTCTCTCGCTCTCTCTCTCTCTCTCTCTCCGGGCTCTCTCGCTCTCTCTCTCGCTCTCTCTCTCTCTCTCTCTCTCTCTCTCTCTCTCTCTCTCTCTCTCTCTCTCTCTCCGGGCTCTCTCGCTCTCTCTCCCCACTACTTATCCCTCTCTCTTGATTTATCTCTATATCTCCACACACGCAAACAGCATAAAAGATGCCTGTTTGGATTTTTTGATGTTCAGTGCATCTAATTAAAACAATGGAATAAGGGTGGATTTAGCTAAAATTCAGTTTTTTATTTGTTTTTTTTGTTTTTTTTAAATTTAAAAAAAATTTTTTTATTCACAACCTGCTGGAAAATAATGAGACTTGCCAGATGACAATGAGAATAAATTGATTTCTACATTAATTCAGCATCAAAACAAGATTAGTGTTCGAATCCTTCTCTAAATGACGTTATATTTTTCAAACTCAGAATATATTTTTTCTATATCTGCATGTTTGCTGCATGAAAGTTGCTGAAATGAATTAAAAATTTAAAAAAGTATCCTTTTTAGTTTCATGAAAGTCCAAAAAGCAATTCTGAAAATTGAAACATGAATTGATTCAAATAAAATCTATTTGGAGCTTAATATGAATTTTTTTTATGATTGTCTTTGTAATGTTTGTTTATTTGTGTGTTATTTTTTTTTTTTTTTTTTTTTCCAAGTCTTAAGACAAAATGTCAATAATACTTTTGATGTTTTGATTGAAATCAATATTATTGCTATGTCTACTTGCATGAGGTTAAGTACTTTGAAGTTATTTTTCTTTTTATGATTCCTTCATTTTTGATTCAACTTCTCAAAACAACATTTTTTCAAAGGCGTTACCAAAGTTTTGATTAAAATGTGCTTCTCTTTTATACAACTGTTAAGGACTTAATAATAAAGAAAGTTTTTAGAATGATTTATTATGTATGAAATTCTGAGGTGTGCTACCTGTGAAGAATAATATATATGTTTAGTATTTTGAGCATCAGATCATTATTCAAATATATATTGTTAAATATAACGGACAACAAATGTCTGTTTGATCATGAGCCTTTCTAAGCTTCATATAGTTGCTTTAATTTTGGGAGAAAGGAAGACAAAACTGTCCAACATCTTCAGAGTGGTTATATGAACATTTAAACATATATATACACACACACACACACGCACACACACTTAATTAACCAAAGAGGGGTTTAATATAAACTGTGACAATATAATTTTTACATTTTGGTTTTGTTTAACAACAAAAAAAAATCCTGATTTTGTAATACTCAATTCTATTTTTGTTTTTATCGATTCACTCCAAGCAAGGTGATAATGCCACTAAGATGCAAGGGTTTAGTGGGAGTGGAAGAGAATGAGAAGACTTAAGGAACCATAAGCTCTAGCCTAAACATTAAGCAAGGGATAAACCTCTACTCCTGTTTAATAGGTTGATGATATACCAGGAAAAAAAATATTACCTTTTAAGCATGCAAAGATGCATTGGTCACTTATTAAACTTTGTCAAGGCTGATGGTGTTGTTGACAACATTCACCACCAATTTGCATGTTCAGGACTAGAAGCTTCAAGTTTCACCAAGAGTTGGTTGAAGGTGAAAGAAAATCAGAGTAGAAGAAAGTGCCGATGACGTGAATTCGTTTATGGTTGACCTCAGGAAGTGACCCACACACTTGATTTCATGAGCTTCCTCTGTGGTACATATAGAATGAGACATGCAAAATCCAGTTATGAAAATACAATGGACTGCTGCTGACTCTGTTATAATTTTGAATGGCATCTTCTGTAGTATGTCTGTCATGCATAGCCCTCTTCATCTGCTTGTTCAATTGGGGATGGTCTTACTTAGTCTGGGGCCTCGTTTTTGAACTTAGAACTCCTGACGATGTCAGTCATTGGACCTCATAAGCTCCTCCACTATGACAAGGAGTGACCATCAAAAGTACACACATTATAACATACACACATAGATACATGATCCATTTTACACTGGATGTCAGAGTAAACAGTTCATCATCAAATGTTACTTTGTTTACTGACAATAATAGAAACATATGAAAGAAATTTTATTCTCATTAAAAGTATATGAAAGAAGTCACATTGAAAAACATTAGGCGATCACTATTTAATGATTATTGAACATTTATGAAACAAACAAAAAATTGTGAATTTTAAACTGGAACTTTTGTAATAAACATGGAGCAATTACTGTAATCAAAGCAGTTGAAGTGATTTTGAAGAGATGTTTTCTTGATCAGGCTTTGAATATTTAAAAGATCTGACAATGATAGAATCCATGGCGTATCAGGCAGTTGATGTCCATCTTTTGAGATTTGATTCTCCATTAGGGTTAAAGTCAGTGTGACATTTCTTGACTGGCTTTAAGTGAAGAATCCATTTCCTTAGTTTCTGCTCTTTCCCCAATGCCCTGCCCTGCCCTGTTCTGTCCTGCCCTGCCCTCTGCCTACATTTATATTGTCATAATTCCATCCATCACCATAATTATTCTCTTTCTCCATTTTTCTTTTCAATAAATATTTAGCTGTATTTGAATATCATCTAAACAGCTTGAAATATTGTTTTGAATTATTTAAATTTTTAATCAATTTAATTTTTTTCTTTTTTTTTCTTTTCTCTCCCCATAAGGCTTAATAAAGATGTTCTTGGAAGTTAGAAGTGAAATCAAATGATTTGCATCTCTTAAAATGTGTCAATCTCATATTTCTATGTACATACATATCCATACATTGCATATTTTGTATCTTATGTAATGCCTACTCATGTTGTCAGAAAATAGAAAATTAATTGCTCGAGTCTTCTTGTCTCTCTTCAACCTCTTAACCCAGTCATTCCCAAATAGTGTGGCACACCTCATAGATGTGGTGGAAGTGGATAGCAGGTGAGGCGGAATGATTGAAAGACAATCAATGATTTAGAAACAAAAAATTCACATGTCAAATATAAATAATTTAAAATATTATTATGGATTACTTGTAATTGTATGCATGAGTCCCAGTATAAATAGTTCTAAATAATTATTGAATGATTTCATCATCGTGATGTTTTTGCATTATATCAAGTATTAAGAATATAGTAATTAGGGTCCACAAATTGGAGGAGAGAGTTAGCAATTATAATGGTCTGATTTTGAATCCATGTTTATCTCTCTTTAACCCACTCTCTGTTTTTTTTTATTTTTAAATGTACTTTTTATCACATCAAATTTGAGGCACAAGCAAATTTTAATTCTGAAAATGCTGCCCAGAGAAAAAAAAGTTTGGGAACCACTGTACTAGTTTAGGGTTTTGATAATAGCTTGTAATGTAGTTTATTATTTTGTTTGGAATAAAATTAAGGTGTTTTTTGAGGGCAAGGAATATCAGGTGGACAAGGGTTGAGTGGGTAATAGTTACCTTTTTAAACCTTTTCCAAACCATAAGTCAGGTAATCTTAAGTTTTATTGTTTGTTTGTTTTTTTTTTTTCTATTACAGGGAGAAATGCACATGGCAAGAAATTTGGTATGTGTATGTAGCATAATAGAAGCTTTCTTTGAAAACGGCTTTCATTTAAATATCTAACATCCTTATAGTTTTCCTGATATAACATTAGTAGTTGGAAGTAATTCAATACTGGTTGTAATAAATGTAAAATGATATCTTAGTCTTGATGATGAGTTGGTTTGCTTAATGAAACAAAGCAGAATTAAATTAGATCTGCTTCATGTATTCTGCCAAGCGGAAACAATTGAAATGTACAGCTAAGAAATGTCCATTTTAGTGTCTTTATTAGCAAAAACTTTTATTGTTGTCATTATTGAAGTTTCTTTGTAATTTATGCATGAACAATTTGTATCAACAAAATATTCTATTTGCTTTTGCTAAGTTTTTAAAGAAGAAATACTATAAAAAATAGAGAATATATATTTTTCAAATAGTTCTAGCCCATTAATAATTAAAGATATTATAGTCTTACACTAACAGTTACAAACTGTAATTGTTACTGTTAAAGTTAAACCAATCTACCAAAAAAGAGATGGAAATTTTTTTTTTTTTTTTTTTCATGACAAACAAAATGACAAAAAATTACATTAAAATCTTCCTCTGGTTTCAGTATATATCCAAAATTTGATAACATGAAATTTTTTTCAATGTATTAGGTTGGTGCAAAAATAATGTCGTTTTCTAACATATATTACTATGTGAGAAAACGACATTATTTTTGCACCAACCTAATATCACAAATTTTCCCCACTTTATAAATGTTATTTTTTTATTGAAATTGAAGTTAATGTCCACTGGCCTAGACATAGAATGTCTTATTAAAGAAAATGTACCTATTGACTGGGATCAAACATGCACTTTCTTTAAATAATTCAAGTTTGCTTTACTGTTTGGTCATGGTGATCTCTTGAGCAAAGCAAGGTTTGATTATCCTTCATTTTAAGAAATGTACATCTCTTGTTGGGACGATTCAAAGTTCATATCTGCCAAGAAGTACATTATTTTTAATAAGACACTTTGTCTTGGCTGATATGCATTCATTTAACTGTTTGAGAAATTGGGCAAGAAACAAACAAATAAAAATGGTGATGTCTGCTTCCACTTGTATCCACAAACAATATTTATTGTAAAAGCATAATGTTGGATTAAATTCTAAAATATATATAAATATGAATAAAAGCAAAAGGAAAACTTCCCTTTGCTGATGCATCTTGTCCTCTGATGGACTTTATTAAGGTGAATGTAAGGATTTTATGTTTGAACAATCATTTATAAATGAAAGTAAAAATGTTCTTAGTTTATCAATTTTTAAATTTAAGAATGTTGATAAATATACTTCAGGCTAACTGAAAGTCAGAGTAAACTATTGAGAATGCTAAGTGATGTAATTTGACATGCACACATATTAGCTTAAAAGCCACCCAATAGGACATCTTTTAAGTTAGCTTCCATGGATGGCTCTTGCTTGGGCTTTTGGCTTGTTCAGGAGTTAAAGAGTCCGTAAGTCCTTGTATATTCTCAACATTGGAAGCTCTCCTGACTGCTGTTTGGTCTGGGTTTAACTTTGATAGAACTTTGTTTTCCTCACTGCAGCCTTGGATCATTTCATTGTAATCTAGTCCTCTGTTGGAAGGGGTTTCTTTTTGTGATACATACTACTGCTGTATGCGATAGGATAAACTACAGAACTCAAAATTGATTGCTGCAGTATTGCATTAATTTTTAATCTTAACTTTAAAAGTTCAATGATAATTCTGCTGCCACTTAATTTAAAAATAATTTGATGTACATAGGTCCTTACTTTCCATGCAAGCAGTTATTTTTATTTTATGGGTGACTTTTTCTGGATCTTGCAATTAATTTCAATTATTCCCAAATTTATTTACATGTTATAAAAATTGTCATCATACAAAAATAAAAAAATAAAAAAATGCAAAAAACCACAAAAATATACTCACAGTAATAAAAACTTGGGAATTCAAAATTTCAGGATTGCAGGTCCGGATCCGACCTAAAATGTTTTTAATTTGCTCAGGGAGTCAGCCTGATTCCAAAATGTTGGGCTACGGCCTCTATGAGTAAAGTTGAAAATGTGTGACACACTGACATTCACATTTATTTATATAGATCACACACACACACAAATAGTAAGAATAGAAGCTAAAAGCTTAAAATATAAAATGAACTGAGAGCTCAGTGCCAAAGTTGAGAGAGCCTAAATATAATATAATAATACTATTAAAGCTAAAATCCACTTTTCAGTTTCATGTAACAACAATCATTATCAAGCACCCCAACTCTAGTTTTGTAGTCAAACCTTTTAGTAGTTGTTCTGTTCACTCATCAAATGCTCTTTTGTATACACTTTGTCTGATTGGGTTGTTGAAACCTTTTCACTTTCCAAAATGATAAAAGTTGATAACATTTCAGATTTATTTTGTTGTTTAATCTTTCTATAAAGTATAAAAAGTCTTGCATCAGTATTTATGACTTCTATCAGAACAGCGTTGATGACCATGCAAAGACTGATTTTTGTCAACATTGACTATAGAGGTAAAAGCTTTTGAATGCATAAAATAGTTATAGTAGAGTTGTTTACCCAAGTGATCACTCTTCCACTCGTTTTTCTGTCAACCATTGTGACATGCCAGTGATGGTATGCTTTATCAAGTTATCTACCATAGGGGTGAAGGACAGAAGTGAATTCATGCTTTTTTTTTTTTTTTTTTTTTTTTTAAGGGCATTAAATATGAACAAATATGAACTCTATTTGCCAAATACATTTTGCATACTTGTAAACTTTAATCCATCTTGTCTTGCCATAGATATTCACCAAAAATATGCTGAGGATTGAATGAAAAAAAAATACATGAAACTCTTAGCATGGATTTAATAAGTGAACTATTTTATTTTAATTTTATACAAGCATACAAATTAAAAGGTAATTTATAAAACAAGAGTTAAGATTTCAATTCTTAATCTAACAAAACTTTAAAAATTGTCGATTTTTGAATAAAAAAAAAGGTAAAATGATTAACAATCTATGTTCAGAATTGTTATTGTTGCAGTAATAACAAGAAAATAATTGAAAAACAATTTCTCTGTATGGTGTACAATAATCAATGTATAATTTGTTTACAGCGACAGCACAAAATGCAAGATTGAAATTTCTTTGTCATTTAATCTGATTTCAACATTTTTAGATCCCTTCCAATTATTTTGCAAATATATCTAGACTCATTAAAACTTATTTTCTCTCTCGTTTATTCTTGAAGATGCATTTATAATTCCTATATTTTTGAATTGTTAAACAGCATATAAGTTTGTTTTCATGTCTTTATTTTCAAATGCAGCCATAAAAACAAACAAATCCTTACAAAGTGACCTACAAGCACACCTTGGTTCATCTATCTATCTCTCTCTCTCTCTCTCTCTCTCTCTCTCTCTCTCTCTATATATATATATATATATATATATATAATGGTAATTGGAAAAATGCCAAAGAACAATCTTCACAATATGAAGTCTGCCAAAGAAAACATAAAAAATAAAAGACAGGAACTTACCTCCCCCCCCCAAAAAAAAACCTACAGTGCTCAATGCCTCTAGAAAGACAGACTCGTACCAACAACAAAAAGTACTCGGTGAATGTTGTAATGTGCATCGTAGGGCTTCTAATATATGTAATGCTTCAGCTACTTGCTGTGACGTCTGTATTAATTAGACTGAAGACTGACTCCAAATGACTTTTTTTTCTTAACTCTGACCAAGAGCTCTTTATAGTTATTCATGTAGTCACTGGGGGTGTACTGTTTACTCCACAACAGTGACTGATCCAGATTCTTACTCTTACTTTCATGTTAAGGTGATCATCAGACGACACCTTGGATTAGAATTGGAGTGCATATATATATATATATATATATATATATATATGATGAAACATAGTTTTATTGTATAATTAAAAGTACTCAGCATGTATAAACATAAAAGTGGACACTGAGGTCAACACCAAGTGGTGACAGTCTTTCATGCTTCAATGCAATCTTCTGCTGGTCAGTGGTGCATTATGGGTAGTAAGGTCTATTGTATTATCCTGATGATTATTGGATAGGCATTAATGGTTATAGTTCAAATTATTCTAGAGACTATTGAGTAAAAATTTGGATACTAGTGTGGTTATTTGTTAACTTTTGACTCATTATTTATTATTGATTACATAATTATTTGTTGTTGATTTATTATTATTATCATTATTATCATCATTATTATCATCATTATTATTATTATCATCATTATTATTATTATCATCATTATTATTATCATCATCATTATTATTATTATATTTAATTGTGTTTGAGTTCATTCATAGTGTATTAATTTATTATTTAGTTAATTTTTTTATTTAGATTTTCTGTTTATTTTTATTTTTTTATTTTTTTTGGTGGGGGTTGTCTTATTTATTTAGTTAAAAATATTAGCCTTGTATAAAGTATATTACATAATGCATTATAATGTATAATACAATAGACCTTAGTTTTCATTATGCACCACAGACCAGTATATATAAATAGCTGAGCTAAGACGCTGGTCATTGGAACCTTTATTTTTGCCCCTTTTATTTTCAGTTTACTCCCCTTCCCATTTAGGTGACAGTTCTTCGGTGAATGTACTAGATTTTATAAAAGCAATTGGAATGTACTCAAAAAATATGAGTGGCTGAATAGTACTGCATATATATATATATATATATATATATATATTCTATCAAACTGTGTTAAAATCCATTTCAAAACACTGTTGGCATTAAATGACCCACTGAGGTTGATATACTATAAAAAAAACAACTAAATCTTGGGTGAATGTGGGATGTCTTTTGTTTAGAGGGTGGGTAATTTTTCATAATTCCACAGTATTTTTCATCCATTTAACTGTTATCTCTGCCAAGATTAGACTATAGGTGTTCCCCTTACTCACACTGTTTTGTTTAGTTCTGTAAATATGAACATTGAAGATTTTATCAACCCAGCCCTCCACAAAAGACTGTACATATGGGTTTAGGTAAGGATTCTTAGAGCAAGTGTGGCATTATGGTCTTTGTGTAAGGCAGTGTCATGTAAATGTAATTTTTTGGTGAAAGGAACAATATATGAATGACTGAGTCAGTGATTGAAGTTAGCTAAGTTATCGATAGAACAAGTGAGGACCAGCCCCCCCTTTTTCCCCATTTTGTCCTTGTGGTGTATTTGTACATTTGTCTAATAAATATTAAGATTGTGTTGAAGCATGAAACAAACTGTCACCACTTCATGTTGATCTCAGTGTCCACACACACATATATATATATATATATATATATATATATATATATATATAAAAGATGTAACCTTACAAAGGTGTTTTCCTTTTATTCAAACTTAATGATTATCCATTGTTTTCATTGTTACTATTAGATAATTCTTTGTATCTGTTTAATTTAAACTGTTTTGGAATGCTATATTTAGTGTCTTCAGAAACAATTCTTTAATTTATTATCACATACAGATTATGCATTTCAGACCTATAAAAAATAATCTGCTGTTTGTTTAGAGCAGCCGAGATTGATTTATTCTGATTTGATGAGTACTCAATAGGATTTTATTGCTTACTTTTAGGTTCAGGCTTGAGTCAGTTGATTAGAGAAATGTTATCTCGAGTGGAATGGTCACAATGCCCAGCAGGCTACACTGTATTATATTCAGCTGATAGAGGCTTCAGGCTTATTATGTTAAAGATGGGAAAGATTGAAATACACCAGTAGAATTGGTACATTTATGATAAATGATATTATGATTACTTGCATTATTTACGTTATTCGGTCTGTTATCCTCATCTTCATTGTCATATTGACAACGTTTTGGCCATGGTACACTCTGGCCTTCTACAGGTGATTGGAATTTTGAACTGAACCCTTTTTCATCCACCGAGGTAGATTGTTCTAGTTCCACGTGCCATGCCTCTTCTGGATATCTCGGTGGCCTGGTATTGAACTCATAACTCTTTGGGCCTATTATCTTGAGGACATCTGTGTATGAATTTTTGGGACTTATGAACCTAATGTCTCAGCAACCTTTTTTACCAGTGCTCATATTGCAATTTTTGTTAGTAATGCATTTTTTACCAGAGCTTATATTGCAATTTTTTGTTGTTATTCATTGCTTTTTTTCTAGTACTCCTTATTACTGGTTAATGTTATATTTCATTTCTATGCTTGGTCCGCTCAAGAGATTTTTGTGGCCTAGGATATGTGCTGATTCCTTAAGTTTTCGTATTTTCCAGTGATACTCTCTGTCTATTATTTCAACGACTCTATGATAACGGGTCAATTTAGGAGCATTATTTACTTCAGACTGTTATCCTCATCTTCATTGGCATATTCACAACGTTTCAGCTGTTGTATGCTCTGGCCTTCTTCAGGTGATTGTAATTTCGAACCAAACACACACACACACACACACATACTTCTCATTACTATAAACATCATTTTTAATGTGTACACATGCTTAAGTTGCTGTTTTTGTTTTTTAATCTTATTAGGTTGGTGCAAAAATAATGACGTAATAATGTCGGTTTTTGACGTATTTTTTAATGTCAAAAAACGACATTATTACGTCATTATTTTTGCACCAACCTAATAAAATGTGAAATGGCCTAGATTTTTTGGACATTACAATCTATGCCAATTAGTAATTCACTATTTAAAAAAAACAAAAAAAACAGGGGTAGCAACTTCTATATGAGTACCCACTAAAAATGACAAATTAAAAGATTCATCCATTCATACTATATATATATATATATATATATATATATATATATATATATATATATTTACGTAGCAGCCTTTCTTTTAAACATCTTTCATTAAATATGTCAGAGAAGGAAGATTTAGTTTTTTTAATCAGTTTTTCCAGCATCCATATGTTTTCCTGTATTCCCTTACTCCTACAAAACGAAAAGATATAAAGATGCTTGAAAAACTGAATAAAAAATTAAATTTTTGTCTGCCATATTTAATGAAATAGAGATAGAAAAAGTAGTTCCATATTCTGGGAAGTCATGTTAATATTTGCCTTGCAGATCATTAATTTTCATTATTAATTACTTAACGATCCTCCCACACTTAACTAAATGGTTATATAAACGTGCTTTACATTGATTTCTACACTTTGTACACTGTAATACTAATAGCAAACACGCAACTGACAGCTCTGAAAATAGATATCTGATGTCATTTTTAACTTATCCTCTATATGTCATGTTGGGGATATATATCAAAGAGTTCCTAACTTTTTTTGATTTGTCACCAACTTTCGCACGGAAACATTTTGTACTTCCCACCTGTATAGTAAATATTCAAAAGCATACCAAAATTGTCTATATTTCTGAGATAAGGTATTCTAAATATTTACACTATTTACATTGTTGTCTTCATCTTCACTGTCACATTCACAATGTTTTTGTTGATCCGAAGCCTTTTAGTCCACAGGAATTGAACTCAAAACTCTTTGGCTCAAGTCACTTTTTGGGTCAATCACCCTACATTTTTATCCACTGGGCCATGTTATAAAATGCCTTTTTGTTGTCAGCTGAAAATATAGTTTAAGGAGATTCTATTTAGCCAGAAAGTTGTTACTGCTGTCATATCCAAAATGAATATTATAAAAACAAGGGAAACTCTTCCGGATGTGAAAATAAATTTTGTGTAAGTTTTTGTTTTGAGTCTTGAGACAACATGAAATTAGATTTAGATTTTCCAATGTAATGTAATTTATTTACTGGAATGTTTCTCTAGCATTGTGCCTTCTAAAATTGAAATGGTTGTCTAGCAGTGTGTTTTTTTTTCCACTATTATGGTTACTTTTTGGGTTCTTATCTTTTATGAAGTCAAGAGATAAACTGTTATATTTTGAAAAATTTCGATATTTTATAGTTGATGAATATAGTATATTTTCAATTCTGACTTGGCAATTTAGAGAGTGAGAAAGGATTGTTTAGATTTGTATTGGATATTTTTTGTTTGTTTCTGGGCTATACCATTTATGAAAAATCATAGCATTCAATCAAGCTCAGGAAAGGTCATTTTCTTGCCATTTCTCTCTCTGGTCACTCTGATTGGTTGTGATCAATGAATCATTCTTTTGCCTCAAGCTAACTCCTAGGAAATAGAAATTAAATCTGAGAATTATTTCTTTTCCCACTGTGGCCTCAATTTCCTTCTCTTTTAATGATGACAGACAACTCACATTAACCTGTGACAGAATACATTTCCTACAAGAAGAATGGTTCTGTCTGGACAGTCTTACTCTTTGCTATGATAAAGTAACCTCCATTGTTCTTTTGAGCCATATCTCTCTCTCTCTCTCTCGGGTTTGATATTGTTCAAAATTAACTATCCTAAGGTGTAAAATAGCTGGCTGAATTTAATACAAAACCTTTGCGACTTTCCTGACAATGATGAAATATTCAAATTAATATTAAACCATGATGATCCCCTTTTCTAACATTGGCTTTTAATCTTGCCATGTGTAATTACTGGTATTTATAAGCTATGAATATCATCTTTATTTTATGTCTCAAATGTCAGTTCTCTTTTCATACCAACTTGAATAAACATCTGAATAGAAAAGCATTTTTATTTATCACCTTGTAAAATATCTTGTTTGTAATATAGAGAAATAAAACCTTAGTGTTACCATTGTATGCTTTGTCAAGATGAATTTTGCCAAAAGCACCATTTTTCTGTATTTTGATGAAGCCTGATGGATTAAGTGTTTTCTTTTGTAAAATTTTGGATATGATTTTGTGTACCAATATTTGGATGAGTTTGCAATCTTTTGTAAATCAGATAACTAGAGTTGTGCAGCACAAAAAATAGAAAAAATGCAAGTGTTCACTATTTTGATATTTCTTCATTTCACCCTTCCTCCTCCCCACAGATGTTTGCAAATTTATTGTATTAATCATCTGATATCCACAGATTTTTATATAAGTTCATATTTCTGATCTGTTGTTAGTGCTTTGTGAATATTTTGCAACAAAAAACTGTTGGTATTTTGGTTTGGTTCTCATTGAGAATTTAGCAGGAAGTATGAAACTCTTCATTTCTAAGTGGTTGAAATGAAATTGGCTCAAGAATAAAGACATACAGTGCTAAATATTTCTAGACTCTCTCTTCCTGTTTCTCTCTCTCTTCCTGTTTCTCTCTCTCTTCCTGTTTCTCTCTCTCTTCCTGTTTCTCTCTCTCTTCCTGTTTCTCTCTCTCTTCCTGTTTCTCTCTCTCTTCCTGTTTCTCTCTCTCTTCCTGTTTCTCTCTCTCTTCCTGTTTCTCTCTCTCTCCCTCTCTCTTGTGCTCACGTGTTCTCTCTCACTCCTGTGTTCTTTGTCTCTCTCGTGTTCTCTTCCTCTCTCGCGTTCTCTCGCTTTCATATATCAAGGGAATTGTGTGTCAAACAGAGTTGTTTAAACATTAAGTCCTACTAATTTCTATTCAAGGGACTACCAAAATCCAGCCATCAGGCCATGGTATATCAAAAAGATTGAATAAAACTGAAATCAAAAAAGAACAGAAAAAATAGATTGAGCATTCTGCCCAAACTATAATGAGTGGATTATTTAATAATGGAGGCTTTTAATACTTCAAATCTTGGCAGGGTCTATATCTCTCTGTTAATTTTTTTTGTATTTTTATTTGATCCAATTTTCAGAAAATTCCTTATTTAAAAGAAAATAAGATGGTGAAACACAAAATAAGCACAGAATAAAACCAGTGACATTGATTTTTCTCTGCTGCATATTAATAGTAGGCTTGAGAGTATCAGAATTTCTTTCATGAGTATCCATTTTCATTACTTTGTTAAACGTGATAATTGCATAGAAATATTTTTCAAATAACTTTGTTCATTGATCAAGTCACATTTTTATTGCAAAGTTAAATACAAAGCTAAGTGCTTTAGGCTCTACTTTAACATGGTTACAGCACATGCGAATCTCCATGGAAACAAGCTGAGAAATTATTTTAAAAAAATTGATGTGTATATCATATTTTTTATAAGCAGAAATATGTCTGTGTGCATGTGCACACACACACACACACACACACACACACACACACTGAAAAGTTCTCACCTTGATGCACTTCCTCAAATCAAACATCAGGGGAAGGACTTCTTGGTTAGGCAGAGAATTTCGTAACATCCCACATACATACATACATACATGTGTGTGTGTGTGTATATATATATATATATATATATATATATATATATATATATATATACACACACACACACAATAAAATAAAATAAGGACTTGAACCCACAAAAAATGAAAACAAATTTAAATAAAGATGATCTCATTATATATTCCTTGAAGGATTCCCTTTCAACCAACACTTAAAGAATCAGTAGTTTTAGGACCCAGCTGGTGACCAATTTACCTTAAATTGCCATGGTTAGGCAGGTAGTGTCAGTTGCATGCTGATAGGGTTTTGGCTTGCATTACTTTGTGTTATAATACTGTTGAATACTGTCTTTCAGACAATGTATGTAAATATAGCATACCATAAGATTACATTTTATATATATATATATATATATATATATGGCATATGTCTTAATGTCCCTGCTGTGGTCTTCTGAAAAATGGATAACATACTGGAAGTATATAAAATGGCTTCAGTGATTCCACCAGAAATGCCCGAGACACAGACTTAATCAAATGGCACTCATTGATTCCAGAGATTCCTCCAAAACAATTGAAATAATAATAATCCTTAACCAGAGGTGATGGGTAGGACACGTTGTGAGAATGAAAGATAACGTAAATAACTTTTCTATAGAAAACTGAAAACTGGGAAAGTGTCCACAACACACACCTCAAGAATCGTCTTAGGGCCATGGATGTTGAAATGAGATGGAAATCATCACAAGTGATGTGAGGGGCTGGCACACATCTAAGTAAGATGTTGCAATCATTGTGTGTGTGGATTATTTAATATTTACTTAGTATTGATAAATGAAAGGTATCTACTATTTTCCCATTTAATTTTTTGGTAGTTAAATATTTTTAAAATTGGCACATATCTTGCTCACAATTCTGTTTATCTCCTTTTCTTGGCACAAAAGTTTTTGACATTTTGGAACCCCACTTCGCTGTGCTCCTTCAAGCTACTCTATCTACAACCAAGTTTTCTTTCAACTTTCTTGGGGTCATTGTTGATATCTTAACATTTCTTTGGTCATTATTTGCCATGATTTTTCATTGCTTAGCTCAGTACTCAGATTTAGCCATGAATTGTTTTATCATACATGTGCAAAGCAATGTAGTCTTTGGGTGGCTACCAACAAGTCCTTAAGAGGGATACCCAGATATTTGTACAATGGCACCATGCTAACTTTTTTAGTATGCTTGATACTGCATGTCCACCTGTTCATAAAATTATCATTTCATAGCAAACATTCTCAGCATAAGAACGATCAACATAGGTCAAGACACAACAAACACAGCACTTTCCCCTCAAGTATGACAAGTAATGTAACAGTTTGTCAACATGAGCAACATTTCTCCAGACTTCCTCCCACCTAGGTCAGTAAATTTTTGCAGACAACCGCTACCAGCACGAACACATTGTTACCCAGGTAAAAAGTGTCATTGAGTTTGATTTGTTCGATGCAGATCCCATTTAGAAAAAGGAAAAAAAATACACAGAAAATAGAATTATCTTTTTAAAGTTTAAATATTTAAAAGATTTATATCATAAAAAATTTGGTCAGGTTGAGGGGATAACTAACAGAAATTTATGGGAGAAAAAGCAATAAGTTCATTTTTAACCACTTTTTTTTTTTTTCTTCTTCTCCATGTTGACACAATTTTGGCCTACAACAGTTAGATTTTACTAGATTTATTTTTATTTTACTTTCCATTTTTTTTTTTTTTTTTTTTTTTTCTCTTTAAACTAATTCCTGTAAATGATCTCAGTAGTATTATCATAAGCATTATAGCATCTATTCTTTGGAGTATTATCTTCAATACAATGTTTTAGACAATAGCTTTAGTTTTCCTCAGGTTTTGCACCTGGTTATCTTTAAAACTTGATTGTTTTTTTTTTCTTTCTTTTTTATTTTTTCATTTCTTAAGCTTTCCATTATTTTTTTTATGATAAAAGTATTTATTGTGCCTAATAAATGTTTTCAATACATTGAATTCACTAGTGAACATTAATCACATCATTTGAATGTTATTTGGTAAAAATTTCAGATCAGAATTCAGCTAATCTGTCGGGCTGTGGGATTTTTCATGTACTTGCTATCATTCCAAATGTAAATTTAGGAGGTTAGTCTGGTAAATGGCAGATATTGTGTGTCGTTATGTAAGGACAATTGATCATATTTGTGTACTTATGATGTCAATCATTTTAAGAAGTGTCATTAACATATTCAGATCTTGTTTAGACAGTTTAAACTCTTTCACATTCTTGAAAACACTGTTTTTTGATCTTTGTAGAATCTGTAACAGAAGAGGAAGAATTAGATTGACCAAAAACATGGTGGCAATGCCAAGAACATGAAAGGACTTCAGTTATCTGAACAAAGATTTGGAAAGTGCAATTATATTTGAAATTGTTGATAAGAAAAGCTTTACAGATTTTTTAAAAATGTCTAATGAAGTCAAGGTGTTGATTAAATGTTAACTGGTATTGACAAGACTTGAATCTTACATTATTTGACTTTTACATTTTATTAATTCCAGTGCATCCTCAGTTACTCTCAATCAGTGTGTATGAAGTGGCATCATTGCTCAATGATCTTAAATTCTGTCTGTGTTATGTGAGAGATTGCCTACCTCCTCTCTCAGGTGGGTGGCTGCATGTATTAAAAATCTTTGGTATGCTTGCAAAACTGGATCCAGGTGTGAGTGCATGTAATTCTACATTTGAGTGGCTGGGAGCAAGCTCAAGTAAACTCTGTGCATATGGCCCCCTTGATCTGGTATGAAATTGAGTGTAATGTCTTTTCTGGGGTCTGAATTGAGATTCATAAGAGAATTTAGGTGAAAAAAAGTTTGATTACTTTTTAAATTTTATAAATTGGACAAACTTTTTTTTTTTTTTTTTAAGTTGCAAATAAATGCACTTCCTGCTTTTTCCTTCTGGTTTGTGGAACAGGCTTCAAAGGATGTATTCCCCCCCCAAAAAAAAAAAACAGAATGACAAATTTATGAAGGTTGAGGGTACAATAAAGAAAGGAAGTTAGCAGCCAGTTTTACTTTTGAGTAAGCATAAATCATTCAACAAGTGACCTTCAGTATTAGGATGGGGGAGGAGATTAGCATGAAGTGCCTTGACCAACCACTTAAAGGCAACAATGAATGCTCTATCTGGCCATATGAAACAAAGATGGAGTCAAAAGTTACATCAGTCATGTTGCCCCACCAAACCACTTGGGCTTTGATTGGTTGCATAGGTCTACATTTTTCATGCTTCTTTTTGTTGATAAATTATTTCAAGATCAACAAATAAATAAAGGGAGAAATAAATGTATTTTTTTTTTTTTTTTTTTTTTTTTTTTTTTTTTAATGTATTACCTGTCAAAAATTTGAACGGAATGACATTTGTACATTTAAATAATTTGTGTGCTTTCTTGGTTCAAACTAGATGTCTGTCTCTCATTTAACAGATTAAAAGAAATTTTATTTTAAACATTAAATCAAGAGGAAAACATTTGATATTGTAATCATATTTTCCATCTTTAAATAATTCTTTGATTTTTCTTTTAATTAATTGACAATTTAAAAAGTGAGTAGAAAGATCCTTGCCTTGAGTTTATTTTTTTTTATTTTTTTAAGTCTAAACTGTAATGCTGAAATATTTTGTCTTCTGAACAGATGTTTTCATTCAAAGGTGAAATCTTAGGTTTTCATGAAGATTTCACATATCTTTTAAGAGAAAAGTTTATAAATAAGGTTTACACTTTTTGTGTTTTTTTTTTTTTTTTTTTTTTTTTGGGACATTTTTTTCATTGTAAAGTGGAATGGAAGAGTGCCAAATTTTGTATTAACTTAATAGGAATTTGTGAAACTCATTAGATTTTTTTTATTGTTCAGCTCATTAATTTTTGTCCATATTCAGCTCCCAGTTATAAACTGAATATTTATTTATATGAAAAACTATATTTTGTTATATTACTGATTGTTAATATTAATGCAAATGGATATTGAAAAATTCATAAGTAGCAGTCGAATAACCATATTCCAGATGACATTTACTTTTCTTAAAATGATTTTTATTGATGAGATCTCTGAATATTTTGGGTTATAGCCTAACCTCATATATTTTCCATTGTTATTCTTTTCTGATCACTGAAGCATTTCATCTGCAGATTAAAGAATATTTTTAGCATTGGTATTTTCTTGAGTATATGTAGTGGATCATTTTAGCTTTTTGTGTGTGTGTATGTACTTCTTTTATATAACTCTGAAACAAACTTATCACACTCACTCACACACATACACACACACACTAAAAAAATAGATCATTAAAATTTTAGCCCCACTCTAGAATCAACTTTAATAATGCCATGCTTAGTTCTAATGATTCCAAATTCTTACTACTTTGCATGTCTCATTTTTTTTTTTTTTTATTCCATTCATTATCTTTTTCTTTAGTGAGACCCATTAATAAATATCTTTTAAAACTCTGTTCACTGAGCCTACCATCTCATATAACAGGCCACTTAGCCTTACTCACTTCATTTCTACAAAAAAGAACATTTCTTCATTGCAATGGGTGGATATAATGAAAATTTGTATAGCATGGAACTATATTGGCCAAAATAAAAATATTTAATCTTGGAGGAAAGGTTTTGATATGATACCAAAATTACGATCTTTAAAATCACATCTTTACTTACCTCTTTTCCATGTCATTGTATGATTGTCTGAATAGAAGCACTTGCTTGTTTGTACCATGTTTATACAAATGAATGAATCAAATAATTTTATTGCCATTTGGTTGATTTAAATTTATAAATATCTAAAAAGACAGATATCAATCAGTTTGCAATATTTCAGACTAAGAATCTCATATTGTCAAGTGAGAATACAGAAAACAGTGTTATTGTCATTACTTGTGTCAAAATATTAAAAAAAAAATTATTAATCCAAATAACAAAACTTTCCACTGAAGCTTTTTTTTTTTTCCTTTTTTTTTTTCTATTTCTAATTCAAAGCATTTTACACTCTTCTTCATAAGTTCCATATATTTTTTATTCTTGTGCTTGATTTTTGTGATCTTTTTTTATTTTGAAGATGATTGCCTTATTTGTAGGGTAATCAGTACCATTGGCCTTCATTCATAGTTATTCACATCACTCACACCACTGTCACAAATGTGTAAACACATTTCAACTTGTCACCAATGGTCAGTTAATTATTTTGTTCGTTATTTTGACTTGTCTTTTACACTTAAGCCGGGTAATTTTGAGCATCGTCATGCAGATTCTGGACTAGACAGTTTTTATAAAATAAGAAAAAAACATTCTATGGAAATCATTGCTAATGAATTTATTAAGTACTAGCAGAACCCATGGAATTTCCATGGACCGACTAATAGAAGTTTGAGTAAACAAACATGTTCTACATATATGTATGTATAAAAATAACGCATTGAAGAAGGAGCAATTAAAATCTCTACAGATATAATAGAATGAGATAATAAGGCAGCAAATAGTAAAATTGCATATATTTGTACAGGTATATTTACAAATACATTAAATCTATAATTTTTTAAACATACAATACTCATAGGTTGGGAAAATAAACAAGACATAGAGATATTTGCAAGTGTCCACCATGTGTGCAAAGATTGCCAATGCCAATCAGTCTATGGTACTTCCCCACGTCCCAACATAAAGCCATGCTAGTTTCCTCCAATATGAATACAGTAAACAATAGACCTATATATGTACAAAACTATATGCCGCATATAGTTTCCTCTTATGAAAGATATTCATCATATATATATGTACACACACACACACACACTGCGTGCCAAATTATTATCAAGATGACTTTTTTCTAATATTTCAAAAACTGTCCAATCAATTCATGCAAAATTTTCACACAATGTTGGCAACACTGACCTGTGCAATCACTGAAGTTTTTGTACTGATCTGCGCAATATAGACAAACTGGTGCCAAATTTGTTATCAGCACTGTGATTTGAGTGTGCCAAATTATTAGAAAAGTGTAAGAATTTACTGAAAAGATGGGCCATAAAAGCAGTTTAAGTGATGCTGAAAAGAAAACTATCATCTCAGAACTCTCAAAAGGTAAATCTACCCTAGAAATTTCTAAAATTATAGGGAGGTGTCATCAAACAGTGAAAAAGTTCACCACCAACCTTACACAAGTACGCAAAAGAGCAGATAAAGGAAAGCCGAGTGTTATTTCGTGTCGTCTCATGTCATGAATTAAACGAGAGGCCACGAAGAACCCTGGACTTAACAGTCAAGAGCTTTTCAGTCACATGGGGATCCTACTGTGTCTAAAAGTATTCGGTGTCGGTATCTGAGGGAAATAGCAACAACAGTCAAACTTGTATCGAAGCCTCTGTTGACGAGAAATCACATTCAAAATCGCTTGAAATGGACCGAGGACAATATGAAGATTGACTTCTCTAAAGTTTTGTTCACAGACGAAACTCGAGCAACACTTGATGGGCCAGATACATGGTGCAAAGGCTGGGTAATAAATGGACAGAATCACCATCAGCGTTTGAGACACCAACAAGGCAATGGAGGCATAACGATCTGGGGTGGTATTATTGGAAAAACATTAGTTGGCCCATGGAGAGTACCAGATGGTGTCAAAATGACTGCTGATGCATACATAGCGTTTATGAAGGAGCATCTTGAACCGTGGATGAAAAGGCAAAGAGTTGCCTTCAGAAGGGCCATTGTTTTTATGCAAGATAATGCTCCCTCACATGCTGCTCACAAGACTACTGAATATTTGAAACAATTAGGCTTCGATGGACCTCGAAATATGAAGTGGCGAGCAAATTCTCCGGATTTGAACCCAATCGAAAACCATTGGAGCATCATGAAGTGAAGACTGTACACCAATGGACAACAATTCAGGAGCAACGCTGAGTTGTGGAAAGCAATTCTTGACAGCATTACAGCAGATGACATCCTACAATTAACAAATTCTATGGACTGTCGACTGTCGACTTCAAGTAATTTCATAACAGGGAAAGCACATTCCCTATTAATTTGTTTAAAACTGCCTTTGTTTGTATCTGTTATTATTTGTTTGATTATCTTATTTATTAGCTTCTTTTGATCATAAACATTCATGTGCAACATTAATAAACGTTTTGTTTGCTCAATTCTGAAAATTTTACTAAACCTTTCTAATAATTTGGCACGCTCAAATCACCGTGCTGATAACAAATTTGGCGCCAGTTTGTTTACATTGTGCAGATCAGTACGAAAATTTCACTGATTGCGCAGGTCAGTGTTGCCAACATTGTGTGAAAATTTTGTGTGAATTGATTGGATGGTTTTTGAAATATTAGAAAAAAGTTATCTCAATAATAATTTGGCACGCAGTGTGTGTGTGTGTGTGTGTATATATATATATATATATATATATATATATCAAGGACACATACCTAATGTAATCAAGGGTCTCCAGAATTTGTGAAAACACTCCACTCCTTCAAGTCAGAACCTCTTGACAGACAATGTTCTTAATAACAGTTTGTTCTCTTCTCCTTCCTTGTTTGTATGTCTCCATCACCTTAACCCTTACATCCGTGAGTTTGTGAGATCTAGAATATGCTGCATGACTGAACACTGGCAGAGGTAAGAAGAATCCTACCTTCTCAAATGTCTGCCCCTGTGACTTGTTAATAGTCATGGCATATGACAAATGAACAGGAAACTGGATTCTCTCCAAGGTGAATGGCAAATTAGTGACTTGGAGCCAAATTTATTCTGGAGATGAGGACAAGTCTGCCAATTAGTGAGCCATTAATCAAGGAAACCTCAATTGAATGTTGATTCATAGCCACCACTTCCAGTTTTGTACCATTACAGAGTCCATTCTGGATAAAAATGTTATGAAGAAACATTACTATTGAGCTGGGTTTTAAACTCAGTTTATGAGGAGGCATTCCTGATGGTGTCAGAGAGTTAAGAAATTTAAGTGGATAGTGCTCAGCCTCAGCAGGATCATCTGTCAAAACTTTATCTGTACTATAATAGGTGCAGCAGTCACTTGGAATTTATCTCAAATCTTCTTCATTGATCAAGAGGCAGTTTGAGATCTTTGGTGAAAGAATTACTCTGCTGCTTCTTTCTTCTTCAGATTGTATTGTTGAAGATATCATCCACCAGAGAGCCGTCAACGCATAAAATTTGAATCACTGCTATGTCATCAACAGCAAGATTAGGGTCTTGTGAAGCTGTTGATATTCCATTACCAAGATGCAAGAGCCATGCTACAAATTCCCTTTTGATATGCTGTTGTCCTGTTGATTTGCCTTAATAATCAGAATTGGATGAAAATCAGCCATAGAGAATTTTTAATACAGATTTCAATGATTGCCTCACGACTTTCTCTTGGCAATAGGGGTAAGACTTGCCTAAAGTCTCCTCACAAGAGTACAACTTTACCACCAAAAACAGGAGCAATGCCAGTGATACATTACAAGGCTTTATTAATAGCATGAAAAGCAAATGAAGGGATCATAGAAGCCTTATCCAAGATGATCAAATCCAGGTTTCGTTTGCATAGTCTGAAGTGGCTGATACACTGGCCTCAATGAGTGGGGCAGGCAATTTGAACAAATTATGGATAGTCTTTCCACCTGACAGTAGTGTAGAGGCAATACCTATCCATGCACCACTGCACACATTGAAGGTGTTCCTATGCAAATATGAAATGATGGTATTAAGCATAAGTTTTACCATGACCACCTACTGCATCTACATAGAAACAAGAGTTTTTGAGCACCTCACCTCTCCTCTTTTTATCTACAGATTCAAACACAGCATTAGCAATCAGTCTCTGTTCATCAGTAAGTGTTGCAATGCCTGGATAATCGAGGTCTTCATGATAGTCAAACTGTGGTACTCCAGTAGGTTCAGGCAGCCCAATTGCTAAACAATTAATGCCATTCTCTATCAGAATTGCATCAGTTGAGTGCGGTGCCATGTTTTGTGCATGGTTTGCGTTAAAACTGTTGGTGTAAGAAATTTTCAATCTTGGATTCCATGTGAGTGACCCACAGGTGAAGAGCATTTGAAGGGTTAATAAACATGCACAAGGCAGAAAACATGCACATGCATCTCTAAGGGCATCTGACGGCAATAGTATCTAGCAATGCATGTGTTATCGTTTGAGAGAAGACCGTATCTCAGACGTACTGCCTTAAATGTTGGTAAGATTTCTCCTTCTACAGTGTACAAATCCTGGAAGCTCACAGTACCTGAAATATGCAGCAGCAACATTTGCAAATGAAATTTTTCTGTGTCTCTAGGGCTCACTGTTTACATTCTACTGATGTTGATATTCGTATTCCTTTGCCTTGGTATCCATTTTCTAGAGTACTTATTAAACATAATGCAGTGGAATGTCAGGGTACAAATGGTTCCTTTCATCATCATCATCATCATGCTCATTCAGTTTAAATCATGCAGTGGAGGTAATGTCACAGTCCCTCTGTTCCTGAATAGCTTGCTGAGTATTACCTCTGTGAAAGTAACTCTTTACTGGTCTTCAAGATGTACAGCAAGTCTGTAGACATTGTGAGATGTGTCACGTAGCTTGAACTCTGACAGACTCCACATAGCTTCTGGAGGAGAAACATATCGGCAAGCAAGATAATTAGTAATTTCATCATGAGCTTGATTTTTGTTCATGATCTGCTGCTAGGTTGTCTCTTACTTCAATAGAAGATCAGTCATGTCCCTTGTGCATGTACTTGAAGATATATTTAATACTGTTTCACTGATGAACAAATTTCTACATTAATGTGAACTCTGTACTTTTCAGCAGGTAGGCATTATACAACACAATGTTTCTATTGCCAACTGAGTGACCTTCCACTTGAACTGTGACTCCAGTATTGCGTCTTATGTACTCTGGATAGCCATTCAAAATCAGAAGCATTTCATCTCTCTAGTTCTTTGGGAATTTCTTTTGGCATGAGCCATTTTCCATGCAAGAGGAGAAAGGATTATAGATTCCACAAAGACCATGTATCATGCATTTTTTATTTTTTTATTACTAAATCATGCAAGACTGGGTCATCATTGGCATCAGGAATTTCAGCTGTTATGATTGTATCTATATCATCGCTACCTTATACTCTGTCTGTAGAGCCTCATTCTCATGTGAGCAGCTTCCAGTTTTTGATGAATGCAGTTTATAAGCACAAAAGTAGGAACCTCCATTTTTTTTTTTTTTTTTGTTGTGATATTTAAGGTTTAAAATGAATTTTTTATGAATAGAAAGGCTTTTTTGAAAATTTCATTTTATCTTTGAAAGCCAAAGGATTAAATTTACTATTTCCAGTAAACATAATACACTGGTGTATTTCAAATAGAACTTAGTTATTTGAAATTTTTTTTTGTCACCATTTTTTATTTTATTTTATTTTTTATTTTTTTAACATGTTGGTGGATTTGTAAGCAAAAGTTAATTCTTGGGTTTTAGAAATCTTGAAAAAAATATTAAAATTGTGAACACGCAGTGTTGAAAACCATTGACAATAAAATGAGAGAACTAATTTCAAATGTGAATGAAATAAAGTTTAAAAATAATTAAACATTAGATTTCAAATTAAATTCAAGGTTTCAAAACAACTCTAACAAAAAAAAAATTAATGAAAAAGTAAATCAAAAACAAAAATTTTATGAAATAAGAGTTAAATATAAAACTATTTGAAAGGGAATTGCAAAATGACATGCAAATTAAAAAATTAGAATTTCAAATAGAAATTTAATTAGAAAGATAAGTTAAAGTAAAAATTATTTTTTCTAAAATAAAATAAATACTTTAAATAAAAATAGATAGTGAAACCAAAATTCAAAAAAGTAAAACTTACTTTAAAATTTTGAAGTGATGGTTTTTCAAAGTCTGTTGAGACATGGTGAAATACAGAAATGAAATGAACGAATTCCAGTCTCAAAAAGTCGAGTGGGTTTTCCCAGTTAGGAAATTCAAGATTTCAAAACAACTCTTAAGTTAGAGGAAAAATTATTTTTTTCTAGAATTAGGTTCTAATTAGTAAGGGGGAAGACAACCCTTAAAACATGTGACCTTTTAACAATACTGTCATTTAGAGGCCACCCTAAAATATTTTCTGAGGCCAATTTAATTTTGCAAAATTTCATGGGATGTTATGTTTCTTTGAAAATCACCAGCATTTGTTGATGGCAAGAGTGAGATGGAGTGGGTGAAGGTGTGTCTTTGAAAATTGCCACCAGTGAGACCCTGAAGATCACTTTTGAAGAGTTTAACAGATGGACTAAATAACTAAGGAAGGAACAAGCAGAATTATAATAAGATATTGAACATGACAATATGTTGACCATATTTTCTGTTTTGTAATGAAATCTCAAAATATCTATGAAGGGTTTTATTTGCATGTATATTCAGGCATCACTGGGAGAACCTACTTCTATGATATTTCAAACCAAATGGATGACTCCAGAAAACATTTTTGACTTGGGAAAGCCTAATGATAGGGAAAAAAATAAATATTTTTTCAACATAATATCTTTTGTCAATACACTTAATCCAACACTTTCCCATAGATCAAACATTATATGTTGTGAAAATTCCACGTTAAAATTCAACTGTGTCTCGGGCTATAGATTTATTGATTCAGCTTGTGTGTGGTGGTGTTGAGGTAATTGGTGATGATGAAAATATCTCATCCAAACCAAGAAACCCTTCCGTTAAGAATTCTGATATCTGGTTAGTTTTTTCATCACCTCCCTCCTTTTTATATATAGTCATCCACAGACACTTTTTTGCTGTATCACAGCTCCGCAGTGCGGCTAGATGTGCAATTGTTCAAGTTGTGATTGAAACTCGACTGATTTGATATCAGTCAGATATCTTACCCCTAGGCTGTCGTCGCATGGCAGAAAGGAAGGGAATTTTAACGTTTTTTTCTATACAAAGTATGCCAGCAGCTCTGAGAACTCAATTCAATTTACTTGAAGAGTAATGCTTGCTTATATATATATAATATATATAATATATATATATATATATATATATATATAGTGTGCACAATATGTATGTTTTCTCATGTACTAATGTTAATGAATTACTATAGTGCATTATACTCCAAATGTACAGTCACTCAGTTTCTAACATGCTTTGTAGTTGAAATGTAACTTTAGCAGGAATGATGCAGTAATGGAATCATATCTTGCCAAAGGAATTCAAGTGCACCAAATCTTTGCTCAGGCAATGCTAATGTCTGAACACACCAAATCTATTGACAGAACTGTTGTTCGTTCCTTTCTTTGTGTGTCTGTATATATATATATATATATATATATATATATATATATATAAATTTAGAAAACTTCCACTTTGACATGTCTCACCAATGAACTAGTGTTATTGATGAGACGTGTCAAAGTGAAAGTCTTCAAAATTGTCTTATTCTCTGTCAGATTCTCTGTCAGATTCTCCTTCAGGCTTTTCTCATTCATATATATATATATATATATATATATATATATATATATATATATATAAATATGTAATGAAAAACAAACCACTTTAATTTCATCCTCTTTGGATTTACCAATTCGGTTTACCAAGTTCCTTACAACTTAACTATATATATATATATATATATATATATATATATAGTTAAAATATCTTTACAATTTACAACTGACTAAATCTTGCACATTTGTTTTTAATTTGTCAGTAGGTAATTGCCTATTTTGATAAAATAAAAAAGCAAGTGGAATTCAATCGAGTCATGAGTGGTCATGATGAACAAAATGAATTGGCTTTGGTTTATTGTCCTAACTACATCCTTATATTATTTCAATCTGCATTATTTTCTTTTTAGTCTTTTTTTCTTGACACTTTTCAACCTTAAGTGAAAATCATTTGTTTTAGTTGCCAAGAAAATAGACAATTTTTTTTTCTTTGGTCAGTTGTTTCATGTTTAGCACTGGTTTTAAAGTGAAATAATAGAGAATTGAACATTTGTCCTAAGAGTTTATATTTTCAAAATGTCTATCAAAAAGAGGTGGAATGGGGGTGTTTCAAATTTTATTTTAGGAGCCATCAATCTTTAATTGCATCAGTCTTAAAACACACACACACACACACACACACACACACACACACAATTTAAGTTTAAAAAAGAAAGTGATGCAGAAGATAACATTAATCATGATACAGTTATAAGAACAATGTATCATATTTGATGACTGCAGAACTTTTCTTTCCAAATAAAAAAAAAAAAAAGTTAAAAAAATATTTACTAGGTCTTATATGACTACTTTACCCAGATGCTGTAAATCATTGATACTTGTTTTGTTTAGTGCCATTATGCTGTACTATTAATTTTAAATGGAAGTCTTGTATATTATCAAAACTTTGAAATTATTCTTAAATGAAAGGAAACAATTGAAAAATCGGTAAAGTACTTTTTCATTATTTCCAAAAATTAATAGTAATTATAATATTAGCTGTTTCCTTTATAAGGAAACATTTGGCATTAATTGATTAAGCAGTTTGTACTAGTACTACTGCTGGTTGAAATTTATATAATCTTTCTCTTAAAACAATTTTTCAGGAAAATAGTTTTCTCAATTCCAGTCAATTTTTCAGGTTAATGTTTTGGTTTTGTAGCAGTCTGTGGTATTGGGTGAAACTACCTCATGTACATAATTTTTTATGTTCGGTTTCCTTATCTCCTCCACTAAATTTGTTATAACTGATCCATATTTTCAAATTTTGTACTCATATTTGTTTGTAAAAAAAAAAAAAAAAAAATTAAATTTAAAAAAAAAAGTACCTGGTTATTCATGTCATTTACATTCATGGATGGCAGTATTTTCTCTAATTCTTGGGATTAAACTGAAGATTTATTTACTTTTCTTTTTTATAAATTTATCTTAAAACAAAAAACAAAACTGGAGACATTTTATAAAAAAAATCAAATCTTATATATCAGGTATATCAGGTAGCATTTAAGCTATCTCCTGCAAAGGGCTCTTGATTCAGCCCTTATCGCAATAGGTAGAGTGCAGTAGATGCGTTAGGCAAAAATAAACTACAGAAGTTGTAACACCACTAATATTATATTTATTTATTTTTTTTGTTATATTTTTGAAAATGGTGATCAAACTTTTCCTTGCAAAGGCAGGAAAAAGGAAGGGAAGAAAAAGAAAAAAGGGGAGAAGAAAGAAAAAGAAGGGGAGAAGAAAAAATGGTTGGGAGGAAAGAAAAAGGTTAATATCATAGCAATGATGAGACAAATTAAACCTGAGCTCCTCATTGATTAAAATAAACAGAAGTAGGAAAACATCTTAATTTGCTGATTGGTAGAAAATCAAGCTACTACTCTATATAAAAACCCATTTATGGAGGTCATACACAGAACTTGATATATAAGGTACCCAGAATGCTAGCTGTTATAGTTCATGGCTGGGAGAGGAAGTTTGTTGTCCAGATGGCCTGAAACTTTTGACGACCTCATGAGACAACACTGTGGAGGCATTCTGGAGAGCGCTTACTGCATATTGCTCAATCAAATATTTTGAAACATTGTAATTTGAGAACAGTAATTTTTTTCATTTGAACATGAAAGTTAGAGAGTTATTGCCCTTTAAGTTGAAATTGTGATACAGTGACACACTGACATTTGCATTTATTATATAAATTTTTAGCTTTGAATTATATTGTATGTTTCAGGCTTTAAAAATATCTCCATGTCTGTAAAAGGCTGTGAAGCACTACATTGGCTAAATTTTGGCTTCATTAGACTTTCTCAGTTTGTCAATTATGTACAGAGAATTTCAATCTTAGTTGCAAATTGTATAATAAGGATTGAATGATTTTTTTTGTTTCATATTATTATTTAGTAGTCTGTTCATTTATACAATTTGTAAATATCTGCTTAGCTACAAAAATTAAAATATGCACCAGAATTGAAAATCCGAAATTTCATAGAATTCAAGACAGGAATTTCATTTATCTCGGAAAGATAGCAAAAGGATGTTCTTGGAATTTGGCCAGGATGGACACAAATCTGAAATAATATTTACTAGATTTCATATTTCAACTGAAAAGAATGTATGTGTTTTCCCGTAAAAATATTGACTTGCTCATTAGTATGTATCTCATCTGCTTAATCTGTAACAAAGAATAGCTTTTGACATTCGGACAGATATAAGATATAATTACAGTAAAAGTGTATTTGGTCAAGTGAAATTCTAGCACCTCTTGATATTTTTTTCTGTACTTTAGAATTCTCTGGTTCAGTTTTTTGTAAATTATTTTGATAATTTGAAGAACTAACTTGAAATTTTAGTATTTCAGTGCTCTCTCTCTCTCTCTTGAGAGAGAGAGATGGATGCTAATGTATTCAATCAAAATTAGTTTCTTTAATAGGGATTATTAATATTTACTTTAAGAAGGCAGGAATCAAAGAAAATGACTGGAGAAATGGAGTGACAGTGCATGTGTTTTATTCTGATAGTACAACATAATCTTTTGAAGCTTTGTATATGGGAATCAAGCAAAGTATCTCTCATTTTAAAAAAATGAAAATGACTTTTAAAGACATTTCAGTTATGAAGTCTGATCTTTTTTCCGGTTAGACTAAAGATCACACATGCTTCTGCGTATTTTTCTTTCTTTTCTCTTACACAAACATAAACACCTTCCTCCTTTCCTATTCTCTTTTATTGTACACAGACACTCACATTGTATTCCCTTTTATTTTATAAACAATGTATTTGTTCTTTTTATTGTCTTGCCAAGTATTTGTCTCCTGACTTTCTGAGCAACACTTGATTTGATCTCTTCAGTTTCTGGTCTTAAAAAGTGAGAAAACATTTTGAATATGTTTCTTTTTTTTCTTCTTCTTTTTTTTTTTTTTTTTCTTTCTTTCTTCTTTTCATTTATGATATTTAATTTCCAGCTTTTACTTCTTTGCAGCCTGCTTTGTAATGTTTAATGATATTGGTCAGTTTTTGACTGACAGTGTTTGCCAATTTAATCTTTTAAATATTGACTGCCTTCATGGTCCACCTATTCTGTTTGGTTTTTCTTTGCTTTTCTTGAGACTTAATTTTAAAACAGAAATTTATTCCTAAAAAAAAAATAAATAAATAAAACAAACAAAAAAAAAAAAAGAAAAAAATGTCTCTATTTGTTTCTTTTTATTTATTTCTTGCTTTGTATGCTTTCTGTAATCATTTTTGTATTTTTCCTTTTCATGTAAACTTTTTTGCTGATCTCCTGTAGCTGGTGAGTTTATTTTATCCCCTGTTATTATTGATTTCCTGTGTTTTATTCGTATATGAACACAAATTTTAAGTACATTGTTTTGTTGTTGTTGTTGGTTGTTGTTTTTTTCTGCTTTGCCAATTCTGTTTCCTTTTCTTCAAAAGTTTCAGATAAATTCAGCCATCATAAACCTTTCTCTTATTTCTCAGTTTGCCAGTTTTTTTACTTACTTTATTTCTTCTTGTTTGCAATTGTTTCCTTAATCTTAGCAATACGAATCCATTATTCTTGCAATCATTTGATTCAATTTTGATGGTAACTTGGAATAGGGAGTTTTGAAATCATCCGCAGACAATTTCTGTAATGTTAAGTTTGTTTGAATGATGCTGTGTGGCTGAAGACCAAATATTGTTCAGTTCATTAATCAATACTGTATTCTATCATTAAGAACCAAAATTCTATGACTTGATCTAGTTTTCTTCATTATGAATATGTCTCTTTTGAAACTTTCACAGATTTTTTTAAATTTTCACAGATTTTTTTAAATTTTATATAGAATTATTTCCTGATGACTTGATTGCTTCAGGGTATATCCATATAGGCATAAAATAAGTTAAAATCCTGCCTTTGGTATGCTTTTATGTCTATCACTAGGCTCTGTCAGCCCAGTTCACATATATTTAATGTTTTATTTATTTTAACTCTTTAAAATGTAACATTTAAGTAGGGACCTTATCAAAAAACATGATACCAAAGGTTTAAAAATTTTTAAAAATAAAATCTTTCTTGAAGGTTTTATTTTAGTTTTAATTTCAAGCTAATAGATTAAATTTAATATTTACAATAAGCAAAATACTTGCTGTATTTCAAAAACTAATTTAAATTGAGTTTTTTCTTCTTTTTTTGCTAAAATAGTTGATTAGTACACTGTTTTTCGTTTTTTGTTGCTATGCAGTTTTCTTTATTAGAAAGTCTTCCAAAAATAAAATATACTTTTCTGAAATTTTATTTCAGGAATATTAACTCAAATTAAGTCAAATTAATCTGATTTGAAACAAATATTTTTTTACTTTGTTTAAAATATTGCAGAAATGCAATTTTTAACATGACAGTAGCTGTTTTGATGACTTGGTAACAGATCTAATGTTGTTCTATGGAGACTTTATCTGTAAAACGTAATTGAAGAAAAAGATGTGAGCGCCTTTTTATAATTTTTAAGTTCTCAGTGATATTAAAAATTTAGGAAAATAATCTCCGTAATGTTTATTGAATTTTAGAAATGTTGGCTTTACTATAGTTATTGCTTTTATTTTGTATATAGTTGCCTGTATTTACAAAAAACAGCACATTTATACACATGAATTTAAAAAAAAATTCTTTTAAAAAATATTGGTCTTTGATTTGTATTAAGATTTTTTATTTATGATTAGTCAATACAGTTTTTACTTAATATCATCTAAGAGGTTGAAATTAATGCATAATTTTAAGATTTAAAACTTAATAAATTTTTCTAATTAAAATTTAAAAAAAAAAATGAAAAAATTCTTGTAAAAATTCATTGTTCATTGAAAAATTTTTTCTTATCACAATAGTGTCCTTAATATATGTTATTTATAAAAGTAATTAAAAGCTTTTCTAATGAAATAACATTTTTATTGCATTTTTTATTTTATAATTCAGAGCAGACTTTTGGTAAATAGTGTTTCCATTTGACAAAAAAAAAATGTTGATTTAAATTCTTCAAGAAGTCATCCTACTTTTAATTAATATAAATATGAAGAGCATGAAATTTTAATTTCTTGAAATTTCTTACAATTAAGTGGTGTAATGGATGTTAAAAAAAACTCAAATAATTTCATCCATTTATGAATAAGTCCTGAAAATTTCATTAAAATCCAATAATTATTTGATTTTTGCAAGAATTTCCAAAAAAGTTTTTTTAACACCAAAAGAGACACTAAAATTACCTATACTAATCTTTGGCCCACCTGTTGAAAGAAAAAACAATTTTTAACCAAATTTTCAAATGTGCTAGAAAGGATTAAGAAACTTAATAAAATCAAATCAAATCATTTGGTCTTTTCTCTTAATAATAACAAACATTTTGATCATAAAACTTTTTTATCAAGTTTGGGCCTTTTTTCATCATGGTATGCTCTTTTTTTTTTTTATAGAAAAGTATTGGAGGTACCTACATTTAAGTGTTGACCAAATTTTATTTTTCTAAAAAAAAAAAATTCCCTCTTTGATTATTCAGTTTTTGCCATTACCATATATTCACAATCCAAAAATTTATATAAATCAATGATCAGGACTTCTCTCTATAAAAATTTATTCATCTTTATAAAAACATTTCTTTGCATCATGTGATTGCTTTCTTTCTTTTTCTTTCTTGAAATAATTAATTGCATTTAGAGCCTTTTCAGGATTTGAAAAAAAGCAAATAAAACATTGGCAAAACAGTTTTTAAAATATTAGACAATGAAGGCTATAGTTTTTTTTTTTTCTTAAGTTTATGTTTGTACATATGTTTTATGATGAGAACTTATGCATGCTTTGGCTTGTGCATGCAGCCTCCATTATAATGTCTGCATGCTTTCAATTACTGTGTAAATACAAATCAGAACTAGAAGAATATCAAAAAAGAAAAAGGCTCAAGTTAATCTTCTCAACAAGCCTTTCTATATTCTTTCATTAAAAAAACCTGCACTTAAAATAGTATGTTGCACATTGGCTTTCTTCCCACAGATGCACACAATGTGGACTTCCCCAAAACCGCTCCCCCTGCCAACTCCTACAAGACAGAATCAATCTTCAGCCACCTTACAACACAATGTTTCATTCTTGGTTGCTTATCCCACTGACCCCAGGACACCTATTACAGACTTTGAGCAGTGCCATGAACAAATTCCTTGGCTTTGGGAAGGTAGAAGGCAATACCATCAAATGCAACCCAATTTGCATTCTTTTGATTCCCTACCTGCTGTCTCCCCGGTCAATTTCAAGATGAGTAAACTTCCAAAACAGGTTTCTCCTCAGCACTCTGCCTACCAAAGACTGAGTCTTATGCCAACCAGTTATTCCCGTGAATCTATTCCTGCCTCAACACCTAGCAAATCCAGGCACAAGGTTAAAGCTGGGCAAAACCCATCACCTTGGAAACCCCCTATGAAAAGAAAAAGTAAAATATCTAAGGTAAGGCCCCTCTTTTTTTTTTTTTTTTTTTTTTTTTTTTTCCTTTCTTTTTCCATTTTTTTTTTTTTTTTTTTTTTTTTTTTTTTTTTAAATGATAGGAACCAAGTTTTGGCTGGAATAAAGTTGCATCCCAAGTGACTCATGTCTTTGTACCTGTTCAGTGCAGAATCCGGAGTTGCATGTTTTTAAGCTGCTCTCTCAGACTGAACTGCTTATGAGAAACCTCAGAGCATGTTGGAAAATCTACTGTCTTGCAAACAATGCAACAAAACATTAAACCCATGTTGCCTTAATAGTATTTGTAGATCTGGATTTCCTTGCAATTTAAAATTACAGAATCAAAAATCTTTTGCATTTACAGAAATTAACCAAAAATTGATAGATTATGCAAAAACAGCCTATTTTTTTTTTTGTTTTCAAATGAGATGAACTGTTAATATTGTTCATGTTGATAATGTTATCAAAAACATTTTTACTGTTACATTGTTTATTTTGTGTGTCCGTTTTGTAAAATGTCTTAAAATTTTCATTTAATCTCAAAGCCTTTTATGCACATGTCTGCTTGTATCTTGCATTATATTTTCTTTTCTTTATATTATATCCAATTCGTAAAATAAAAAAACAAAAAAAACTTTGCTAATTATTGTATTGTAATTGATTATATTGGAATGATGTATTAATAGGAAAAATGGAAAAGATTAAAACTAGATAAGTAGTTCCTATTCCACCAGACAAGTATTTCTCTTGATACTTTTTGTATTTTGTCAATACTTTGACAAATCCAAAGACCAGAATCTTTTGTTAAATCCAAATAAAGATAATTTGCTTTACATAAATTTTGAAGTTAGATTCAAAAGGGGGAAACAAATGAACAGATTTAAGTTAACTACACAATATAGTCTAATTGGAAAGACTATAATGATACAAGAGCACTAAGCAGTGTAATTGTGTTCTTTCCATACATGGAATAATTCAAGATCTTTGCACAGTATAGAGACATATGCCCATATCACATTGAAACATGGGTTCTTGTCTGATGACTGATCTTGAACTTGTTCATTACGTAGATGGGTGATGACTCGAGAATATCAGGTACCTTAAGTTTGTATAAGTGGATGGTGTAATGGATAATGTCTCAGAAGAATAAATCAGAAAGCAGAGTTCCAGTCCCCATTGGGTTCATTATATTCACTTATGTGCAAAGACTGTTAGGAATGGTATGAATTCATCTCTTCTTCCCCCAGCTTTGGATTAAATAATAAAACTTTAGAAAACCATTATATATATATATATATATATATATATATATATATATATAATTATTTATTTAAAAAATTTATAACATAAATATGTTATAAAATCAATACAACAATAGCCATTTTGTTTCAACACCCTCGGTGAATGTTGAATGTAAAGTAAATGGTTTTAAAAGTTTCAAATTAATTAACAATCCTTCGCAAGGGGAAAACATTTTTACAAAAGCTAGATGGGCCAATCAAAATACAAGTATAGGAAAATTCAAAAAGCTTGACAACGAAGTCATGTTATAATATCTATTCAGATGTTTAAAATATGGGTAGTATTAAAAAAGAATTTATTCCAACCAATAATTACTAAATTATATGATAAAATTTAATATTAAAATTAAAAACTGCCAATTTCAAAATCAAAATTTAATCGCTATTAAGTCATAGGCTTTTGTAACTTGTTTTTAAATTGCTTTGATTTTATTATACAATGAATAAACTGATACATTATCTATATATCATTTCCAGGTTTGTTCCATTCCAAAATTTCTGTTTATAGGATTTGGTAATCATATAAAACTCATTCATTCCTAGAATCTTTTGTTTTTCTTTGAGCATTCACATGTCTTTCTATCTCTTACAAAAACTGTTTTTCCACCAATATATCTAAATTATAAAGTGAGTAATTAACCTATTGAGTTCATTTTCTGTGACAGATTATATAAATTCATTCAGGATTATCATATATGTAAAACTTCTTCAGTAAAGATATCAGTTATGTGTTACCAATAAGATGCATTTTTAAATTTAATTTTTTTAATGGTGTTCACACAATTTATTTAAATAAAGCTAGTCCCAATAATTAATCTTGAGTAAGGAGAATAAGCAGAATTATTGGTCAGAAAAATAAAGTTTCTTTAAACAGCAATTTTCATATAATTCTGAAAACTGTTTTTAATGAGAAGAGTTGCTGGATGGGATTGTAGGCAAATTATTTTTAGGGATGGAAGATGAAAGCTTATTTTCTGGGAGTTGTAATATAAAATGATGCATTTCTTGAAACAACTTTTGGCCCAAAACTATATTTGTAAAGCACTCAATAAGAAATTAACTTATTCTCCAATTAATACAGTACCCAGCTACACAACATTGATTTTTAAAATATTATAGAGATTCTCATTGATTTTGGGATCAGGAATAATATTTACAGTTATTGTAATATTTGAAATCAGACAGATAATTGGTTCTTCATTAAAAAAAAATTCTTTAATCTTCAAATGTTAAGGTATCTTCAAATGTTAAGGTATTTTCTAAATTTTTAATTGTACCTCAATATTTTAAGACTATTGAAGTTTTAAAACCAATATATACATAAAATATAGAGGGGGGGAAAAATCAAAATCAATGTTTTGTAATATTAAAAAAAAAAACAAAAAAAAAACCCTTAAGTGTAGAGGTTAAATATAATTGATCCTGATGCGGTCATCGGAGCCTTCAGTGTCTGAGTAGAGTGAACATAGTTGTTAGGCTGGCGCAAGACTGAATTTCAGTATTGGAAACTTTGTCCTTCCATGATATGCCCAGGATGCAGCAGATACACTTCAAATTCAGTCTCTTCTCCTGCTTCACATACGTCATCCACCTATGTAAATCATGACTTTTGTGCCCTTCCACCTTCCTGGGGTGTTTGTTGTTCCACAAGTACACAACAAAAATTTTGTACAGAAGCAAACAAAAGGGAGGAAATTAGTCTAAAGAATAAACACAATGATTTAAAATACACAATGTAGCAAAATTCAGGCAAATGAATTTTGTTTTAAATAATATACATCAAATAATTTAAATTTTGCAAGCCTTTAATTAAAATATATATATATATATATATATATATATAAATCAGTGTCCACATCAAAATAGTAACTTTTTGTATACATATATAAAACTGAAATGCATGGGAAGTTTGCCTGAAGTTGTAATGTGGTTTTTATAAGTTAATTTCCGTTTTTTTTTTTTTTTTTTTTTTTTTTTTTTATTCTTTAACTTAATCCATATTATTGAAATTAGATCACATTTTACCACCTATAAGATCTGAAATAACTGGATTGTTGGGCCAGCTTGGTGGGTGAGATAATGATCAGTATTTGAACCAAGGTAGAAATAAAAAAAAATTTGAATGTTGATTTTCAAGGCAGGTTAATCTACTTTCTTGAAAGATTGGTTGAGTTACTAACTTCAATTTCCTACAATTTGACCTTGTTCGTCATGAAGATAAGCTTAGAAAAAAAAATCTGTAATATGGAAATGCATAAACAATGAATTCTATTATAGAAATTAAAATTGTGGATCATGGCTATTGTTTTGAATGAAAGATTATAATGTAATGTTATCAAAAACAGGTCTGGTTTCATTGTTTTCAAAGAATTGCTGGAATTATTTTTTTATAGATTTCCAACTCATGTTTTGGCCTGTGCCTTTTTCATTTTCCCCCTACAATGTGGATGTGTCAAGTCTTTCATTGAACAGTGACATTTAGGAAAATATTGCTTGATTGTACTGTAAACTGATGCCTTTTGCTTTGGGTAACAAAGGTGCTAATGAGAAAAATGGAACTAAAGTGTCATACTGTGAATTTGGATATGAATATCAGAAAAGAGAAAAAAATCATTGGTACTTGCACCTTTAGGCGTTTTATATGAGAAAACAACTTAAATATTTTTCCATATCAATTATCTTAAAATATTTTGTTGGGAATAATTTAATTACTTGATGAGTTGAACTGATTTTGAATATGAGTTCAATTTTTGAGATTTTGAGTCCTGAGTTCAATTTCAGCTACAGACAGATCTAGATTCATTTTCCTTGATTCTATACTGAGTACAAAAAAGAAAAAAAAAAGTTTTGTAAATTTAATTTGGCATCTACTACAATCAATAAACAAGTAGAATATTGATATTTGTATTTCTTTTGTAATTCTTTTTAAATTTTCATTCTTTCTTGATCTCTGATTATATTTCCTTTACAAATATGGATAACTGAAATGTTTTTTTTTTTGTTTTTTTTTTCTCTTTTCACCTGAAACTTCTGCTAAAGTTGTTTTCATGTTTTTCATTTCTGCATCTTCCGTTTCTTAAATGTTGGCTTTGATAATTAGGTTAGCAGTGTTGAAATGGTTTCTGTATTCAAAATCTTAGCAACTTTATATTACAGTCACCAATTTTAGTATTTTTATGTGTTAATGATTTTATCATGTGAATTCTTGTTCTCATTTAATAAGCATTGAAACGTTTTCATTGTAGGAAATTTGATTGGGATGATGTAGGCAAATATTTATTTTGGGGTTTCCATTTTGATAAAACAGCTGATGTTTTGTTTGGAACAGTTGGTTTCTTTTGATAACTTTGTTTTCCTGAAAATTAGAGTGGTGAAATTGAAAATCTGTCTATATCTCTGAGATAAGGGATTATGATTATTTATATTATTTACATTATTCGGACTTATTCTCATCTTCATTGCCACATTCACAATGTTTGGTTGTTGAATGCTCCGGCCTTCTTCAGGTGATTGGAATTTCGAATTGAACCCTTTGTTGTCCACCAGGGTAGATTTTTCTAGTTCCACATGGCGTGCCTCTTCCAAATGTCTCAGTTATTTCTCTTTAACTCAACTCTCAAGTTAAAGGGAAATAACTGAGATATAAGGAAGAGGCATTGCACGTGGAACTAGAACAATCTATCTCGGTGGATGAAATAGTGTTCAGTTTGAAATTTTGATCACCTGGAGAAGCCAGAGTATACAGTGGCTGAAACATTGTGAATATGGCAATGGAGATAGCAGTCTGAATAATGTAAGTAAAATAGCAAATATTTTTAAAGGGTAAGAAATTTTTTTTAGAGATAATGATATTTATGGATACAATTTCTACTAATTGAGCCGTAGCTGGCGATAGGTGGGTTGGTGAATTCTTACCTTTCTCCAAGGATATTTGTTTATAAGTGAATATAATGAATCTGACTGCTTGTGTCTACATCTTGTTGAAACGTTGGTTACTGTACGATCACCAAAGTTAAGCATTATCTTGCCTGGTCATTACTTAAATGGGTGACTGCTACGGTGCTGTAAGTTTGGATGTACAGGTGTTGTAATGGAGACTGGCTCAGAATTACTAATTGGAGAGCCAAGTTGGGTTTGTTTTATTCACTTATGTTCACAAATATTCTTGGTAAAGGTATGAATCCACCTCTTTCCCCACCCAGATATCAGTTAATTAGTAAAAATTGTATCACTAAATCATTATCTAAAAAAAAAAAAATTCTTACACTATAAAAATATTTTCTGGCTTTGATTAACCAGCAAAGGGTTATTAGGCTGTAGAAAACAAATCAATCAACAATGAACCTGACTGGAATTGGAACTTTGTACCATTACACCTCTTGCACTTCCAAGCTTACAGCATATGGTATTCCAAAGCAGTCATCCATTTAGCTACACACCAGGCTTGGCATTGCTTTGGTGATCGTATGAGAATGAGTGTTTCAATGTGATATGGCTGTAAGCTTTCTACTCTTGTAATTTATAGTAAGGACATATATGTAAACGTTTATCACACTTTTAGTTTAATACAAGGCCACATTTATAGAGAAATACACAATTGTCTTTGCAATGGTGTGCACCCCCACAAAATCTTGTCTCACCTTTTTGGTAAACATTATTATCAATTTTTATTGCTGTGAACTTATATAAATTTATCTTAAACTCTTCTGTTTCTGTTCTTGATATATCCATATTTTTTTTTCTTCTTTTTTTAAATATTTGAAATAGAAATGGAAAACCAGTAATCATTGGGATCTGTTCCTAGACAGTAATTTCTAATTTACACTATTTACATTTTTTTGGCTGTTATCCTCATCTTTGTTGCAATATTCATGACATTTTGGCCATTGTACACTCTGGCCTCCTTTAGTTGATTGAAATTTTAAACTGAACCCTTTATATTGTCCACCAGGGTAGATTGTCCAGGTTTCACATGCCATGCCTCTTCCAAATGTCTCAGTTATCTCCCTTTAACTCAGTTCTCCAAGTTTTTGTTCACCACTTAACCAGTAGCCAAATCTTTGGGTCAAGTCACTGGATCCAACAATTGTATCCACTGGGCCATGTGTCCTTGAAGACCTCAGTGTATGAATTCTTAATACTTATAAAGTTAATGTCTCATTATCAATTTTTTTTTTACCAGAGCTCATGTTGCAATTTTGTTATTATTGCTTTTCTCTAGCACCCCGTATTACTGGTTCCCATATTGTATTCATTTCTATGCTTGGCCGACTTAGGAGATTTTTGTGACCTAGCATGTATGCTGATTGCTTAAGTTTCCATATTTTTCAGTGATGTTCTCTATTATTTCAACCTCATCCCACACGAGGCAATGATCTCCCTTTTCCCTCCATATGTGGTCAGCTATGCCTGAATTTCTATTTCCCCTCATGTTATGGCTTTACGATGTTCCTGCAGTCTTATCTTAAGGAGGCTGCATGTTTCTCCTTTATATTTCTTACCACTGCTGCACCAGATGGCATACACATGGTCCTTAGTCATAATCTCCTCTATGAGGTCGGTGGTGGGGTCCTACTCAGAAGAGGTGTCTACAAAGTGTTGAAACACTTTTGAAGGTTGTCTTGATGTTATTTTTTGTATTTTTTCTGATAATCCCTTCACATATGGCAAGAAAAATGAGGACAACAGGTCGAACAATGTAAATAGTGTAAATAATTACAATACCTCTTTTCAGAAATATAGACAAATAATAATTTCTAATTACATTAAGATGGGCATGGTCAGGAGTGTATGTCTTGATGTTTAAGGTAATGGTCAAGGAGCCTAAACAGTTTCTGGATAATCCATTAAAGAAATATAACTTTCTCCAGATTGGAAATAATTACCATGTACCACATTCTGCCATTGTATGCATTCACCATACTTCTGATATGAAATCTTTGTTTTGAAGTTTTTAACAAATAGGGATGTAATTTAGAAATTCTTCATGATGTGAATAATTTGTATTTGCAATAATTTTTTATGTCTTCTTGCTTTTTACAATGTCTTTATCCTATGCTGAATATGTACAGCAATTAATATCACTGGACATGATGAACTGTAGCTTGTTAATTTCAAATGATAAAAGATTTTTTTGTTTGTATAAGGAAAATATTCAGAGATAAAATGTTGTTCAATCATGTTAAGTCCCCTGTCAGTTTTTAGGTAAATATGTCAGTTCAGTGTAAAGTTAAGATTTCACTTAATTTCTAGACATGTTATATTGGGTTGCAAACAAAATTCCTGTACAACTTTGTATATCATTGTGAATAAAAGTTATGCGGGAACATTTTTTTCCATTCTAATAACTTGGGAGAAAACTTAAGTGAAAGAATATAGTATCGTATAAAGTATTATCTCTTTCCAGATTTTCTGGGATAAGGAGTTATCAAGTTATCATTATTTACGCTATTTACAGGGTGTGATGGATAAATTGTCTAAATTACACAAAAATGAAAATAACACTGACATCTCATTTTAACAGATATATTTACCAAGATTACTCAAAAATATCTTGAAATACTAAAGAGTAAATCTATTCAATAAAATCGTCATTGGCTTCAACCACAGCCTCTAGATAACTTTGGAATCTCCTACATCTCTTATGAACAGTCTCCTTGTTTAAGTTGGTGAATGCTGCCATAATGCTTGCTTTCAGTTCATATTTGGTGTTTCGAAAGTTTTGTTGGTCTGTTGCTCAACTGTGCTCCACATATAATCAAGTGGGTACAGTCTGGGGAGTTAGGTGGCCAGATATAAGGGGTGATGTGGTTGCAGAAATTGTCTGACAGCCATGACTGGGTTCTTCTACTTGTGTGGCATGGTGCAGAGTCCTGTTGGAAGACATAGGGTCTTTTAGCAGCCATCCTCTTGAGCCTGGGCAGCACTATTTCTACAAGTTACTTGATGTAGACCTCTGTGTTGATGAGTCTAAGGCCCCGTGTGAAATTGAATTGAGTCATATCATCACCATCACTAGTGATCACACCAAACACCTTTGTAATCACCATTAGACTAGTCCAACTCTTTCCAAATTCTCTCCAATATTCTCAGATTGATACCCAAATATTCTGAATTGTTCATATTAGAGATTCTAGCACAAATGCCAAGTAATACAGAAATGCTGTTTCTAAATTTCTGGCTTAGTGAATTGTGTTATAGGTCTCTTTTTCTCACAGGCAGTACCCTACTATACTGTGCATATGCAAAATTAACAATATAAAATGGCGACAATTTATCCATCGCACTATGTACATGTTGACTATTATCCTCATCTTTGTTATTGTTATCACAATGTTTCAGCTGTTGTACTCTTCAGCCTTGAATGTGCAATGGCCAAAAGAACAAGAAAGAGAATAATAATCTGCATATAAATAATGTAAATAAAGTATTATCTCTGTCTAATAATAAATACATTTAGAGTATTAAATGTGTATAGAAATGTAATAATTATTAGGGGATACAGGCAATTTGCTTTAAAAAAAGATGTACAATAAAACTTTATAAGCATAGAATTGTAGTTCAATTTAAAAAAAAAAAAAATGATGAATAGCAATGTATTAAAAGATTGCTAGAGGGGATCTAATTAACCTGAACTGAAGAGTTTTGTTCTCATTAAACTTTTCAAATTGCATTGATGTCTTCTGATAAAATTTGAATTTTTTTTTTTTTTTTTTTGTTTGACAAATGTAAAATAATTTCTTAAATGTTTCCTTTTTACTAAATTTGAAAAATTAACATATTCTGCAGATTTTTGGCTAATGATAGAATGAAGAAATGAATTAGATGTGTGTGTTGAGCATTATAGATATGTATTATTTAGTTAATAAATGAATGAGTTTTATGGGCAGTTTCTGTCTTTTATGGGCAGGTATGACCATCTGAAGTTAAAGACTTGAAACTGCTACCAAGATAGGCATGGTTACAAATTTGCTTTTTTTTTCTTGTTAATGTGGTCATTTAGTGCCAACCGATAAATTAAAAAAAAAAAAAATAAAAAGATGTATAGATATATAGCTTGACAAGTGTCTGTGTTGGTGCATAGGTAATTACCTGCATTTACATGCAGGTAATTACTTGTAAAGATACACAGGGTAACCAGAACAGATTTTTTTTCTTTTTTTTTTTTAAACTATATTTCTTCTGTCTTTAAAAGGATAATTGGCACTGCTAAAATTGAACTGTTCATTTTTTTTTGTTTTTAATAATTAAACTCAAAAGATTAAAATCTGTTGACTAACAAATTTTAACATAAATGTTACTCCAGTGATTTTTTTTTTTTTCTTTTCTTATTTATTCCTTGCCCTGTAAATGTCCTCTTTCTTACACCGACACTCCCAAAGATGATGGTGAAAGATACATCATTTTAATTTTCTAGGAAATCACTATTTTGCATGTTTTTAGCAGAATATAAACAAGTATTATCAACTTTAAAAATATATATATATATATATATATATATATATATATATATATATTTTTTATTTGCAATATGTGTTATGTTTACTTTCTCATCATACTAATTAATATTTTTCATGGCACTTTCTCTCGCTGTGTCTTATATAATCATTAGACTAAAATCCTACCTGTGATATCATGAGTTACAAAGAAAATGAAAACTAGTATGATTAATATTCCTGGAAAAATTCCATAGATGTTAACAACTAAGATTATTGTTTCATGCTTTTAATTTTCACTCACCTTTTCCTGTATCTTTACATTGTCTCCCATATGCATTCAAATCTCTGTCATCCGTGTTTTTTATCTAAATACATAGTTGTAACTGTCTATATTTCTGAGAAGAAGTATTGTAAGTTACACCACTATTTACATTGTTTGAACTGTTGTCCTCATTTTTGTTGCAATATTCACAATGTTTCAGCTATTGTACACTCCAGCCTTCAGGTGAATTTCAAAATTGAACCCTTTATTTCATTCACAGGGGTAGATTGTTCTAGTTTCACATGCCATGCCTCTTCCAGATGTCTCCCTTTAACTTAACTCTTCATTTTTTTGGTTATCACTGCAGTAGCCATGTATTGAATTCATAACTCTTTGGGTTAAGTCACTGAGCTAACCATTGCTTTTATCCACTGGGCCATGAGTCAAAATCTTGTCATCTTGTTTGCCTTAAGGCAATTTGCAACTAGTTACACAAATCATTTGATGCTTCTTGCAAGAGAACTTACTTGAATATATGGTGATGCCAAAACATTCACAAAGATTGTACTGCATTTACCACATCTTTCCATTATTTTCTGCCATAACACTAAATTAGTGTTGGCTACTAAAATACATGCTAGCTGATTGCTAGTTTGACAAGTCAACATGTAGTCGAACTATCACAACTTTTGGTTTTAACACATTTGATTGGTTTAGTTACTGAAATGTGGCCATTAATTTTAACTGAGATTACATGGTGTGAAACAGTTTTTTTGCAAGGTTTTCATGTGAAATCTTGAAACTTTGTGTTTTCTGATCATTACTGTTTGAATTAATCTGTAGTGTTAACTTTGATGAATTAATTAGTAGTGTTAACTGTGAACATTACATTGTCTGGATATCTTGTTGGTTTTAGTTATCACTTGGTTTTTTTAATCTTTTATTTACACCTTTATTTTGTTGAAAGCTTTGAACACTTTTAAGCAACCTCTCTTAGCTGCAATCACCCCAATAATTTCTTCCTTGTGAATTTATTTTCATCATTACTCAATAAGATTTGGCAATGTAGTCACTCTCCATATTAGTATTTAACTAGTAGTAGTTCTGTTGTTTTTTTTTTTTTGTTGTTGTTGTTTTAAGCATCACTCCATGCAAGGCAGTAAAGCCACTAAGACACAAGGGGTTACAGTATATGGAAGAATTAGGATCAGAAACATTAATAAGGAGTGGAAAGAGAAAATTGTAATTGGGGAGGGTAGTAGATAGCAATTGGCATTGTATTTAAATGTTTGCAGATTAAAGTTGGCTGGAAAGCAAGGAGCTGGAAAAGAGTTCCACAAGTTAGTAGTGTGAGAAAACAAACTGTTAGCATAGAACTTATGGCTACATCTAGCTAGTTCATCTGTAATTTGATGCTAGTCTAGTACTGCGCTTAAAAAAAAAAAGTCTAGGCATCACGATTAAGAGCTCATCCGAACAATTACAATGAAAATATTTATAGAAAAGACACAGGGTGGCAACCTTACAGCAGTGGGCAAGTGACTGAAGCTGAGCTGCCAGATCAGGAATCAGATATAGTTGATTCTTTTTTGGATTTTATCAAGGGGCTCCAGGAAAATAGCAGTGGCACCAGACCATATATGGCAGCAATATTCTAAGCATGGATGAATGGTAGACTTATAGATATGCAAAATTGATTCTGGGGAGAAAAATTTGTCTCGTATAATACATGTCATTTATACAAATCTCCTAAAAATGTATTAAATTACTGGCATGCACTTTACTTGTATGCAGCTTTTAAAATGAATATTAAAAAATAAATTATTGTGATATTTTGCTTTATTATTTATCAGAAACAATTCAAATTGATCTTGTCTAAAAAGGAGAGCATCTGAAGTAGAAACAGGTTGCAAAATATTACAAAAATATTCTTTGTTCTAAAAATGTTGGAAGCTATTATGTGTGTATGAATATAAATGAGTGTATAAGTTTCTGTATTGGATGGTGGTAGGGATGTCATAAATGCTCATATATTTGATCACATTCAAAGCTATTTTAAGCCATCATTAGAAATATTTTCTTCTTTGAAGGAAGTCAATTCTCATCTTTATGTACAACCTCTTGTAAATTTTTCTTAACATTTTTGTTTCTTTTACAGACATCATCTGAAAAATTGTCTGGAATTTTTTTTTTTTTAAAGTAAATGTTGAATAAAATGTTAACATTTGTCAAACTAATCCAACTTTAGCATGAAGTTAAGTTTGTGAAATATCCAAAGAGGATTGACTTCACTAGCATTGGCTAGCTAGATGAACTAGCCAAGCATTCACTTGCAGCAGGTATTTGAATATAATGATGAGAATATATTCAAGCTTATGGCCATATCACATTGAAACACTGATTCTCGTATGACCATTGAAGTTAAGCAATGTCAATGCTGGTCAGTACCTAGATGGGTAACCACTTGATAATGGCTCAGAATTGAAAATCAGTGTTGTGAAAATTGTAGTTTTGTTCACTCATCTGCCTTTTTTTTTTTTTTTTAAAATGGCATATGTGGAGGGAACTAGTCTGGTGCTCACTTGTGCAGTGACCCTATGACCACATTTGGTCATGGGATTGATGATAATGTACTTTTGGTTTATCACTTATTCTGACCTTTATAGACTTCTCTTTATGAAAAAAAAAAAAAAAATCAGTCCTTTCAGAGATTGCAAAATCTGGAGCATTTCTGCTGTTGGGAACAATAAAGAATTTTGGGAGGATGGAATTCTGAAGTTACCTGAATGATGTCAGAGGATAGTGGAAGAAAAGAGTAAATATGTTGTCTGTTAATGCCAAAAAAGTGGGGAAAGACCCCCCTCCCCCGCGGATTTCTTTAAGTCACTCAATAACTTAAACACTTTAATTCTGGGGAAGAGAAAGAAAAAAAAAAAAGCTAACTCTTGAAATGGAGGGTTACAAAAGAAACTTTAAATTAAGCAGTGAAATTTCCCTTTATAAAATAACGTATCTTGTTTATTTTTACCAATAAAATGTTTTCAAACCTACATTTTGAAGGAACATGGCATGTCATGGCTCTTCAAAGTTTCCTTTTCTTTGTCTGTGAATTGCCATGACTCTTTGTGATTGAAAGTTATCCTTCACCAAGACTAGTTGCTACCCAATGCTAAAGTGCTCTATCCGCCCTACTATTAATTTATTTATTTCTGTGAGCAGAAGAGATTAATTCTAGCATTTTTCAACAGTATTATGATGAAAATGAATACAACAGACTAGGCTGCAATTTGAACTCGGCTTTCTGATTTCACTTACCATGTTGATAACCATTATACTATTTGCACACCCACAAGATTTGATTAGATGTTAATATCTGATAAGATTACTTATCTTTATATACTAACCTGGCACAGGTCAGATAGTGTAATCATCTCTGTTGCATCTCTGTCTTTGTGCAGAGTGTTGTCTGTCTACAGACAGATGCATCTGGAAAAAAAAATACTGAGAGGTGCCTTGTCCTGGGGAATAGCTGCCTGCAGCAGTACCCCCATCATTCCACTAGAGAGATGGGATTGGTAGTCATATTGATGCCAATACATATTCATGGCAACTTTTGCTCCAATTTAAACCTGACCATGTGTCACATCATGTTGCCAAACTTGCATTGTGAGGCCAAGAATGATTTGTGTTTTTATTAGTCTCAGCCTTACAAAATCAATGAAGAACATTTCACATGTCCACATGTTTCAATTTAAATGGACTGTTTTATACTTGCTATGTTAGGCTACTTTTAATATATATAAAAAAATAGTAGTAAATTTACTTATGGTTTACAAATCTTTACTTGATTCATAAGTTAAACTGGAATAAATTTTGAAAGGAAAAAAAATATATTATTGATCAATTGTGCTCAGATGAATAATGTAAGTTATATATATATATATATATATATATATATATATATATATATAGTTGTATTGATGTGAGTTTGTGACCCTGGTTTCACACTGTTTGCAATCATCAGACACTCTTGTCTGACGATCATTAATAGCATGAAACCCAGGGTCACAAACTCACATCAATCCAACTAAATATGTTAGCTCTATCACTGATATTGAGCAACTTTTCAATAAGTACCATGCACACACACACACACACATATATATATATATATATATATATATATATATATATATATATACACACACATTTTACATTCCGTTTATTTTTTATAGATATAATTTAAGTAAAATTTCTGTTTTTTTTCTGGGGGGGGGGGTTCCCCTCTTTTAATTAAACAGTATTAATTACATTTACCCATTTGAATGGTCAAAAATTTCATAGAAAATGTGTTTTTTTGTGGCTGATTGGTTAACTGTATATCAGATCAAATGATTGTTCCCATTAAGGGTTACAGGTTTGATTCCTGTCAGAAAAGCACATATTTTCTATGAAATTTCTCAAACATTCAGGCAGGTAAATGTAATTAATACTGTTTAATTAAAAAAAAACAGAGCAATTACTTAAATTATATCTATAAAAATTACTTATAAATGGAAAATACATTAAAATAATTGTTGGACTTAATCCATTTATGCACACACACACACACACACATATATATATATATATATATATATATATATTGTTTTTTTTCTGTTTATATGTTATTTTAATGCTCCATTTATTAAATAGTATTAATTACATTTACCAGCCTGAATGCTTATTACTAATAATTAATACTAACGTATAAACAGAATATATTAAATAATTGTTGGACTTAGTCCATTTTATTATATGTATGTATGCATGACTCTTCAAAAAAGCAATACCTGATGGTTAAAATTCATTTTAAAAGTGAAGCCTTCCATGAAGCTTTTATTTTAGTTTTAAATTCCATGCTAATAGATTAAATTTGATATTTTCAGTAAGCAAAATACTTTTGCTGTATTTCAACCCAAATTTAAATTTATTGGAATGATTTTCTTTTTCCCTCTGATTATCAGTAAAATCTGTCAATGTAATTTAATTCTCTTTATTAAAAAAATCTTCGAAAATTTAGATATACCTTTCTGAAACAATATTTGAGAAAAAATAGCTGATTTGAAGTTTAATTAATCTGAATTGGAACAAATATTACTTACTTTAAGTTTAAAATATGGCAGAAAATCATTTTTTGTTTTAACATGGAAGAGTTGGGTGTTTTTTATGGAGAACCTGATGTTTGGCTAATTTATATAAAGGAGATAATTGTAATAAAATTACATGAAAACTACAACATAAATGCCTTCTTTTTTTTTTTTTGTAAATTAGCAAATAATAATAAATTTTTAAAAATATGTTAGGCATTCTAATATCGTATTCAATTTTATGTACTTTGGCTTTAATTATAAACATGTTTTTGGGGAAATGTTAACTTTCCAATTTTTAATTTATTATAGTTACCATTCTTATTTTCTGATAAATACATTCATATTTACAAAAATTGGTATGTTTCTACACACAAAAAAAAAATTCAAAATTTTTAAAATACTGGGATTGCTGAATAAGCTTTTCCATTTATGATTAGTAAATAATGTTTTAGTTTTATTGCATTTTATATTTTAAGATTCAGAGCAGTTTTTTTGTAACTGAGGTTCCTGTTTGACTAAGAAAATTGATTTAATTTCTCCAAGGACTTACCTCATAACTAATATAAACATTAGGTGCTACAAAGAGAACTTCTCAAAATTTCATAAAATTAAATGAGTAGGGGTAACAAATGTAAAAATAAAATATTTTTACCAAGGCTTTTTAAAAAACAGAAAGGTTTAAAAAATAATTTAACTAATTTCTGAATAAGTACTGAAAGTTTCTTTGAAAATATGACAATTATCTGAAGAATTTTCAAATCTGAGTCCTTTTTTTATGATGAAAAACACATTGTTTTTCATCATAAAAAAAGGACTCAGATTTCCTGTTCAAATCGATGTTACCATGTTGATGTCAGAGACGAGATTTTTAACCAAAATTTCGATGGTTCTAAAAAAAGATTAAAATTTTTTTTTAATTTTTTTTATAATTTTTTTTTTTTTACATAAAATATCCTTTGATCTTTGCTCTTAATAACACAAAGATTTTAATAAAACTTTGTTTTAAATTTTGGGCTTTTTTTTTCTCTCTCTCCATGTATGCTCATTTTTTTGTGAATTTTTGGAGGCACACACACACACACAACTTTTAAGCATCAGTTTCATAATGTATGATAAGAATATCTGATGGCAGATCTCTTAAAAATTACAAAGCTCTATAAATAATCTTTGTTGTTTTTTTTTTTTTTAATTTATTAATTTCATTTTCAGGTACATCTTCAAAAAATTTCCTTGCAGGTTATTTTTATGACTCTTTTATGTTTCTTTGTTTTTTAGCTAAAAATTTTTTCTTGCGTAAATAACAACACTTTTTATGTTGGGATGAAGAATTATTTATTTCATTTTTTTTTTTTTTTTTTTTCTGTACAGAGGTAGTTCAAGGTGAGAAGGTTCATTCTCTACTTTTCTTTCTGCCTTTGAGTGCTTGTATCTTATTTTATGTTAGAAATAATGATCTTTTGAATCCATTGTTTGATTTTGTTTTTTACAAAAAATAAAAACAGAAAACATAGTGTCACATGTTTGTGTGTGTGTACATGTACACACAGGGTTTCAGGGTGATACATTGATTATCAACTTGGAAAATAGAATCTATTCAGAGTTCTATTCCTAGCTTACACTGTTTTACATTCATTACATAGTAATGTTCTTGGGGAAATGAATGAATGAATGAATGAATGAATGAATCTACTTTTTCTTTGAACTCCATCCCATTACCTGGTGTCTTAGCAAAATGCCTATCACTTTAGTGATTGAAAGAGAAAAAGTAACTAAATGAGCATTTGACCAAATCTCTCTTACATAGCTAATGATCTGAGCTGTCCTTGCAGTAGTAAGAATAAAAAAACAAAATGTTACTCTTATGGCCATATTTGACCAAGTTAATTGAACTTAACATCTAAGAAAAGTGCAGTCAGGAGGACAGTAGATAGCAATTGACATTGCATTTAAATTTTTGCAGATTAACGTTTGTTCCACAAGCAAGATGTGCAAGATAAGAAACCGTTAGCATAGAACTTAAGGCTGCATTTAGCTAGCTCAATTGTAAATTGATGAGGTCTCGCCAGCAGTCTAGTATTGCACTTGAATTCATACAGTCTACGTACCATAGTGTAGAGCTCATCTGAACAATTACCATGAAAGTATTCATAAAAAGACACAGGGAGGCAACCTTATGGTAGTAGGCCAGTGACTGAAGTCAAGCTGACAGTTCAGCACCAGTAATATTGCTGATTCTTGTTTTGATCTTATCGGGGAGCCCCAGGAAAATAGCAGTAGCACCAAACCATATATGGTAGCAATATCGTAAGAATGGATGAATGGTAGACTTATAGATATGCAAGATAAATTCTGGGGAGAAAAATTGTCTCACTCGACACAGTGAACTGACTCCATTACCAGATCAGTAGCTATGTAATCTTTCCACCTAAGAACATTAGCCTGAAAAGGTGCAATGAGTCACTTTCTTGGAGAATAGCATCAGCAGTGCTGATGGAAGATGATTAATGGAAGGCAGTTTAGTTTTAGAGGCATTAAAGTTAACAAGCTATCTTTTTTTCCCCCCAGTTAACAATGGTCATGAGGTCATTTTGTAAATCAGCTGCCATTTTGACCTTGTCTGACTGGTCAGTCTTACTATCAAGGCAGGAGTAAATGGTTGTATTGTCAGTGTACACGCCAAGTTGATAGCTGATGTCATCAGGAAGGCTGTTAATTAAGATTAAAAACAACATAGGACCTTGGGTACGCTCATGTTAATACGAAAGATGTAGACAAGTGACAGTTCAGGACAACTTTCATTTCACAATTTGATAGGAACAACTGGATTAGCTCAAAAATGTACCTGGAGATACTATAGCTTTTAAGCTTGTGGAGAAGACCTGAATGCCAGACCCTGTCAAAGGTTGTCAAGATGTCCAAGGTTTCAGCCTGGGCTTCACTGCTTTTATCTAAAGCATAATAGATTCTTTCAACAATTATTGTTAGCACATCAGCAGTTGATCTGGAGAAATGAAAGCTGTATTGCTTGTCTGAGAAAAAGGCCCTACAATGAGAAATGATCACCCAATTCAATATCGATTAGGGCTTCTAAAAGTTTCCCAAAAAGAGATAGATGGCTAATAGACCAATAGTTGGAAGGGTCGGAGAGTTCACCAGAGTTCTTAAAAACTGAAACAGACAATGACTTGCAAGAGGCAGTGAGGCATTTATTATACAGTTTAGAGAGAACAGGAGCCAGTTTGTGAAAGTTGCTTTTCTGCTGCCAGAACATAAACACGGAGGGATGGAACAAACTGCAGCACCGGAGACAAAACAAAACCAGAGACACAACAATGGTAGAGGCAATGAAAAATTCCACATAGGAATGGTGCAAACAAAGGTTGAATGTAGCTGGGACACAGCAAAGACAGACAAACAGGAAATCAGAATCACTATGTTTCATCTGCTTGTAATGCTGGTGACTCACTCTCTTGAAACAGAAAATCATTTGCATAAGCAAATTGTAGGCACTACTCAGCTCATTGCTGCAACCATATTTTTTGCAAATGGGTGTTCTCGTCTTTGCGCCAGCCATCCTCTCCTGCATACACAAGTGTTGTCTTTTTGACTGATGGGGACAGGCAGCCTCCTCCAAGTTAGTTCATCCTGCCTTTCACTTCTGCTACAGTTTGAGATCACACTTCTCAATAACTATTACAAGGATGCCATTGGGCCTACATGCTTTGTGGGGATCATAGTTAGAGATAATAACATAAACCATGAAAAGTGTTTTATGCATATATCACTCAACAGAAAATAGGTTCTAAGTGGGAAGTTAGGCAGAGATACTCCAGATGAGTAAAGAGTAGAGAATTTACAGGCAAAGCATTCACCTTTTATTTGCAGATGATAACATCTCAATTTGATTAGAGGGCGAAATAGACCTTGCACTTATTTAGTACAGAGACTGCAGTAGTCACAAGAGCCAAAGTTTTTAGAGGCTATGCAGTGCCTCATTCTCTCAGCAAACAGGGACATAGTTTCTTCAAGGACTCTCTTACATTTGTTATGGGCAGTAGCAAATAGGCACCTCTTATGATGAGAGCTGTCCTGCTGGTATAGCTGGAAAGAGTGGTTCTTGTGTGCTATGGTGGCCAATCATGCTGGTGTGAACCATGGAGAGGATTGTGGTTTCAGCTGGTATTATCAAGAAGGGATGAAAGTGTCCATGCCAGCTTTGACATGAGAAGAAACCTCAGTGGTGCATTCTTGTGTTTTCCGACATAGACTTTCCTGCAAAATAAAATTTATATTTTTAAAGAAAATTCTGTTATCAAAATGATTTTGACAATAACTGGTCAGCTTTATTTTTTTAAATTATTTTATTTGGTGGGGTAGGTAGATTTAAATGCAAATTATTCACATTGACTTGAAATCCAGGTACCAACTTTGTTGAAAAGAAATTTTTTTTTTTTTTTTTTTTTTTTTTTTAATTTAGTTGACACACTGATCATCCTGTCTTTTCTTTTCTTGAAACTCTTAATGATTCTTCACATTAAAACACCTCTCACCTTTTGGACCTGATGTCTGCCCTCGCTCAGTTTTTTTCTTCTTTCCAGAATTAATTCGAATGCTAATTCACCAAATCTAATTAAATCTCGAGAATCCTTGGACACTTGAGAAGTCCAGTATAATTTATTTATGTTCTTAAGGGAAGTAGGGAGGCTTGTAATATAAACTTTATTTTGCAATTTTCTCTCTCTCTCTCTCTCATCAATTCTGGTTCTCGACTTCTCCATCTCTTAACATTTGAAGAAATGCCAGCTGCAAATTAAGAAAATGATCACAAGCCTGTGTTTTTTTTTTTTTGTTTTTTTTTTTTTCTCCTCCATCTTATTGAATATATTTGAAGCATATGTTTCCGGAGTCATCAGTTCATTCTTAGTAAGTGTCTTTTCCAATTGTAGAGTTTGAATCCTCTTTTATTTAATTTCCTGCTCTTCTCTTTTTGCACTGCTTATTTTATCTTCTCCTCATATGAAAAATTCTGCTGTTATAAATTATATACTTTCTATCTTGAATAATTCATTTTTATCTACCTTTTGTTTCTTGGTAAAGAAACTATAAAACCAAGAATCTGTGAAAGGAAAGGAAGAGTGTTCAAAGATTTGCACACAATTGTTTAACTCTCCTACAATGTAGCTAAGAAACAAAGAAAAAACAACCTCCACCTCTCAAAAAAGCAAGACCTTATATAGCATCAAAATGCTCCCAATTGGTCAAAGAAAACTATGAAAGAAAATGATAGAGAATTTGTGTTTGCTTGTTTGGTAGATATTACACACATGTGGGCATTTTATTTGTTGAGTAAGCCAGTATTTTCTTTTCTGGACACTTGCCATTTATTTCCAACCACTAAGTTAATGTCCTGGGACAGGATTTGTATTTTGCTTTTGCTTTTTATTTAAAAATTATAAAACTAAATGAAGAGGGGGATGCATATTTTCCAATGATAGTGAAGCCTAGGGAAAAAAAGCTAGGATTTCAAATACTGATTTTTAAAGCAACCAGCCATTTCCACTTGAATGATTGGCACAACAGTCTTTTATTTTCATTTTCTTACTATTTGGCCCTCTCTATGATAAAGCTATGTTTAGTAAATATCTAAAAGTAAAATTGTTTCTCAATGAAGCTCTAAAATGTATATATCCTTACAAGCACCACAAGAACAGTACAAAATAAACTGCAACATATTTATGAAACACTTGAATGAACTTGTCAATGCCTCTGTAAAAAAAAAATTTACATTCATAACTATTCTGGTTGTCATGTTGAGGAATGTCGTTTGAAAGTCTGGTTGAAACAGTTACGTTAAATACTGTTATTTTTATATTATAGCATAGGCTGGGTAGGTGATAACTAAATCTCATAAGTGATTAAACATTTTTTATTACCACAGATGAGGAAATATGTGAGTGAGTTCTAATTAAAAAGCAGCATGATGCCAAAATTGTACACAGACCCATTGTTTTAACCATTAAGCCATGTGACACTCGGAAAGTATTTGGCCATTGATCACTACTTGTGCAATTATTATTCATTGTTGATGATTACGTTTGTAAAAATGCTAGGAAATAAATCCAATGTGATTTTTTTTTTTCTTTTTTTTTGGACTCTTCTCTTAGTGACAATCACGTGAGAATTGAAAGCAAACAAAGACCATTTATAGTGTTGATAGAATATAGAATCGCTTGCATAATGCAGCTATTCTCTTTTTAAAAGAAATTAATTACCTCAAACTAATCCAAGATTTGGGTTAGATTTTCTTAGTGTTATGGTCACTAGAACATTCTTTGAATATGTAATATATATGGTGTAGCACATATACTTCTCAGAAATACCTCCCACATAATAGTAAACATCAGCTAGATGAAGACACGATTGACACTGTCTTACCATTATGTCATTATGTGTGAGGTATTTCTGCAGCATCATATACACACACTCACATATACGCTCTTTAAAATTTGTTATCGTGTTCATTTTTTATCAATAGATCATTTTGAAAAGCATTATTTTTTTACATTTTTTAATTACTTACTGCCATAGTAACTCTAAAAATGACACTTCTGTTAATGATCAGTTAATGATTTGTGTACCCTGCCTAGGGTCAGAATTCTTCATTGATACTTAGAATCAATTAAATGTATTGCACAGACACAGACAAAAAGAGGTGCTGAAAAGTTCTTGACCTGATTCAATTCACAGAATCTGATCACATGACCAAATATGAGATTTCTGGAAGAGCTTCTTGCATAGACAAGAAAAATTTTTGGCACCCTCTCGTGTGTTCTTGGTTCCTCTTTTTTGTTTCTCCCTCCAATTTTGGACCTCCCTTTATTTTAAATTCTCATCTTTTAGTGAGCCCACTCCCCAACTTTTTTTTATTTATAATTATATTTGCATTCTTTGCCCATTTTCAATTATCCTCTTATACATTTTTTTCAATATCCTTTCTTCCACTTCCTGTTGCCTTTCTGTATATTATGTCTTTGACTGGAATTTTCCCTTTTTTTTTTTTATTTAATTAATTTCCCATCATGCATCTGTCAATATTAATGCAGCCTTGTCATTATTCATTTCTATCCTCTCAACATTTGACAAGTCCTCATCACTTAATCTTTAACAATTGCAGTTTAACAGTAGAAATTGTGCACCTCATTGTGCCAAATAACTTTCCAATTTCTGACTGTCTGCTGCATGACCAAAGCAGAAAACTGTCAGAACAATTTTCCACAAAAATAATTTTTCTTTCTCATTTACTTATATATTACAAATGTATTAAACGCTGTTAAAGAAACTTGAGCTATTTTCTTTGAAGCCATGATTGAATTAAATTTCAAAAAGTATTGAATGTACAAATTACAACAATGTTGTTAAAGTCATTTTTTAGTTGCCACTGTTTTTGTTATTGTTACATCAAACACTGAAGCATATTTATATACCAGTATATGCTTTGAAAATTGAATGGTTATAGTTATTCTGACAAGAATATGCAAAATTGACACCTGTGATGACTAAAAAAACTCAATTTTTATAAACTTTATGCCATGAAAACAAATAGTTTATTTTTGACCAACTTATTTTGAAATTGATTTAAATATGAAAAATAAATGAAAATAAGAATTTTAAAATCTGATACATGGCTTTACAAAACTACGGAAATCTGATTTTTTTTCTTTAAAGCTTACGGCCACATCATGTTAAAATACCTATTTCTTCACTTAAGTTAAGCAATGTTGAGCCTAGTCAGTACCTGTACCTAGATGGGATACCACTTGGGAATAACAGGTGCTGCAAGGTTGATGTAGAGGTGGTGTAATGGATAATGGTTCAGAATTGTTAATGGGAGAACCAAGTTCCAATTCCAGTTGGTTTTTTTATATTCACTTAGGCACAAATACATTTGGGGAAGGTATGAATCCACCTCTTCTTCACCCAGCTACGGGTTAATTAGTAAGACTCGTAACTAAATCATTATTATCTCAAAAAATAAGAATCTAAAAATATTTTATGATATTAAATAATCTGTAGGAAACAAACTTTATTCATTATTGCCTCATTTCTCTTCTTTAATGCTGCCTTCCCATATCATTTGATCATAAATATGGTTTACATATACAAAGCTGAACTTGCCTTACGTACAGCTTTTACGATGCTCATAAATTATTTTGTGCTAAAATGTTTTATTCATGTCTAGCATGCATTTCATATTTTGTATAGGTTAAATTGCTCGATGATGTATTTGTTCTCTAAATGGTTTGACTTTATCATTAGGACTTGCAGCCTTTCAGGATTTCTAATTCTGCTCGTAGCCATGTAGAGTTGACCGTGTAAGAAGTCTTCTCCAGTTTGTGCCAGTACTTTGTTTCCAGTCATTTGAAAACAGTCTTGAATTTGAGACTGCTTCTGTTGCATGCCAAAATAGCTTGTCACTGAATTCAGTGGGAATTCTTAGGATTGTTATTGATTTGCCTGCATATGATCCAGTGACCATTTTTGTATCAGTCAAATGATCCTGGAGATTCATGAATATGTAATGATTTCCATTGGCCACTGGAAGGATAAAGAAACGTTGTTTAGTAGCATGATGAGATAACCTGTTTTTTTAGTATCAGTTGATAAATTAGTATTCCAGATGCACAGATTTTATTGTGGCGGATATATACCCAGAAGGTACATGTCAACTTCTGTATGTATTCTTATCACCTCAGTAAAACAGCTGGCCTCATCTGACAGGTCATTTGTGGGACAGAATATGGCTTGGCTGAAGAGTCATTTATGATCAGTGCATTGGATAGCAATTACTGTATACTATATTATAGCAATTCAACTGCAAAGCATGTCTATTCTGAGCTAACTTTCAGGTTTGTTGTTTATGACTTTGACTTACTCGTACAGTTTGGAGTGACAAAAGCAAGCATTCATTTCAGCTTGATTACTGCTAAATACCGCAAACAAGATTTATTGCTAGCCACCAGCAATGACCCCCGTGATTCCTCTGAATGGTGTAATATTCTCTCTGATGTCTTTAAATGTGTGATAAATGGCTTCAGTAATTATTCTCTGGCACATCTTATCATTGACCATGAAGGAACACTTTTTAATCAGCCTTCTTGTGGCTTGCCTTTTGGTGATGCAGCATGTTACAATCTCCTTTTATATCCAAAGCCATGTTGCAGCAAGAGTGAAGGTACAACCAGTAACAAGGGCAGTTGTTTCTATTCTACTCGACAGTGTATTGTTCTACCTTATTTTCTAACTGTACTTTTGATATCAGTAGATGTAGAATAAAGGTTTTCACCACATGACATGTAACATCAATGGCAATTGTAACTGCCTTCACAAAATAGAGATCCTCCTAGTGTCATGTTGTTTTATAATGAACTGGATGTGAAGGAAAGCCTTATTTAGCTATTTGCTCATTCTGAGTGCCAGTTCCAGAAAGGCTGTCAGATGATAATCATAGCAAAGATATCTTGTGGAGATTGGCCAAAACTATATGATATCAGATTTTATCATGCAAGTCAATGATTTCATGACAGAAAGGTATTAACCAACTCTTGAAATATTTATATGAACTACATATTGTATGAGTTTCAGTTATAATATCTAAAAATGTTGCTCATAATTTTTCTTGTTAGTTTCAGGTTTTATTAGTAATATAAATTGAAAAAATCTAGACCTGAGGAATGTATATATGTGTATAGTGAGTGGCCATGGTTAAATATAAATAAGTAACAGAACTGTCTATATTTCTGAGATGAGGTATTATGTACACTATTTACATTATTTAGACAATTGTCCTCATCTTTGTCGCCATATTTATTACAACGTTTCGATCATTGTACGCTCTGGCCTTCTTTAGGTGGTTGGAATGTCAAACTAAACCCTTTATTTTGCTCACTGGGGTAGACTGTTCTAGTTCCACATGCCATGTCAGTGTACATATTGCAATTTTGGCTTTTATCAAATCATATTTTTACTAGAGCTCATATTGCAATTTTTGTTGTTATCGCTTTTCTCTGGCACTCCTTATTACTGGTTCCCATATTGTATTCATTTCTATACTTGGTTGGCTCAGGAAATTTTTGTGGCCTAGCGTATGTGCTGATTCCTTAAGTTTATGAATTTTTCAATGGTATTCTTTGTCTATGATCTCGACCTGATCCCACACAGGGTGGTGATCTCCATTTTCTCTCCATATGTGGTCAGCCATGCTAGATTTTTCCACTTCCTCTCTTGTTAAAGCTTTCTGGTGTTATTGAAGCCTTACCTTAAGGTGGTGGCCTGTCTCCCCTTTATATTTCTGCAATGATAACAGCAAAAATTGCAATATGAGCACTGGTAAAAAATGGTTATGGAGACATTAAATTTATAATACCCAGAAATTCATATAAATAAATGAACATAGCATTTTGACTTCAAGGCAAAACAAACTGGGGACTGAGTAATATGAAACAGAATTGATGTATTTTATTGGCTAGGAAGAAATCCGAGCATGCATTTGTGTGCTTCTGCCTATAATTGTTTTGCAGTCATTCCCCGTGGTGATTCAAACCAACAATTTGATTAGCACAATATCCTATGTAAGTGAATAAATTTTATTTCATGTTAATATAGAGTTTTTGATGTTCTATAACCTTCATTAGTTTCATTTCATTGATTTTGTTAATTTTTCTGCCATTTTGATTTACAGCATTTTAAATTTCTTTTTTGTCAAGTAGATCAATTATCAGTATTGCAGGATCTGAGAGAGCAATGTCCTGCATGAATATATTCTTTAGTTTAAAGTCTTTTGAATGTGTAGCACTAAAAAAATGTCTTGTCAAAGAACTTGTAACAATTCTCTGCATTTATCTTGATACCATCATCAGTTTTGAAGGGACTTGTAATATTACTCAGTTGGTGAAAACTTGTTTCTTTCTCTTGCATGAATCCTGTCAGGCATGAAGTTATTTTAAAAGAGAAACAGGAAGACACAGAGGATAGGCTTATACCTGCAATGCATTTCACTGATTCTCTTGAGGTTAACCTTGCATTCATGCTTAAATGATTATTAATATTTAATTAAAACCTTGCTAATTAGATTTATATATAGTTCTTCAATAAGCTGCAGATGCAAAATAATTATATAGCATTGTAAGGATACAGAAGGCACTTGGTGGAAATAAGTCACCTGATACAGTGACAAAAGTGGAAGTCAAATTCAGTTCTAAAGCAGTTTTTTTCTTTAGCCCGGGACCCCCCACCAATACCTGGGCAGAGGCTAGACCTGCCTCCCCAGCAGCTTACAAGTCCATGGTGCTGTTCTCCCTTTCCCAGATAGAGAATGAAACTCCAGCTTGCTGTCCTCAATTTGAGAAAACACAAGACTCAATGTTTCTCATTCAGGGAATTATGTTCTCACCTGGGACATAGATGAATCCATCCTGTTTGAACTGGGAGTCCTAAACATTGCTTCTCCTGACACAGGAATATCTCCATATTATATGTAAGACCCTTCTTTTTTGTTTTTCTTACTCGCCTTTGCTGTATAGATATGTATGATATATTATTCTTTGTGTGGGATGTGTATATATATATATATATATATATATATATATATATATATATATATATATATATATATATATATATATTTATGTGTGTCTTAGTCGTATAAAAGTCTCTCTGAGAACAAAGCATATTTGTCATTCCTTTTCCTTTCAGCTATTCTGCTTCGTTCATGAAATATGGTGTAATGTCATGGATAAATTAATGCCCATAATGGGGGAAATACAAATGGGAGAATAAACCTTTCGTCCCTAGTTCTCTCTTGTTACACTATTATTACTTAGACATTCTTGTTTCGGTCCACATTGTTAGTTCTATGTTAATAAATATCTTAATGTACTTAAATTGAACATATCAACTTCATCTGGAGTTGGGCATGATTTTGTGGTAAGTCTTGTTAGTTTTCTATCAGAATCTAAGTGCAATACAGCCTCTTACTGATATTGTAGCTTCTTAATATACAATGTGTTCCAAAATTTACATAGGTATTTTTTATATATCTATTAGGTTGGTGCAAAAATAATGACGTAATAATGTCGTTTTTTGACGTATTTTTTAACGTCGAAAAACAACATTATTACGTCATTATTTTTGCACCAAACTAATATTTTTTTTTTTTTATTTTCACAACATAGATTAGCAAAGTGAAATTACCCATCTTATGTTGTGAATATTTAATCTAATTTCTGGAAAAAAAAGAAAAGAAAAAAGAAATGTATGAAAAATACCAAGTTGACTTTTGGAACACTATATTTTCTGTTTTCTTGACTTGAACCAAGTATGTTAAATTTGAATTAGCAATATTCTTTTAATTACCTCCCTTACAAATCATGGTGTAATATAAGACTTTGTTTTATTAGCAACAGAATTAATTTCATTTTGGTGGGAAAAAGATTGGAGCCCGTTAGATTTCTTTCTCATTTAAGAAAGTTAAGAAGACAATGAAAAGTTCTTAAAAAGTGTATTAAAAGCTACGATGATTATATTAAAAAATCTGAAAAATTCATGTAATAAAATAGAATATAAATGAGCTGATGAATTATTTTTTTGATGTTAGGTCTCTTCAGAATGTAAGCAATCATTGCTCTCTGAGAATTACTCTAACCATTACTGAAAGTTTGGTTGGAGTTGAGCCAAAAATGGTTGTTATGGATTGATTTAAAATTGGTAAATTATACTTGGATTAAAAGAAAATTAAAACCATTTTCTTTCTTTTCTTTTCTTTTTTTTTCTTAAGGAAAAATGTACTCAAAATTATGCTGAAAATTTAAAAAACTTCAAAATAAAACTTTTTAATTGTAATTTAATTTATATTGCAGAGTATGTAAAAAGAAAAATACTAATTCAAAATTTAAAAGGTAAATTTTGTTTTAGGACTTGAATAAAAATTCAGAATTTTATTCTTCTTACTTTTGATGGATTTTATTTTTTTGATCAGTCTTAAGAATCTAGAAATATTATCCAGTGTAATTTTAATATATATATATATATATATATATATATATATAAAAATCTTAAGCAGCTATTAGCATCTATAGAAACCCCATTTTGCCACAATCAGATAATTTCACTTTTCAGATTTGCAGTATGACAAGTCTCAGATAATTTTCTATTGTTGGAAGATATTTGTAATTTTCTGTCTCTTTGAACAACTGTACTACAGAATGGAGAAATGTTATCTTTAACTATCATCACTTATCATCTGTAAAATTACTTTGGAAATATCTACAATGAACTAAAGAATCTTTTATGTTGAATTGAAACTTTGTAGTTATGAAGGGTAATGAGAGAAAAGATAAATAACCAATCTTTCTCTCTCTCTCTCTTTTTTTTTCTTTAAATAGATACCTTTCACTTTCAAAAAAAAAAAAAAAAAAAATGTATCACATCCGTTTTTGCTTCAGTTTCATATAAAGACTAATCTTTTGGCTCCATCTATGCTGATGTTAATGTACAGAATCAATTTTATTTTAGCGGGGAAAAATATTAAATAATCCTAGAGAATCATTGGAGTTTATAACCTTCCCAAGGATGACCATAACCATTAGTGAAAGTTTGGTTGGATTTGAGCCAAAAATGTTTGTTATTGATCGCTTTAAAATTAGTAAGTTATACTTGGATTAAAAGATTATTCTCAGGAGAATAAAACTCAGTATGTTTATCTAAAAAAAAAAAAAAAAAATAAATAAATAAAAAAAACACCTGTATACCAAATTATGACCAAAATCTGAATATTTAAAAACTTCAAAATAAAACTTATTTATTAGGTTGGTGCAAAAATAATGTCGTAATAACGTCGTTTTTTGACGTATTTTTAATGTCAAAAAACGACATTATTACGTCATTATTTTTGCACCAACCTAATACTTATTTATATTGTATAGTTATATAAAATGCAAAATTTAAAAAAAAATTTTTTTTTTTTTTTTTTCTTTTTAAATTTTAAAATTTAGAATGTTTTGGAATTCTATTCTTCCTGCATCCTGGAGAAATATTTCATTTAGAGTTTGCTATGTTGCAATGGGTTTATCTGATAGTAAGGGCTGATGGGCTTCATATGAAAATAGACAAAATATCCTTAGACATGGGCAGTGGAACAAGAACAATCTATCCCCATAGATTAAATAATGAATTCTGTTCAGAATTCCCTGTAGGTCACCCAGACATATACACCTGATGGAGGTTGGAGGAATGTTGAAAATAGTTTCCTCAAATACTTTCCTCATCAGTCTAATGATTTTATCCTTTAAATTATTCTACAGAACTTATTGTCTAGCATTAAAAGCAATGTGATACTTCTGTCAGTTATTGCAGTCAAATTTTCTTTGGTAGAGCAACGACTATTCTGTGTCAAGTCTATTGGGACTTACTAACTGCCAAATTCTGTTCATTAGATCAATCGGGCATGTGAACTGTAGCTTCACAGATCAAATTTAGTTCAGGAGCCTCATTATTTTTCCTACACTATTCACCAGTTGTCATATTGGATATATATTATAAAATACCTAAGCCAAGAAACCATAAGTGGCCATAAATTTTATAGACTTCAAGTAAGCTACTAGCTATCATTATGAAAATTGAGCTATTATGGTTTACTTATTTGTCATATCAACATCTTCCAAGTTCTGCATGACCAATAAATCTGCAGAGTTCTCCAGCGTAATCATCGAATAAAATACCATGAAGAATTTCCTGATGTTGCGACATCACCTAAGACAGTTGTGGGTGTATAGGTGTGCTCCAGCACAGATAAAAAAGATGAATGGACAAAGAATCGACAGAAATATGTATTCTTCCTTCATAAGTTCATGAAGTATGTAAGAGAAAGATGCATGCTTTTCACTATTCTATTTTATCACTTGTATGGACTATAATAAATAGAACAATCAGATCCAGCATACAATATTGCTTGGAGCAGCCAACAGTCAAACAATCTGGACTTTGTAGACTACATTGCACTACTGACTGACAATGATAGTAAGCTCTAGTAAATAGACATCTCTCTGGTTAATGAGGACTCTAAAGGAAATAGAACAACAATAACTTAACAGTACTGCTCAGTTATTGTTCACCCGTTTCCACCAAGTTCAAGTACAAACTGCCCAACCCAGTCACAATCACTATGTCACCAAATTCAGAAACCAATTCTTTAATCCACTAGCATAGTGAATTAAAGCGTCAGTTAAAGCTATGCCAGGCAGTGTGTATTTGGATTTGGTGTAAACGGTCAAGCCGATAACTGAGCAGTAGTAAAAATAAGAACTAGGCATGATATCTGTTGTGGTAGGATCCACCTAATTTGCATAGTGGAGTACCGACCATATAAATATGGTTGGTACCGGGAAGAGAGGGGAGGAATCAGGAGATTCAACTAGAGACTCTGCCCGACTGCGACTCAGTCAACACACATTCCAGGAACGGTCTTCCCAGGAATATACAAAAGACTATATGTAAATATTGTGTACACTTTCTTGTTTCTAAGTACATTTTGTGTTGCATTATTATTCCATGCATTAGTCAAGTTTCAACAATATCCCAAGACCTGGATAGCAGAATGAAAACCGTCTACCCACTGTGGATTAAATAAAGAATTCAGTTAGAAATTCCTTGTAGGTTACCTGGATTGATATACACCTGATGAAGGCCAAAGGGCACAATGGCCAAAATGTTGTGATAACAACAACAAAGATGAGGAGAATAGTCTGAATGGAAATAATATCACTCCTCATCCCAGATATTTAGGAAGAAATGATATGCATGTATTAGAAACTGTTTTAATATGGAGTAAAACATTAGGGGTAATCTTTGTTAGTCTTTAATAAATATTAAAAGAAAGGAGTAGGGAAGAGAGAATAATTCTTTGAGGATGCATTTTTAATTCATCCTCATCTTCTGAGGTTTTGATGTTGTAGTAGTTTTGTTCAACACCACAAATTGTTACAAAGCCGTAACCTAAAATCTTGAGTTATGTTCTTAAAAAAACCCTCATCAGATCGAGTCTTTCATCTGGATATCATACATGGTACAAAAGTCATTTAAAAATATATAAACTGTCAGCTATATACAGCCACTTTCTGAGATCAATGGTTAAAATTGCCTGAGCAAAATGTCTTTGAGCAAAATGAATTCTATACATATCAGCTAGTCATACTTCGAACCTTGTGTACTGGCACTAGATAATCACAAGGAACTGCACCAAATAACAGAGACCACATTACTTCAGGACATTCAACAGAAGCATCAACTAAAATGGATAGCACATATAATTTGAAGAGGAAATGACATAATCAATATTTTGACATTCCACACTACTTGAAACAAAAGATTAGGAAGGAAGTCCCCATCAGTATTGGAAAAAGCAATAACAGATACTGGATTTGAGAAACCCATTTTCTTGAAAAATTGTTTTAATGGAAAGATTTTATAAATTTCAATTGAAATTCGCACTGGCTGCTCAGCGAATGAATACTGAATATTTCCTTATAAGGAAACAGCTAATATTACCATTACATCGAAGAAAGGAATGTCCTTTTTTTTTTTTTTTTTTCTTTCTTCTGCAAAGGCAGGTTTTACCACTGCTGAACTTACCAACCTGTCCCACATAAAACGTCTTTGAAGGGAAAGCAAAATTTCCAAATTGTTAGACCCAATTTCATGAATGTAATGTGCAATGTGCACTTTCTCTGATGCAATTGTCATCTTCATTGACTGTAAAACTCTGGAGTTATAGAATAAATTAGATTCCATCTGAATGGTTAACCACCTGCAAAAGATTCATTACATTATATGATGGAATTCACATCGGTGCATCAAATCCTTTTTTATTTTCTCCTTATGTTATTTTCCGTAACATTTCTATAAAAAAGAAAAAAAAGAAAAAGGAGACAACCTGTCTTTTGAAGATCTCACATTCTATTCGCTGTCCTATTTGTATCGTAGCACTGCAATTATGAGAATTGCCTAAATCTTCAGTATTACTCATATTTTATTGTTTTCTTTCCTGGTATCATTTTATTGTGTTTTACCTGCGGTAAGACATAGTTTATTTGATATTTTGAAATTTTGTGGGCTTCAAATGTTGGTGGCTGTTTGGTCTTCAATCTCTTGGATGTTTTCTTATTACAGGCTTACTAGCATTTGGATTTTACATATATGATCTTAAACAAAATATCAGATTAATAATCATGGCAAGAAAGGAAAATATGAAACAAGAAAAAAAAAGGAAGTAAAATATAACTATATCAAACCATTTAAAAAAGAGTGAAACTTTGATTGTAATTATCAAGGAAGAATAAATATGAATCTTGGAGAATATCTCTAAGACATGATTTATGAAAAATGATCTCCTTCCTATTCAACATGATGTATTCAGTCTAAAGCAGTACACAAGACCACTTGAAAGTGCTAACTGAAATTGGGGTTATATTGAATAAAGTAGGAAAGAGAAAAAACAAAAATGATAATATCTGCAAAAAAGGATTTTCAAAATTTGGTTATGAATAAAGAAAATAATGTATTAAAAAAAAAAAAATCATCCTTGTTGCATATTAATATTTGGACAACAGCCCAATAAAGTTCAAGTTGGGGAATATTGTAATGTTTATTTAACTTTTCAGAAATATTCATAAAACTAAGCATACCTGCTTAATCAAATATAGCTGACCGAAAAATATATTTCTTGTTACTGTTTATTTTAAGAGGCTGTCTTTTGATTTATATTTTCATAACATTTTTGGTTGTTCCATTCTACAACCTTCTTCAGGTGTATTTGTCTGTCTGGAAATACAGGACATTTTTTCTGGAGCATTATGGAGTTTCTTTGTGATGCCCCTTGGATTGATATTATTAACTTTCTTGTTGAGAATTGTGCCATTGAGGTTCCTTTTTGGTATTAGGTTGGTGCAAAAATAATATCGTTTTTTTATGTATTTTTTTACGTCAAAAAACGATATTATTTTTGCACCAACCTAATATAAAGCAGCATCAACGCTTTTGTACTTTCTCAGAAATACCAGATGAAACCACAATCTTTTCATTGGTTCACATTTGACTGTTCAGCCACTATTGTTCCCAAGAATCCCTTTTTTTCCATCTATACCAGCATGATAGTTCCAATCACAGTAAATGCCTCTTTGTGTCTACAAATGATAATTATGAACATATGCCCAAAGAGGCTAAATATTTGCTGATAGAACGAGGCATCATATAGACTCTAACAAGTTTGGCTATTGTAATTACTGGCGGCTTTTTAATAGCATGTTAAATAAGAATAAGTTTAATTTTTTTTTTTTTTTTTTATCCTTCCACTTTTCGCTTAATTTGAGGTGATAAAGCAGAATGTTTTGCTCATAAATTTTCTTCCAATTCCACTTTTCACTCAGCTGGGGATCTTTTGCCTGACTTTCCACTTAGCACTGATCATTATTGAATGATATACATATAACATTGTCCATAGTTTCTGCTATAATCTCTAAACAGGATGTCTATAATACATGTGGACTTGATGGTGTCCCTGCAATAGTCCTTAAATGTGCTCTTGAATTGGGTCAGCATCTAACTTTGCAAGGGTTTTTTCAGATAAGCAATATGGCTTTTGCCTCTCTTGGTCAACTGCTGATGTATTAATGGTTATGTCTGAAAGAGCCTATCAAGTTTTAGATTAGAATAGTGAAGCTGAGGCTATTTTTTTGGATATCTCTAACACATTTGACTGGCTTTGACATGTTGGTGGTTTTCACAAGTTGAAAGGTTATGGTATTTTTGGATACATTTTTGATCCAATTCAATCTTTGTTATCAAATTGCAAAATGAAACTGGTCTTGAATGACATTTCCCGTGAGGTTTTTTAATTAATACAAGTGTCCCCCAAGTCTCTATCCTTTTCTCTATATTGCTTATAATTTTCATCAACAACCTTCCTGATGCCATCAGTTCTCAACTTGGTATCTATGCTGATGACACAACTATTTACCCCTGTCTTAATGGTAAACCTGATTGCTTCAATAAGGTTAAATTGGCAGCAAATATATATATATATTTTTTTTTTAAATCCTCAACCTTTAATTTGTTAACTGGTGCAAGAAATTGCTTGTTAATTTTAACGCCTCAAAATGAAACTGCTCCCTTTTAACCATCGGAGAGAATTTTGCCTTCCATCAGCAAACCTCCAAGAGAGTCTCACTGCATTTTCTCAGGTTAAGTTTTTCTGCTGGCGTAAAGTGAAAAGATTATATTGAATCAATTGCTAGGCATGCTGCTAGTAAAGTTGCTTCATTTTGTCATTCTAAACAATTTTTCTTAACAGAATCTACCTTAGACATTTAAAAGTCTAACATTCATTCATTGCTGTCACATCTGATCTAGTACTTTTGCTATATATTTAGCGATTCTTGATAAAATACAAAATATAATTTGAAATGTTATTAGTCCTGACCTGACATCTCAGTTTCAGTCATTTTCCCACTTCTGTAAACTTTTTATGGTAATTGTTCTGATGAACTTTTCTCTTTGATATCTAGACTTTATGAATTTAATCCCAGGACTAGATTGGCAGCAAAGTTTCATAATTTTACAGTTGAAATGACTAGATGTAACTGTAAATTCTATTCTAGCAATTCCTTCTCTTGCACTTCTTGCTTGTGGAACTCTCTTCCAGCTTTTTGCTTTGAAGTCAACTTTGATCTTCAAAAATTTAAATGAAACATCAATCATCATCTTTCTTTTTGTTCTTTTATTGTTCTCTTTCCTTTGTAATGTTTTCCTTTTTCTCATATTCTTTCATATTTAAATATCCATTGTGTCTTTGCCATCCAACTGCTGGTAAACTGCAAATGCTTTGCCCATAAATCTCAAATCATATTATCATTTTATCATATTCTCCAAAAATTTCACTCCACATAGCCGGCAAATGAGTTCCAGCTTCACTATCCATTCAACCACTGGAAGACTGGACACCAATCTGTCAAACTCGGGAATTAACTTTAAGTCGAATTTGGTGTCTGCCATTGACTGTCAGTCACTGAAATATCGTGTTTGGTTTTCACATGTCTGCACATTGAGAGTGCTCTCCTGACTGAGAAAAAAAAACTAATGTTATATAGATCTCCCAGTCCCAAACCCACACTGACTATTGAATAATACCTGCCCGGTATTGTTCATATGCAAATAGTGCCATCTACTCGAAGTAGGTTTTCTCTCAAAAGCCCATTATGGAATAGGGCATAATTCCTGGTGCTTACAGCACCACATGTAACCAAATTTGAGTCTCTTATTGGGTTGACCTGATTCTCTGTTACAAGAAAAGACAGTAGTTTTTATAGACCTTGCTGTCCTCAGTAACAATAACACTAAGTTTTTCACTATTATAGGCTCTGTTGGAGAAAAGTAAGAATAATAGTGAAAGTGATGAATAAAAGAAACTGTTTTTTTCCAAAGATGTAACATTGTCTATTTTGATAAAACTAGGGATAGGAAGAAGACTCCAATTCTAAAAGCTCAGGTATTTAAATAGAGACATTTGGAGCTATGAATGCTGCAGCTGCATATGAGGGTCTATTGAAAAAGCTGAGAACTTTTCTTCATCCCCATAATATTTAGTTAAGACTTTAGACATGGTAGTTTAACAATTTATTTTAGAAACAAAAGTCATGTTGCTAAACCAGCATGTCTGAAGTCTTCCACAGACGTGGTGATGGTAGTAGTGGTGGTGGTGGCAGTACAATTGTCCATTGGTATTGCTGATTTAAAAAAAAAAAAAGCAAAAATAGACTGAGAAAGTCTTACCTGTTATTTTGATGATATTGTTATCTCTCTCTTATTTCTCCCTTTCATCATCATCATTTCTTTATCTTTTCATTTATTTTTACCTTTTTCTTTCACTTTTCCACTATTATTAATATTTCTCTAATTTCTTAGTTTCTTCCAATATTCTTAAATTTTTAACCCATTTTTCTTCATTTTTTTTTAATTATTTTTTCTTTTCCCTCTGATCTATTTCTTTCTCTCCCCTCTATTTCTTTCTCTCCCTCTCTCTCCCCTCCCCCTCTCTCTCTCCTCTCCCCCTCTCCCTCCCCTCCCCTCTCCCCTCTCCCCTCCCTCTCTTTCTCCCCTCCCCTCTCTCTCTCTCTCCCCTCCCCTCTCTCTCTCTCCCCTCCCCCTCTCTCTCTCTCCCTCTCCCTCCCTCTCTCTCTCTCCCCTCCCCTCTCTCTCTCTCCCCTCCCCTCTCTCTCTCCCTCCCCTCTCTCTCCCTCCCTCTCCCCTCCCTCTCTCCCCTCCCTCTCTCCCATCCCACCTCTCTCTCCCCTCCCCTCTCCTATCCCCTCCCTCCCCTCTCTTCCCTCCCTCCCTCCCCTCTCCCCATCTCTCACTCTCTCCCCTCCCTCCCTATCCCTCCATATATATCTCCCCTCCATATATATCTCCCCTCCATCTCCCCCTCTATCTTTATCTCTCTTTATCCCCCCCCCCCAAAAAAAAATTACTGATTATTTTCAATGTTGTAAAGCAGATTAACTACTGAAAATAATTCTGTGACAAATGGATTCTACAAGGAGTTCACTGCTCATCACAAGAAAGGAAGCTGTTTGATAGCCAATTCATGGAGAAATAAACTTTTTTTCAATAATTCAGCTTTGGCTAATGAAAAGAAATGTAAATGCAGAGGAAAAATTACATAAAGTTTCTTTTTAGTGTCAAGCAAGCAATAATCAAGTCATCTGTGGATAAAATTATATCTGCAATAAAATTTACAAATGAAATATAACATATCTAATATATTGCATAGGACCCCCCCACCTCCCACACTATCCATTATTCACAGAAAATGATTGGTTGCTGGCTATTCCTGGAGTGATAGGGGAAAAAATAAATTGCACTGCATATACAAATTTATGGAGGCATATATAGATATAAACTGATTCTTTAGCAATAGGAAGTTGTAAATAAAATATCTAAAGGGAATATTTTGCCTACAGAAATGGATGGCAATGACTGACAGGAGTGTAAGGTGTGAATTGTTAATTCCATACTATTAACAGTTTTGTAGAATTGGAATTAATATCGTCCTAAATTTGAAGAAAAATGTTTTTTTTTTCCCCTTAGTAGAACCAAGATGGCATGCATAAAACTAGTCATCACTGACAAAAAAGCTCTGGTCATTTGTTCTTAAAAAAAAAAAAAAAAAAAAAAAACATTGCTGATGATTTAAAAAAAAAAAAAAAATATATGAGCATGTATTATCTTTAAGAAAACAGTGTTACACATTCTTGTGATGTCACTTTTATGAAGAACTGTTATATTATCACAAACTCTGATCTGGAATTGAAATGAATGCAGTGATGGCACCTACCCAGAATCTATCATAAAAATTCAGGATGTGGAATAAGTAAATACCAAACATTTCAAATACCTCCGTGTATAGATTAGTTATAAGAAAAAATTAGTATAGGAGATTACGAAATAAAACATAAAATAAGCTACTCTAGAAGTAGCTTTCCTGAACTCCACAAATTGCTATAAAACCAAAATATTAAGCTAAAAACTTCAGTCATGTTCTTAAAGAGCCTTGTCAGATCATGACTTCTATATAGATATCATGCATGGTACCAAACTTGTTCACAAACATCTAGTCAGCTGTATATAGCTGCTTAATTAGATCAATAGTTAAAGATGGCTTTGTATGAATGAAACCTGTTGGTATCAGCAAGGAATTTGAAATAATTAAGTTGCTCATGTTTCACACTTATTTCAAACAAAAAATTAGGAAGGAAATCTTCATGAATACTGGAAAGAGCAATAACTGAACTTGAGAAACCTATTCTTTTGAAAAAAAAATATGCTTGGTCAATGAATGCTAAAGATTTCTTTATAAGGGATACCTAATATTACCATTACCATCTCCTTTTTTCCAAATTGTCTTGGAATAAAGAGAGATGAAGTCAGCATTTGAAATTTAATTGGAACTCTTGAATATTTATTAACTGGAATTGGTTGATAATTTTATAAATTTAGTATAATTATAAGGCTACTATTCCTATCATATGTATGAATAGTTTATCTTCTGTATATTGATTCTTGTAAATGAACTTTGAAACAGAAGCTGGATTTTCTTTTTAGCTTTCTGGAATTTCTTTAGTGTCTTTTTGATGACATTAGTTCTTGAGGATTAAGATAACTGATGCTGAAGACCCTAAAGAACGGTGCCTATCATCACTCAAGATGGAATTAAACTTATATATATATAGTGAATTAAAAATTCTCTATGCTTACTTTATGCACATCTCTCGATTGCATATTTGTGGTTACTTTCCCCATTTCCATGTTAAACATTCTCATCTTTGGACATGAAAATAAAGATACTGTCTAATCTGTTTCCTAAGGACTGTCTTGTTTGCTAATATTTTATATGCGTTAGCCTTTCAACGTAGACTGACTTATAATGTTATCTGTTGTTCATTTGAAAATCTCATCTTTGTATTTTGTAAGACAATAAGCTATTAACTCTGATTTTATTAGTCAAACAATGATGGCATATAGGTGTTTTATGGAATTAGCTCTTAAAGAAGTTTGCTTTCTTGATTATGCTCAACTTTAAAGAGTTTATTGTCATTTGATTACATTTTAAATCATGATTCCAAAGAATTTCATATTTTTGAGGCAATGCCTTATTCCTTGGAAAATATTGGAAATTTCTCGCAAATAGCCACTAAAAAATAATAATTAAAAACATTTCTTTTTAATTTTTTTTTTTTTTTTTAATTTTATAGAATTGATTTCGTGCCAATTCTTTTTTTTTTTTTTTTTTTTATTGATTGTAATCATGGAAAATTTTTTTTTTTTTTTTTTTTTATTGATAAAATCAGATAGAAATATTCTATAGCTCTTTGCACTCTGTAAATTTTGAATCAAGGTTGATCTTTGCAAAATCAAACAAAAAAATCTTCAGGTCTGCATGATTGATTATTGTGGAGAAAACAATTTTTTATGTGGAAATTTATCATTGAAGTTCCTTATGTTGTGCGGTGAATGAAATGACCTGATTACCTAATTTACTCTATTTGCTTAATGTTACTATGCTTATATTAATAACTACTTGAATAATGTGTGTGTTATGATTAAAAAAAAAAACAATTAGCAATTAAAACTTCACCCCCTTTAAAATATCAAAGGGGTAAAGGAGTAATAAAATGCAAGACAATAAGCCAGTGTTTTTCATTTGTGTTTTCTCTTTTCTTTCACCTGATTTTCATTTTTTCTTTAGCTTTCTTACCTACCCTCTATTTTTCCTATTTTATACTTTCCCCTCTCTTTCCTGCCTGTTTTTTTATCATGTGAAAATGGATAAGCAGTTTATGTCTATATTGTATATTTGTCTGTAACACTTTCCACTGTGTATAGGGAGAAATCAGATATGCTGGTCTTTAGCAAAAGTGCTGTTCTATACATAGTTATGTAGATTTTAATGGGTACTATCCTAGTAAATTGTGGGTGGTGCAGTGGATAGCAGCTCTGAATGTAAAATTTGCGAGCTAAGATGAAATTTCACTTGAAATTCATTAGATTCAATTATGTGCAAACACCTTGGGAAAGGTATGAATCTCTCTTCTCCCTTCAGCTATGGGTTAAATATTTGAGCAGACTGGATTACTTAATTTTTGTGATGTTGGACAACTCGTCATTTTTTATTTTTTTTTTGTCAAACAAAAGCTTGTTATCACTTCGAAAAATGCTCATTATATTCAAGACTTTGTGGATGCCTGTGCAATAATATCCACACTAGTAATACTTTTTCAAGTAGTAATTGTAATCCGTATAGTAATAGAGTAGAGAGATAATGTATTGCAATAGTGGATAGATAAGAAGAATGAACAGTGATCTCTATAATCATCATTCTACTTCCTATTTATTCACTTCCTTTATGATTATGTGATCTACTTAACAATGGAATTGTCCATGGTTACTCACTGGCGATCTAGTTTCAAACCACAGTGTCGGCAACAACACTTACTCTTATACAACATTAACCTTGTTTGGCAACCAGTCTAAGAGAAAGACAACTCTGGATTCAGAACCTGAAGTGGGTCATTTGTAGGCCTTGTGGCACATTGCACCAGTTCTCTGTATTCAGGTTTTTCAAAATGTATTGTTGGTTCTGCATAAGCCTTCACCTCTATAATCAAATCATATGTGCAGGTAGTCTGGCGATTCAGTTCTAAGAGCTGAAATGTTGGCCTCTAATATATTAGATTTTGGGGATAGTTCATCCTGCTAGTAAATGTAATTATTTTGTGACAAGATCTTGTTATTATTATACAATTATTTTTTTGTCAGTTTTTTTTCATGTTTTGACAGAAATATAAGGATGAAGAAACAAGCTTTATATATATATATATATATTCTTGTTCAATGTTTTATTTTTTAGGAATTCTATCTCACTCTTAATCTTTCACATTCTTCAGGTAGATATGGCTACTGCAAAATATTATTGGTTTTATTTTGATAAAATCAGTGTAAGTAATATTATAAATATAAAATCCTTTACACTTATGTATTACCCAAAATACATGTGTGTGAATGGGTGGTGTAATATATATTGAAAGACAGGCTAACTAACTTTAAGCTTTCTATTATTCAATAAACTTGGATTTTTTATGATAAATCCTAAGTTGTAGGTAAGCAACTGCATTACCAATAGCTTGATTATTGAAATAACCCTATTGCAAATTGTTGGGAGCTGATCCATTTTTGTGTATTTATATTCCAGGCAATTGTGGATAAATCTGATATTTCTTTGCCTGACAGATGTCTATTGCTGTATCCCCCTGGTCATATTCTGTGGGTATAAATTGTGACATTCCATTTCTAAGGTGCTTGGGAGTTTTAGCAATTACTTATTTGGTTATTGATGAGAAAATTTCTCCTCTAATGTGATCTTATCTCATCTGTCATTCTCTCTCATGCTTTTCTCCAATGAAAGAATCTCTCCTCATATATTTTGTAAGAGGATTGGTTCCAATGATGTGGCCCTAGCACTCTGTTCATCATCTTTAATATCTATATCTTATCCTTATTTTTTTTTATTTTATTTTTTTTTATCTATCATCTGTAAATGCAATTTGTGTGATGGTGAGAGATTTGTATTTTATTTGTCTCTCTTGCTTCATTTCTCTAACCACCTTTTTACCCACTCTTATCTCTCTTGCTATCTCCTTATCTATCTATAATTTTTTTGGTGCATAATCCATTCTCTTCTTCTCTCTTGCACGCTCTCTCTCTCTGTCTCTCTCTCTCTCTGTCTCTCTCTCTCTCTCTCTCTCTCTCATGCCTTCATGCACACTCTCACTTTCACGCCTTCATGCACACTTTCTCTAACTCATGCACAAGGGCACTCTCTCTCTCTCTCCCACAAGGGCACTCTCTCTCTCTCCCACAAGGGCACTCTCTCTCTCTCCCACAAGGGCACTCTCTCTCTCTCCCACAAGTGCACTCTCACTCTCTCTCACTTACATGTACTCACTCTCACGCACACTCTCTCTCTCACTTACGTGTACTCACTCTCACGCACACTCTCTCACTTACGTGTACTCACTCTCACGCACACTCTCTCTTTCTCTCGCGCTCTCTCGCGCACGCTCTCTCTCTCTCTCATGCGCGCACGCTCTCTTGCACTCTCTCTCTCTCTTGCGCGCTCTCTCTCTTGCACTCACACTCGCACTCTCTCTGATTCATGCACACACACACACACACGCTCTCTCTGATTCATGCACACACACACACACACGCTCTCTCTGATTCATGCACACACACACACACACGCTCTCTCTGATTCATGCACACACGCTCTCTCTGATTCATGCACACACACACACGCTCTCTCTGATTCATGCACACACACACACGCACTCTCTGATTCATGCACACACACACACACGCACTCTCTGATTCATGCACACACACACACGCACTCTCTGATTCATGCACACACACACACGCACTCTCTGATTCATGCACACACACACACGCACTCTCTGATTCATGCACACACACGCACTCTCTGATTCATGCACACAAACACTCTCTCATTCATGCACACACACACACACTCTCTCATTCATGCACACACACACTCTCTCTCTCATTCATGCACACACACACTCTCTCTCTCATTCATGCACACACACACACACTCTCTCATTCATGCACACACACACACACACTCTCTCATTCATGCACACACACACACACTCTCTCTCATTCATGCACACACACACACTCTCTCTCTCATTCATGCACACACACACACACACACACACACTCTCTCTCATTCATGCACACACACACACACTCTCTCTCATGCACACACACACACACTCTCATTCATGCACACACACACACACTCTCTCTCATTCATGCACACACACACACACACTCTCTCTCATTCATGCACACACACACACACACTCTCTCATTCATGCACACACACACTCTCTCTCATTCATGCACACACACACTCTCTCTCATTCATGCACACACACACTCTCTCTCATTCATGCTCACACACTCTTTCTCTCTCTCTCTTTCTCTCTCACACACTCTTTCTCTCTCTCTCTTTCTCTCTCTCTCTTTCTCTCTCACACACTCTTTCTCTCTCACACACTCTTTCTCTCTCACACACTCTTTCTCTCTCACACACTCTTTCTCTCACACACACACACACACACTCTCTCTCTCTCTCTCTCTCAATATATTTTTATGTTTGGATCTTCATCTTTCTTAATTGTTTTTTTTCCTTTTTGTCTTCCCCCTTTTCTCCATCCCCTAATTCTCTTTCATATTTCAACTTGTCTATCTCAATTCTAATTTTCTCTCTTGCAGCTCACTCATTAACCAACAACGTAATTCCTCAAATTTGCCTGTAACTGCTGGTCAAATCAATGTCGTGTTTGATTGGCTTCTCTTATAAACACTGCATTTCAACAAATAGCAATTTATCAAAATCATGTAAACTGCTAGGTATTGTATTTGACACCTGTGGAGCTGAATCATTTTTCAATAAATTTTACCAGTGAACTTATAAAATTGTAATTAAAAGTTTCCTTCAATTGAGCTAAATGTAAATTTGATGTTATTAATATTCTTAGAAGTTATTTGAACTCTACAAAACTTTGTTCACTTAGCAAGTATTATATTATTGTCCATGTCTTCAATATTCTTTACTGACTTCTTATTCAAATTAGTGTAGATTAATGAAAGTAAATGTGAATTTAAGATTGAATAATTTCCTGGTCTTTAGCATCAAATAGTTTTTATTTATTGTATTGATAAACTTTAAGATTGCTAAAGGAAATTTAAAACACATTTGTGCATATCTTATAAATATTCCCATAAACAAGTTTAGTTCAAAGTATATATACAATCTTCAAAAGTTTAAATGCTATGCCAAATGTCATCATCTTTTGTCTTTCTGAATCCTGTTCTTTTGTCCTTTCTCTTTACGAAAGTCTTTTCATTCTCTTTCACCCACCCCCAGTAAGTCCTTGCATCTTAGTGGCATTATCACCTTACTTGATGTGAAGTGATTAAAAAAAAGAAGTTAATTCATATTGTAAGGTTAAACATTTTTATGCTAAAATTCTTGATTTAAAATTCTACTCTCTATCACTTTAAGCATTTTGCCAAGTGGAGCAGAAGATTGTTTTGACTGAGAGACCAAACAAATTCAAAGCATTTGTTTTTGTTATTATTGCTTGAAGGATTCAAGACAAAAATGCTCTTTTTAAGAAAAAAATATTTATTTGCTGTTTCCTCCTTTTGTCTCTTGAAGATGTTTGAGTTTTATTTTCTCATTGACAAATGACATCATAAAATGTCTGTTAACACAAGAATGGATTCAATTTAGATAGATTGACAAGAAATTATTTGCTCTGATAGTTGCAGTTTTGAGTTGCTTGAAAGAATATAGCAAGATCATGAATTATAAGGGGTGCTGAAAATTTCTTAGCCCACTTTCTAACTAGATGAATCATCAGAATTTTTTTCTTTTCAGTTTACTTTTTTGACTTCCACTTGGTCTGGCTAAAACTTCAGTATCCCCTCCCCATTGTATTTATATTCATGTCACTAAAATACATGAAATGATGACCCCCTCACCCCAGTCTCCTGCTCCCAAATCAATGACTTTCTGTTGAATCAGCAAAATGTGTTGAAACATTTTGGTTTTCTTTTTCTTTTAAAATTTCTGCATTATTTATATTTTCTGTCTCCATTTACTTTAAAACAATAAATGGATTTTTGCTCATAATTATCCCATCATATACTTAAATATGATGGACAATTTTTAAAAACAAGTTTTAAAATTGAATTTCAAATTCATGTAAAAGCACTATTTTCATAATTTCTAGTTGGACTAATATCCTCATCCTCACATTTTATTCTCTTTTTAATCCTGTTTGTTACTAGCCTTGTTTTTCATTGAGTCTGAACCAGTACAACCTGATTCTGGGATTGAACTCACCTTTACTATTTGTAGATTAATTATAAAGGATTCAGTTTGAAATTCCTTGAAGATTACCCAGATCAACAGACACCTGAGGAGGGCTAAGAGGTGCAGCAAAAGCTGAAATGTTGGTGTGATAACAACAAAGATGAGGATGTTATTCCTCATTCCAGAAATTTAGACAAAAAAAGATTACGCTCTCATTCAACAAACTTGATCAGTTGAGTGAAAAGAGTAAAAAAAGAAAATTTACCTACCTTGATGCACTTGGAATTGTTGTGGTATAGGGTATCATGCTAATTTCGGTGCATATTTTCTATCCAGGAAACAAAGCGATTTTGTTATTTTTGTATAAATTTTTGAGCATTTTAATAAATTGATTTACTCCTGTCCTCATTTGTTTTTTATTGTCATAATGCTTCAGCTTTTGTACCCTCTGGCTCCTTCATGTAATTGGTAAATTTAAAATTTTGAACCAAGCTCTTTATTCAGTCTTCAAAGGTGTGTGTAGTGGGGAGTGTTGATTATTCTCATCCCACTGTCCATAATTGAAGATTTTGTGTGTACTACCCCATCCAGGGATTAAACTCTCAACTGACAAGTAACTTCATCCATTTAACCATCACTTTCATCCATTGAAGTGTAAGAAAGGCATTTGCTCCAGTTCAGTGGAATAGACAAGCGATATCACAAGAACATCTTAACTGATATGATATCCCCTGGCAGAGATGGCAGATAGTTCTGCTCCTGTAGAATGAATAAGGAGTTTGGTTTGACTTGCCAGAAAGTTAATGACAGACAACTGAAGAAAGTCAGAGGGGACAATAGCTGAACTGTAACAACAATGATAATAACTGAATAAGTTAGTAGATAACAATTTTGTTGTTAGCTTGATTTTTACAAATACAGCCTAATCTATAAGTGAGGATTGCTTTGAAATATGAAACACAAAATCTGTTACTTGTCTTGGTTACCTATTTAACTCCAATGCTTTTACTTGATATTATGATAGTTGAATTTTTAATTCATGAACAAGGTTCAGGTATTACTTAAAGTGCTTCTATGAATGTTTATGTGCTTTCTATCTCGTTTGATTTTATGAATCCTGTAATAATACACTTATAAAGACTGTCATTACTATTTTAAAAGCTTTATAAAAAAATTACATTGCTAACAATCACAAAGCTATTATTTGTTGATATATAATACTTTTGGATGATTGTAATGTAATTACAGTATTTTTCTAAATATATAATTATTTTTTTTGAAGTATAGGATATGTGGGTGGTATAATGGGTAGCAGCACAGAATGAGAAATCAGAGAGCTGAGTTTGAATTCCAGTCAGGTACATTACATTTACTTATGTGCAAATTCCTTAAAAATTATTAATGCATCATTCACTCCCAATAAAAAAAATTCTTTTTGCAATCCAAAATGTTTTGACTTTAACACATTGGCCCCCAAACCTCATTTTTCTTGTCCCAGAGTTCCATTGCTATATCTTGCTTTTGGTACAAGCAACTTTGCGTTTTAACACTGTTTATATGTGAACAGAGAATATCATAGGTAGTATTTATTACCCATGACTTATTGGTGTGTCATTCCGTACCCCAAATTCCCAATATTCTAGTATTACATTCACACTTACATTTTCTATATTTAAAAATTTTTTAAAAATTGGTGGGGAAAAAATCTGGTTCTAGTGTATCATGATCCCATAAGCAATCAATCATAGCATCCCACTCCCAATAATCTTCATAGAAAAGAAATTGGAAAACAACCCACCAGAGGGTTGTGTGGAGCTTGCTGATGTACCACCATGACCCTCCAGTGGGTTGTACGAGACCCAACATGTTAAATAACCCACAAAGAGTTGATAAATCATAAAATAAGCAAATCAATCAATCACTGAAGTATAGTTTGTCTTCAATATGGATGTAAGAGGTTATTTGAATTCAAAACCAAGGAGCCATTTTTTGTCAAACATTTACAATGTCAAGATTATTGTTTTGGGATAATGAGACAGTTAAAATAGAGGTTATGGTTTTATAATTTAAACTTGGGTACCAGAAAACTTTTGAATTGGGTGATGCAAAATAGGCTTTTCTTAGTTTTATATTTATATGCATATTCAAGGTTTAAGTGAAGTAGCTGATATAATGACTGTTATCAGGATTGAACTCTGGAACTAAAGTTAACTAAAGTTAAGGTTAACTAGCATAGATTTACAAAATACACTTAAATCCTCTTAATCCAAATCAACAACAGGAGCGTTTTTTATTAACCTGGAAGCATTCATTTTAATTAGGTGAGCCAGCTTGTTATAGTATTATAACACATACTTGTTACTTAAGTTCCAGTGTTCAATTCTGGTAATATTCATTATTCAATAATAACCTGGCATGAATAATATCTTGTTGAAGAAAAAAATCGGATTGGAATTGTTGGGGTATACATTTTTTTTTTTTTTTTTGAATTGTTCATTCCAAATAAGGCAGTAAAACCAGTAAGACATAAGGGGTTACTAGGTGTGAAAGTATTACACACAGAAACATTACTAAGGAGTGAGAACAAAAAAATGTAATCAGGAGGATATTAGATAGCGATTGACATTGCATTTAAATTTTTGAAGATTAAAGTTGGTTGGAAAACATGGAGCTGCAAGTGAAAAAAAAGTGTGAGAAAAGAAACTGTTAGCATAGAATTTACTGTTACATTTATCCAGCTCAACTGTAAATTGAGGAGATTTTGATGCCAGTCTAACATTGCACTTAAATGCAAAAAGTCTAGGTACCATAATGAAGCGCTCATCTGAACAATTACCATGAAAGTATTTACAGAAAAGGTAAGACAACTTTATGGTGGTGGGAAAGTGACTGAAGCTGAGACACTAGATCATGACCAATAATACTGCTGATTCATCTTTGGATTTTATCAAGGAGTTCAAGGTAAATAGCAAGAGCACCATATGTGGCAGCAATATTCTAAGCATGGGCAGATGGTAGACTTATGTAAGATATTGCAATAAGTCACTTTCCTGTAGATTAGCATCAACCATGCTGATGGAAGGCAGAGAGATGTCTCTCAGATGATTAATGGAGTGCAGTTTAGTTTTAGAGGCATTAAAATTAACAAGTCTTCCTTTGCACCAGTTAACAACAGACTGAAGGTCATTTTGGACAGCAGCTACAAGTTTGACCTTCTCAAACTGATCACTTACTATCAATACAGAAGTAAATGGCAGTGTCATCAGCATAGATACCAAGTTGAGAGCTGATAAGCAAATCAAATGAAAATGCAGATTTTGAATTTAGAAATATATGGTTTAATTATTTTATTTATTCTTTTTGTAGTTTTGTGTTTATCGTATGTTATTCTTTTTGCCAAAGATTTAACACGTATTATTTTCTAATTTATCAAACAGGCTCTACTACTATATCCTTTACTTCATGGTTTTTGGTTCACAATATTAAATACTCAAAAACTACCACAACAGATTTTCTCTTCAGCATTTATACACACAAACATCTTTCTTTTTAATCTTTTAACAAAAGTCCTATTACTGTGTTGTTAGATTGCCAATTGTGTGTTACAAAAAGATGATCAGAAATATTTTGTGGATGTTTCAAGTGTAAATATTTCTTAATTATCTAGTTTTAATCTGCAGAATCAGCTCTTTGTAAAGTGAAGTAAAACAGTAAAACTATAACCCAAACAAACATGAGCCAATCAAAGGAAAAACTTATACTACACTTTGATCTGGGCTGGTTGTTGAAAATTTTACATTGTTGTAAAATATATAAATATTTGATCTGTCTCTATTTTCATGCATGAAGTAAATTTCATCATGACAATATTGGTAAGCTTACTTGGAATTATCCTTAACATTAGGAAGCGACAGTTGAAATTTCTAGGGTGCATAATGAGAAAAGAGGGCTTTGAAAATTTAATACTCACAGGACAGATTGAAATTAAGAGAGACAGAGGAAAACCATGCATAATGTATCCAGCAAGCTTGAGTAAAAATGGATGGTAGAGCAGTTTTGGAGGGGGGGGAAATAATAATAATAATAATATATATATATATATATATATATATAATTTATTAAGAGCAACAAATTGTGGAGAGCCAATCTCCTAAAGGTACATGACACATAGGGGGCCAATCTATACTTCTAAATCAAGGTCAAGATCAAATGATTCTCCTCATCATAACATTGAAAATATTTAATAAAGGTGTCATATGATTATTCAAACAAAAGTTTTGTTGGTCTTGGGACCTTGGAGAAACCTCACATCACCCAACACAAGCTTCATGTAACCTTGAAGTTCTTTCTGGAATTTAATTTTGTCTTTCTGTTTTGTGATATAAAGGTTTTCTTCTTATTTTTTTTCATTATATATCTTTGTTTTTGTTATCTTATTTTATCTAACCATGTGATGGCTTCTTACTCTCTTAAAAGGTGCATATAACCCCTCACCTCACTACTCTGTTACCAACTTTGTTGATATAAGTTGTTTCATATTGTTTTCTCTGACTATGCATGTTGTTTGTATTGTTTATGTTGAAGAATTGACCTTGGTTGCATGTGTGCTTGGTGAAAATTGTAATTATATTTCTTTCTATTTGACATTGTGAAAAGACAATTACTTAAACTAAATGACCTCTTCTGGAATGAATGTAACATATTGCAACATGTCTGATCTCCAGGTGATGGTATTCAGTCTTCTGACTTAGCAGAATATATGTCATAATAGATTTTGTCATCCTGTTCTACACTGATGTTAATTATTTCAATGCTCAACGTCAACACAAATTCAACCTTGATCAGCAGAACATTAACCGTATGACTTTAAAGAATTTGCATCTGGTCAAAATTAAAAAGAAAATATCTTAATTGCAGCATTATTAAATTTTGTATGTATTTAGTTTTTTTTTTTTTTATATTGTGTGAAATACTTTCAACAAATTTGGTATTGTTATCTTCATAATGAATGCAAACTTAATTTAATATGGGTGGGGGGAATGGATAATTATACACTAATTTACTCAATGTCTATCTTGAATGTTATAGTCACAATGTTTCAGTTATTCTACCTTCAAGCCTTCTTCAGGTGACCATTATCACTGGCAACCTACTGGCAATTTTGAACAAGCACTTTATTCAATCCACTGAGTAGATCTTTCTCATTTTGCTGTCTATTTTAAAGAAAATCTTGTCAGTTAATATTTCCTTGTGATGTTGCTTGTGTGATTTTTTTTTTTTTTTTTTTTTTTTTTTTTTTTTTTTAATATACAGATTGTAAAAAAAAAAAAAAAATTGAATGTAAACACATTTAAATTGCTGGATGTGAACTAGTTCAAAATTTGGTACAAAGACATATTTCTAGAGTCAATCTATAGACCTGTTTGCTGCCATGGATGATGGGGCTGAATTAGGACAACTGATGCCATGAGCACGTGTGTACTCACCTGATAGCATCTAGGCCCAGGGTTACTTCTTGTGATTTAATAATCATTTTAAATAATGATTTTAATAATACAGTGTATCCATATAGTTAAAATATCCAACACTTTGTTAGAAATATAAAGTAATTTAATTAATGAGAAATTTAGGAACTTGTAACTTTATACAATTCACATCAAACCAAATGCCAAAATGCACATTTCATTAATGCTGGAAGCACTTGATGTTCTTAAAATGCATATGAAATTGTTTTTTATTGGGTAACCTTTCCTTTAAAGATTTGAAAAATAAAAAAATAAAAAAAATCAAATCAAGCTTACCAGGTATAATACAAGAAAGAAAGGACAAAAGAAAAAAAAAAAAAAAAAAAAGCCTAGTACTATTACTCTACACTCCCTAAGCACAGTGGTTATTTTGTTTAAGGTTTAATATAATTAATTTTACAAGTGTGTTATTCTTAGAACATAAAAATAAACTTGACAGTGAAGAGTTCAATATCTTGTGAGATCAGGTGTATTAATGAATGCATTTCAGTCAGTTATGTGCCATGCGTGATACATGCTTAGGCAATCATGTATCTTTCAATACATGACTGATGAGGTAGATTTTTTATTTTTTTCCCCCACGGTAGGTTGGCATTTCTTTCTGTGGTAGACCGGTTGCCATCCAGGTCTATAGAAACCTGTCTGTCCTGCAATTTACCCATATCTTGGGGGTGGGGGGGAGAAGAGGATTCATACCATTCCCAAGGGTATTAGCACATAAGTGAATGTAATGGATCTGACTAGAATTCAAATTCTGGCCTCAGATTCCTCAATTCGAGCTGCTATCCATTATTCCAATGTGCCTCCCTGAATTAATGCATAACTGTGGCTTTTTTATTTTGTTTTTAATAAATCAATATTTGGAAGAAGGATTTTTATGCTGTTAGCATTGTCAAAATATCATTGTTTATTTTGTTTAATCATTTCACCTCAAGCAAGGTAATAAAGCCACTAAGATGCAAGGGGTTATTGGGAGTGTGTTGAGAAGAGAGGGCATTAAAACAGCTGGGTTTGAGGAGACAGAAAATAATGACTGACATTGCATTTAAATTTTTGAAGATTGTTTAAAAATCTAGAAGAGAAATAAGTCCAAGAGAAGAAACTATTAACATAGAGCTTACAGTTACATGTAGCTATTTCAACAGTGAAATTATGAGACCTACCTGCCAATCTAGTGCTTAAATACATGAAGTTAAGGTACCAAAGGGGAAAACTCATCAGAACAATTACAATTACCATGGAAGTAAAAAGAAAATACTATTGCAATATTATAGCTTTTTGGTATTTCCTTTAATATTAAATCATTGGCAAAGTATTTGTATATGTTGCATCTCATGTTTTCAAGATAACAGAGAGAAATAAATAAGGAAGAAAAACTCGGAGTTAAGTAATGAAAGAGAAGGTTTACTACATTTAAGATACACTTAGCAATTGACCTAATGCTAACTCTCCTTAACTCCACTGAACTCTGCATATTTACATAAACAGGTGATTCCATTCATTTATGTTCTATATGACAGTATATTAGAAGTATTTCAAATTCATTTTTACAATTTTTTTTTTTTTTTCAAAGTAGAGTTCAGAAAGATTTCTTTATCAATTGGACCAATGATAGATCTTTCATCACTAACAAACAAATTATTGAATGTTGGTTAATTTTAACAAAATATGATATTCCCCTATTCTAATGGCTGTTTATGACTTTGCTTCCTCTTAATTCAGCAGAAGACACTGTAATGAATTCTGCTTTGGGGAAATAAATCTTGACAAATGTAAAATGTTGCAATATTTTTTTTTCTTTTTTGTTTATCTTCATAGTCCATTCCTCTGATCAAATTTAAAACTACAAAGATGTCCTGCAAATTCAATAAGTAACAGATCTAAAGAATGCTATCAAAACTGACATTGGTAGAATGTAAGAGAATTGATTTCTATAATATCATAAGTCCTTGAGACTAAGCAATGAGAAAAATGTCTTTGTGGCCCAAAAAATTGACTGAAAATGTTGGTTAGCTTTCCTTTTTTTCTTTCTTCTTTTTTTTAGTATGATTTGTCAAAACACAAATTTGAATATTTTTTTCAGTATTTTATTTATACTAAGAGATTATTTATTTGGTATCTCAAAGTTTTAAAGATGATATTTAAGCAACTGTATGGTATTATTAACCATTTCCCTCCAAGGAAACATTTGGCATTTATTGACCTAGCAGCCAGAACTGTTTTCAGTTGAAAGTTATAAAACCTTCCACTTAAAACACATTTTTAGGGAAAAAGGTTTCTCAAGTCCAGTAGCTTTTATTGCTCTTTCCAGCATTGATGGGGGTTTCATTCCGAAACTTCTGTTTGAAGTGGTGTGGAATGTTATGTCATTATTATGAAAAAAATGAAAGTTGTTCTTTGATCTTAGTGAAATTTTCCAAAAAGAAATGTTGTACTACTCCATTTAAGGTCCAAATGCTGATGAAATGATTGTTCCTTGTTTCACTCCTTTATTTTTCATAGCCTATATTCTTTTTATAAATATGTAGTATAGATAATTATCCATTGACATTAACAAGGTGAAATAGTTGCTTTCTACAGATGGTGCCAATCTTATTGTAGCAACTGATGCTATTACGTCTCATTTTATTCGCACTATAAAAATCGGGATATGTCTGTGTGTTTGTAACTATAAAATCTCATTAACTGTTCTTAAAAAAAAAAAAAAAAAAATAAAAAAAAAAAAAAATAAAAAAAATTTACAGGTGTATTTAATGAAGATACTTTAAGATTTACCTTACTATTAGTACCCTGAAAGTTTACTTTACAAAATAAAACTACCCATTGAATGTATGAGTAGAAAGAAAACCTGCGCCACACTTTATTCTGGACAATTGCAGTTCTCTTGCAACCATAGAGAATAATGCAGATTTATAGCACATTGATTTTTGCCATAACCTGATAGTGATTCTGTGTTTAAACATCACCTGACTAATGTTGTTTTTTGTATAAAAGATACAATTTTGGTTAAATTTTCATGAAATTTATTGTAAAAATTTTTTAGATAATTATATTCTTTTTCATTTAAAATGATTAGATTATGACTTTTTACTCATCTTCTCTACAGATGTGTACAAAGTGAGTTGAAATCTAATATGACATAAAGGACATTTCCCATAATGCCTAATTCTAGAAGAAATACAGACTTTGAATGTTGTACATTACCTTTTGAGAACAAATCTATTAACTGGATTGAGTCACTTTTTCTTTTTCATATTTTTTAGGTTTAATTAACTTTACAAAATTGTTATTATATTTGTCTCTAGTAATATTAACTTTTCCGATCAAAATGAAATTGGTAAAGGTCTGTTGTCTATGAAATGAAGGTTTTGTTTTATGAACCTTGGGTTGATTATTTATGCATGCCTTCTTCTTATATTTTCTGTCACCACTCCTACGTCTGAGAAGGAAACTTTTTTTTTTTTCCTTGAGTAAATGGTTTTTTTTTTTTTTTTTTTTTTTTTGCTTTAATTTAGAATGTGATTTTTTTTTCTTTATGAGCCACACCCATCCAAACATGTTAAATGAAGGCTATGATAATTTTGATAAATTTACTTATTTACTATTAGTTCTTTACCAATTTATTTACTATTTATGTATTTATTTACTTCCTATTTATTTTGGGAAAAAAAGTATTGCACATAGATTTAAACTAAAATTTGTAAAATTATCTCTTTGGTAACTATTATTGTGATTAAAAAATCTTTTCAATTTAAAATGAACTTGTGTGTTTCAAGAATGGTTTTGACTTAATAATAGGTGCCAACTTTATTGTGTCTGTGCTGAAAAGAATTTTTTTTTTCTATAACAAGGAAGAGGATTTTTTTTTTTTTTTTTATTATAATTCTTGCTGGCCTAACTGCATAAACAAAATATATGCACACCCTCCCTGCCCTCTACTTTTGTACTTCATGATCATTTGGTAGATTTTGGCAGGTAGGATTGACCACGAACTTTTCAGACCCCCTCTCCGCCTCTTGCATACATACATACATACATACATACATACATACACACTTCTTTTACCTAAAGTACTCTCTTTCTCATTCTCATGCATATCATATACATACACAGTATATATTTACGATGCATATGATTGTGTGTGTATATAGGTTGTATGAGATAAAACATTTGATAATACAAAATTTACTTTTAATGAAAATTTAATTTTTTTTTTTCCTTTTCTATTTTTAATTTTACGCACTTTAAAAGCCTCTCTGATTTACTTGTTAACAGGTTTGTACTGTGTGTGTGAGTGAGTGATGTGTGTGTGAGTGAGTGATGTGTGTGTGTGTGTGTGTATGTGAGTGAGTGACTGTGAGAGAAGGCCCAAGACAGAAGGTCCCCTCCTATTCTTTCCACTTCCTCCTGCCAGAAAGGAGTTTAAAAGGCTATAAGTTTCTTCCCTGCTGTCATGGGTAGGGAAGTTGTGAGGTGAGGGTGATGAAGTAAAGTATGAGGGGTATTAAATTTTACCTGACATAACTTGCCCATCAAGTTAAAGGCACAAGATTAATTGAAAGAATGGCTTCTAGGATGTCGGACATGTCTTTGGTGTGCTCTTCTGACAGTTCTTGTGCGTTCATCTTGTTCTCCTGTCACTAAACCACAACCGACTTTAACTGATTGTGGTAGCGGTACCAGCAATACCGAGTATTCACCGTCAGTAAGCCTCATCTCCTCATCAGCATCTTTCCAGCAGAGTCTGCTAGTTGTATTCTTTTTCAACAGGTGGTGAGGTCCATTGATATGCTTAAGAAAATCCAGATAGAAAAACATCACTTTGCTTAAGAATCCTTGTCGAGACCACATGCACAAGGTTTCCTGTCTCTCTCTCTCTCTCTCTCTCTTATTTCCCTTCGTCATCTTCTTTCCTCTTCTTTTTACAGCATTTCTCCTTCATTTCATTACTTCAACTGTTGCTGCTGCTTCTTCTTTCTACATAGTGCTAACCCAAAGTTCCTGACGGAGCTGTATGTTGTAGGATTAATTTATTGATTTTTCTAGCATCAGATCTATTTCTTGCTTTTCCCCCTCTTCTCTCTCTCTATCTCTCTCTCATTCATTGCTTTTCTGTCGCATCTAGTTACTTGTTGAGAACTTGTCTTAAAATTTAAGGGGCAGGGGGGTTGCATGTCGAAAAAAAAAATCTTTGTTTTGATAAAAGTGTGATCAACAGTAGAATTTTGACTCATGCCAACTGAAAGAAGCTTCGACAAGTTGGGCATGTGGATGCCAGGAAATCTAGCAGCACTTTGTAAAGCCATAGTAGCAGTATAGAATTGTCCGTACTCACTCTATTATTGACTCTTCTGCTAGAATCACAAGAGGTAGACACGCCGTAATTCCCACACACACCTTTTTGTCTCTATACTTTTCCTGGATGTTTTGTCCATTTTGAGACCAGTTTTAGGAATTGGAATGGTTCCTGTCGACAACTAGAATCCACTCTCACATCATGAGGCACCTGTGCAGGAATCTCCCTTTAATTCTATCGATAATTCTAATAATAATAATAACCAAAAATAGTATTACACTAAGCTGTTGCCTCAGTCAGCAGCAGTCTTGAAACTTCATTCTGTGGAAGTAATGAAAACCTACAAAAGTTGTTACTGTTTTGTCTAAAAATTTATTTTTATGCTTTCAAGAAAAGTAAAGTTCAAAAAAAGAAAAAAAAAGAAAAAAGTCTGCAATTAAGCATTTTGTATATTTTTCCTTTTGTTGTTTGTAATAATTTTTCCAGCTGATTTGTGTTCATTTAGTTTCATTATCAGAGCTTTTCTTTTGGGTCTTTTAGTTGTCTTTTTATACAATTAGCTATATGTCCGACACAGTTGCCCAACCCATTCCTCGTCAGTCTAGCTTTGCAAGCCCTGTCCTGGAATTTAATAACAACTTGGTCCACTCGGCTACATCTCTAAGTCTGACCATGCTGCAGGTCAACAAAGAATATCACAGCCAGTCACGCACCAGTTTGGCCTCAATTTTTGAGGATTTGGCTACCATTCGACGTTCATTTCTTAAACGTGGATCAGATATGGTAAGTTGAATTTAAGTTTATTTCTGGGTATGTTTTGCTGAGGATAAAATGTGGGGGTGTAAGAATATGGATTAGTCCTGCTACTTCTCATTCATAAAACAACCCATTTTTTTTTTTTTTTTTTTTTTTTTTTGTATTTTCTAAGTTCAGAATTTCTTTCTTTTCTGCAATACATTTGTCTTGTGGTTATTACTTTGTACTTTTGATCTTTTTGTTTAATTTAAAACATGTTTTCCTATCAGCTAGATAATATTTTTCACCTGTTGAGTCAAGCTATCAAATAAAAACCATTCATTTATAAAACAATCTATTTTTTATTATGTGAGTATACCTCAGGATTCTTTACATGAAGCATTTCCAAAATTATTCTATAGATATGAATTCCTCTTTATGGGTGAGGTGCAAGGATACATCAGTGTGTATGTGTACACACACACATGGCCTGAAGATTGCATTCAAATATGAAACACTGTTGCTGCTCAGTAGTGACCTCAGTGTCCACTTGTGTGTGTGTGTGTGTGTGTGTGTGTGTGTATATATATATATATATATATATATATATATAGTGTGTGTGTGTCTCTCTCTCTCTTTCTATATATATATATATATAGTGTGTGTCTATATATATATATATATATATATATATATATATAGTGTGTCTATATATATATATATATATATATAGTGTGTCTATATATATAGTGTCTCTCTCTCTCTCTATATATATATATATATATATATATATATATATATATAGTGTGTCTATATATATATAGTGTCTCTCTCTCTCTCTCTCTATATATATATATATATATATATATAGTGTGTCTATATATATATATATATAGTGTCTCTCTCTCTCTATATATATATATATAGTGTCTCTCTCTCTCTCTATATATATATATATAGTGTCTCTCTCTCTCTCTCTCTATATATATATATATATATATATAGTGTCTCTCTCTCTCTCTCTCTCTATATATATATATATATATATAGTGTCTCTCTCTCTCTCTATATATATATATATATATATATATATATATGTATGTATGTGTGTGTTATAAAAAGTAACAAGCAAAAAAATTACTGTTGCCATGCTTACATATTCAATTCAAAAAGTTGTATGACACTATTTTATTCATAGAACTGTTTATATGCCAAAATTCTATTTATATCATCAGTACTTATTCATCAACTTGCTTAAATGATGTGCGTTGTCAATTAAATGCTCTATACAGCAATATTAGCATTGTTCTCAAAGTTCCAAAGTATTTTGAGCCATAGACTTTCCTTAGTTTTATCAAAAATCAATATTATATATTATGATTGCATTTTTAGTCTCCAAGAATCACTGTTACTGTCTACTTAAAATGTTTATTTTATTTCATTTTTATCAATATATTTTTTTTTTTTTTTTTTTAAGTAAACTCTGATTTCACTTGTTTGACTATGGCTTTTCTCTCAGAATGTGAATATTTTTTATTTTCTTGAATCTCATGCTTTGACACATTGTAATTAAACATTAAGAGAGACATGTCTACTTTTAGTGTTGTACTTATTTAATAAGCAACATGACTAAATTTAAAATTCTAACCTTTTGAATTTACATATTTAATTCTTTTTGTCTGGTGACATATTTCGTACGTTTTTTGTTATTTTGTCTTTTCTTTTTGTTCCGTTTTTAGAATTAAGAATATTTAATTTTAAAATTCATCATTTTAATTTGAAATTTCACATGTTATAATCTAATTATTGGCCAAAAATTAGACTATTTTGTACTTTGAGGAAAGAGACAAATGTATGAGTTTGTATTGTCTTTTATCAAACCCTTTTTATTTAATGATTTGTCTTAAATGTTAAGTGGTTCCCAAAAAGTATAAGACCAGTAAAATTAGATGATAGTCATAATAGATTAAAACTAGCTTCATTTTTTGCGTTGTGAGAGAAATTTTGAATTTGTAGATAGGTAGGAGTACAAGGTGATCCTATATATATATATATATATATATATATATATATATATATATATAGCAGAATTGGTGACCTTATTAGAAATTCTAAGAGAAATTGTTTATATCCATAGGCCCTTGAAAAATTCTTACCTAATTATTCCATGAACTGTTTTGCCATCAGTTGTTTTAATAAAATGTCTTGTCATTGGTATGCCATAATGGAGAAATGTGTGAACCACTCTCCCATAACTATCTTAGCTGCCAATGGAGTAGAAACAAAAAGCTGTCACCTTAGCAGTACGATTCAGTACTTTAATGATGTCAAAGACAGTATGAAGCCAAAAATGCTGACAGTCAATGGGATATTGATAGAAAAGATATTTAAGGCAAGCAGTCTTTGCAATAAAGTGCTCAATATCAAAGAGAGGGCATAAACTTTTGCTCATATTATTAATCCTATATACACACATATACACACACAATCTTTTTACTACAAATTCTAAGGACTAGATACTGGTGATTTCTACATTTAAATTTATTGTAAGGGGAAGGCAATGCATAAATATTCACACTAAGGGGATTAATTAAGATTTGATATTAAAATTTATTTGTACAGAAAACAATATTTTCCTATGAAAGAATGTTTGGCTCTTTTTGATTTTCTGAATTTAGAATAAGCAATTGTATACAGTGTGTGTGTGTATATATATATATATATATATATATATATATATATATATATATATATATATATATATATATATATAGTGTGTGTGTGTGTAGAATGAATGAATGAATGATAAATGTCACTAATATTCCTAAATTGACAATGCCTATTTTAGAAAACTAATTTTTTTTGTATTATGTAAATAATCAGTGTATATATATATATATATATATATATATATATATATTTATTTATATTTCTTTCCTGAAAATCTATCTGTTGTCATGGAGTTGTCCTTTATGTAGTTGTTGATAGTTTGAGAAAAAGTAGTTTGTGGTAAATATTGAACTCACATCCTTGACAAGTTTCATGACCTATTGACATGACAAGTTTATCCAGTGACTCAATAATTTTTAGCTGTTGTAAAATAACTACACTTGCTCTTTTCTTTTAGTTGTTTGAAATTAATTTTTTTTTTTTTTTTTTTTTTTTTTAAATTATTTTTATCATAAACCAATTTGCAAAATTGATTGCTTTTGGCTTGTTATTGTATGTAGAATATCTACTTTGATTTCTATATGTTTGACTCTGAAAAACATTTTAGGATAAATTGTTCGTGGAGAATATACATTTCCAATGTCTCTTTGTGTGTCTTTTCTAACTTTTGATAATATATATGCCATATAATTAATTTTAATTTAATTTTTTTAATTTAGTTTAAGATTGAAGGTTTTAAATTTTTTTTTTAATTATATACATCTGGAGCTTTTGTTGAAAATCAGTAATGTCTCAAACTGAGGAATAGATTTTATATTTTTGTTTAATTTTCTGTACCTTACGGTTGGAGCAGTAAACAAATTATTGAATGTAAATTTCTATTATTTGGAAACACAAGAAAATCTTGTCACCAAGTCGAGCAAGATAGGATCTGCTGTAATTAGTTTAAAAAGAAAAACATCAAAGGTGGTAACTGTTCAGATATTAGTTTTATTAACATTAGTTTCTTCTCTCACAGTTCACACTTGTGGAACTCTCTTCCATATTCTTGCTTTCCAGACGTCTTTGTTCTTCAAAAACTTAAATGCAATGTCAATAATTATCTTCTGTCTTAATTCCTGTTATTTTATTGCCCTCTCCCCTTCCTTCATAATATTTTTTCTCAAATTCTCTCACACTCAGTAATCCCTTGCATCTTAGTAGCTTTATTACCTTTCTTGCTGTGAAATGATTAACAAAAAATCAGAAAAAATAAAAGCGTTTTTCATTCTTTGCAGTCATACTTGTAAAATCTGTAATTCTCAGAAACCAATCTGCTTTTACAGTCTTACTAATCGCATTCACTGACTTGAATAGAAGGTTTTTGAGACTGGAATGGTAATATAATTTTCTCTTGGTCTCAAAATTTGTACAATTACAATCTACAATATTTAAGTGGTTTGCATAAAACAACTTGTTATTTTGCGATTTTACTCTCCTTTCTTCCGCTTCTGCTACCCCACTCAATGAAGGATATGTTTGTTGCAATATGTGCACATGTTGAATTGGTGGAGACAAGAGTCACCAATAAAAGACGCAAGACTTGTTTCCTGCTGGATGTGTTTAATAACTATAAAGAGAGATTATTGATTTGGTCAACTGACCAGAAAGTAACTCCCCCCAAATATTAATCATATCCTTCAGGTCTCTCTGTATGAGTAACAAAGAGTTAGACTGTTGTGGTTCAAGAACTAAAGATTCCTCATTTCTTGTTAGAGCCACCTCCCTTCATCTAAATGTTCAACAATTTTGTTATCTGTAGTTAACGGTCAGGTATCATGCATCTGTCTCTGTAGATTTATGTTCATTTGCAGATACATTATTAAAATTTGGGTTTGTATAATTTAATTTTCTTGTTCTGCTTTATATATTTCTGTATAATGTATATTTATATACCCTGTGTATAAGTAAAATAGTTTAAAAAAAATGTTTTTTTTTTTTTCATATATCATTTATATTTGACTGGTCATTTGATTCTAGCATTATTTATTCTAAAACACTGAATTTATAGATTTATTGGTCACACAACCTGACCTCCCCTATGTACTAATGAGATATTTCATCATTTTTGTAACAAGCCACATGAAATTGACATAACAACAAAGCTTAAATGTTATTGAATTTATCTATTTACTTTGTTTTGTAAGATTTCCTTGAGTAAATCTTTGCATTTTAATGATTTATAAGGCAGAATTCTTTGTGAATTTAAAAAAAATTTCTATTTGACTAAAAGATTTTGAAAAAAATGCTTTTGTTTTGAAGTTGTTTTTGCTTCTTATGAACAAATCATTGTCACTGACCTCATCTTTGATTATACTTTGTTTCTTCAGGTCTAATGTTTTTATTACACCCTCAGGAACCTTTGTAGCAATATCATTTTCTTTTGCTTTACAACTGTATTAATGACAATGTAATGAAGAGTGAACAAATCTGAGGTTTTTTTTCACATCTCTAATGAAGTGAATGTAAAAAAAAAACTTTTTTTTTTTTTTTGAAAGAAGATTTCTCAATTACTGCTTTGCAGAATTGACTTACAAAATATATTGCAAAACTGTTTCTCCCTTAATGAACACTCTATTTGGTACTGCACCAAACTGCTAACATTTTAGAAATCTAGAGGCTAATGAGGAAAGGAAAAAAAAACAAAAAACAACTACAAAACTTTTTCATAAATTTAAGTTCAGTACTAGATTGGCAGCTAGGTCTGATCATTTTACAGTTGAAATGGCTAGATGTAACTAAGCTCTCTACTAACAGTTTCTTCTATCACACTTCTTGCTTGTGGAATGCTTTTGCATCTTTCTTTCCAGTCAACTTAAATCTTCAAAATCTTTTCTTGTTCTCTCTCCTTAATGTTTTCTTTTTCGTCATATTATTTCACACTCAGAAACCCCTTATGTCTTAGTGGTTTTATTGCCTTGCTTGGTGAAATGATTAAAAAAAAATCAGTAGAAGACCTGTGAAATTCCTCATGCACTGAAGCTATACTTCATTAAGGGATGTATTCACTTATTTTACTTTTCTTTCTATCCTTTTAATATCTACACAAAATCTACAGTATTTGCTAATATTTATTATGAAGCCTAACAAATACAGTATATCTTTGTATACATGTGAAGAGTTTTTTTTATTTTTATTTTTCTTAATTTTCCAACCCTTATTACTACTACTCACTACACTCCATTCTCATCCATATATTGGGAAAATAATGTCCTTGGTTATCAATCACCTATCCATAATACAACCACCATTGAATGTAAAGTAATATTTGTTAATATTCATATTGACTACAAGTACTAGATGACTACTTAAAATATTTCATATGCAAAATACATGAAAATACACGACACAGAAGCAAGCATTCCAACTCATTTTATACTAAATAGGAAAAGTTATTTTGTAATAATGAGTTAAATAACATACTGAGTCCAATTTGCCTTTATTTAATGACACACTCAGTATTTTTATGCAGCTTTTTGTTTTATAAATATTTCCAAATAAAAATCTTAAATTATGCTCTTTTAAAAATTTTGTGAAAATTTGAGAGAAATCAAAACTGTTCTATATTTTCTTTCAGTAATTGACGTCTGATTTTAACTTTTATTACTTGTTTATATAACTATTTTTCTTATTTCCCAAATTAGCAGGCCAGCTTTTTTTTGTTTTTGAGTTATCTGAACTTAAATATGTTTTTATGGAACTTGCTTTTTTTCACTTTTTTCACTTTTTTTTTTCACTTTTTTTTTTTTTTTTTTTTTTTTTTCAAATTTTATTTTTTATTTTATTTTATTTAGTCAAAAGAGAAAGAAAAATAGAAATCCAGACTTCTGATGCAGTTATTACAAATTTCTGTTTAAGTCAAATTTTTCAGTTGGGATGTATTTGTTAAATGGTTTTTATTTTAATGGAAATTTGTTGTGGATGAAACCATTTTGAATTCATGTTTTAAAGTTTTTTCTCTTTTATATCTGGATGGAGATGAAGAATTGTTAATATTATACAGTGATTTATTAAAAAACATTCTCCTAATTTTGTTTATGGTCAGAATGGTTTGGCCATTTTCAGATGCCTATTGTATTCAATGATGTTCTTAGAATTTCAAATTAAATCTTTTATTCAATCCGCCTCTGAAGAAGACTGAAAGGTATAATAGTTGAAACATTGTGAATATAACAATAGTTTGAATAAATCAGTGTATCATAATTTTTCTATTTCATCTTTTATCTCAGAGTTTTCCTTTTTTAAAATTATTTGGTCTTTTCTTTTGTAGAAGTTTTGGGAATCGCATCTTTAAATTTCATTAAAAAAAAATCTATCCCACTACCCACAAAAAACTAACTTTTAATGGGAGTTGCTTTTGTAAGCTTTCAATATAGTTTTAAAATTTGAACTTTGAAAATCTTGTAAGAAATTTTTCATGTAGTTTGTATATTTTTGATATTTTGTTTTCTTTATTTGATTTATTAGATTTAGTTTATGTTTCATTGATTCTTGAAGGAATTTTTGTCTCTTTTACATCTGTTCTATTGTTTAGCATAATCTTGTTGGCTGTTCATACCAGCAAAAGAAGTGGTACTTTATGAACCAGGTAGTGACTCAAAGAATTCTGTTTTGAGAAAATTTTTTATCATAAACAAATGCCTTCAGCCAAAATGTGTTGCATGATTACAATTTGAAATCCTTGTAATTTTAAATTAACAGACTTCATCTTCAGGGCCCTGTGCAATTAATTTTGTCTAGTCTTGAAATCACTGTGAAAATATTTTTGAAATTATTTTACTATTTCAAATGATTTCATTACTTTTAAATCCGCCTCAATCTTTGAGTGTTTTTCTTTTTGATTATAGATAGAAAAAAAAAATGTATTTTAGTTAGAAGATAATTTTAGATTTATAATTTTCTCGAACTGCTGCTGTAAAATTTGTGGCGGTTAGGCAGCCATTTTGTTAAAGGATCCACTTTGATAGTCTCAAAAATGAAACTATCATGACTGTAAACATGTACAATTTCTTTTGGCAATGATTCTTGTTTGAATGACTCTGAATTGTTCCCTATGTTAATGCTATTCTTGATGATTCTTTTGTAGATGTTTTTTATATCAAAGGTATTGAAAGATTCTAAATGTCTTTTGAATTTTTAGCATCTTCTCGCCTACACCAATATCTACTGTAATTTAAGAGAAGCAAATCTGAGAAGTTCAGTGTCTTTTAAGAAATGTCATTTAATGCCCCACCCCCCAAAAAAGACAAGTGTATGAATGAGTGTGTTTCAGTAGAAGAAAACTGTAATCCCTGCCATAGACAAATGTATCTAGGCAAGGAAAATATATATAAAAAAAAAAAAAAAATGAAAATTGTATGGATTCATCGTTCCTTACACACACACACACACACACACACACACACACTTCACTGTGCCACACTGTGTGTGGCACAGTGAAGTAGTGGATAGCAGCTCAGATTGAGGAATCGGAGAGCCAAGTTTGAATTTTAGTCGAATCCATTACATTCATTTACATGCTAATACCCTTGGGAAAAGTATTAATCTTTTTCTCCCTCCAGTTATGAGTAAATATCAGGACAAATTGGGTTCTATAGCCTTGGATATCAACTGGTCTAGGAGAAGGACAACTTTTGATTTCAAAATCTGACGAGGGTCATACGTACGTCATAAATGGAACTGTTAGGTAACCTTGACATACTTGGGAAGGATATTAGAATAATCCAGAACCTATACTGGCAGCAAACTAACCGCATACAGATAAAAAAATGAATTCAGTAAATATGCAAAAATAGAAAAGGATGTAAGACAAGGATGTGTCTTCTCACCAGACTTATTCAACATATACAGTGAGGCAATTCTGAGAGACTTAGAAATCCTAACAGGATTCATTATTGGTAGTGACAATCTTAAGAACACAAGACATGCAGATGATACAATGTTCATAGCAGATATAAAAAAGAAACTCCTACAGAAAGTAGTGAAAGAAAGCAAGAAGAAAGACTAAATATCAATTGTAATGGTTATTAGCAAAAGGAATAGCCCAACATGCAAATTGGAAATGCCAAAATCAAGCAAGTATAAGAATTTAAATATATCTGGGTTGTTTGTAAATCTACTAAACTTCACAGAATGATCTTTAGGATATACTGTATTTCACACCTGTAAACAAAGGACCTCCTTCCCCAAATTGATTTCCCTTGTTACATAATCTACTGGTATTAGGCTAACACCTATGCACCTTTTGTTTGACATACTTGTTTCCTGTTGACTCTTAGAATGAAATCAATGTTCATGATTGCAAATCATTCCCATTCTCATCATCTACTCAGGTAGCTTCTTCTCTAGCTGTTACTTTGTGGAACAAACTGCCAAGACGATGTTTCTCTGACAGCTACAAATGTTGGTTTCTTCAAGTCCACAGACAAATCACCTTTATTCTACATATCATTATAATGTGCACTTAATTCATCCTTCCCTCTCTCTTGCAACAATCTTGTAACCCTGTTCTTTCAGCAATCCTTGGCCTTGTATTGGGTGAACAAACAGTAAAAAAATAATAATATAAGTATAACAAACAATTATACATTATTTGCACTATTTGGACTGTTATCCTCATCGTCATTGCCATATTCATAACGTTTCAGCCATTGTACACTCTGGCCTTCTTCAGCGGATTGGAATTTTGAACCGAGCCCTTTATTTTGTCCACCAGGGTAGATTGTTCTAGTTCCACGTGCCATGCCTCTTCCAGATGTCTCGGTTATTTCTCTTTAACTCAACTCTCCAAGTTTTGGTTCACCACTGCTGTGAGCTGGTATTGAACTCGCAATACTGGATCTTATCTCAGAGATATAGATAAACAATTATACATTGGTATCATAATTATTATTTCTTTTTTATTTGGTATATTATCAGATTATAGGTGCATGTTATACAACATGAAATCTGGTAATACATTTTCATTTGAATTCCTTTATTTTCTTGGTTTTCTTTACATGATCATTTCTGTTAATAGTTTCTTACTTCACAATTCACTTGTCTGTTTTAATGAGTTTTCACTGTAACTCTTTCAAAGCATGACTGATCTGATTTCTAAGTATCTTGCCAACCATAAATGTTTTCCACTTGACAAGAATATTTTTGGGCAGGAATCTCAAAATAATTTTTATTTGTATTTTTTTTTCCTCCAAATATGTTGACCCTTGATATTAATTAGTAATGCTCATGAAGAAATTGTAATGGGATTATTATTTCTGTTTTATACTCTGTTTTGCACGAGGTATTGCTTTTTGTGTAGGATATAATGTCACCACACAGCATGTGAAAAGGTAAAAAGAAAAAATCATGAAAAATGTGATACAAAACAAAAATAAATAATTTGTAGATATACCCCAAAAATGTTATTGCTTTTTTTATTTTTTCGATGTATTTGACAAGATTTTGTTAATTGTGTTTTTTTTGGGGGGGGGGGTAAGATCATTTGTGATCCCCCACTCGCATTGCTCCACCTGGAGTTGGATTGAATTGGTTTCTAAGACAAGTAAAAGATTGGTTTTGTAATCCAAGTTGATGCTTACAAATCATTGAAAGTTATGTACAAAAGAAATCACTCTAATCATATTTTCTTATTAGATAAGTGAATTTCTTCAAAAGTCAACATAAGTAAAAATTAGAAACTATTTTGCTAGTACAATTGAAAAAAAAATACAAAAAAACAATAATAATAAAAAAAATGTTATGGAACTCCAAGAAGAGAGCTGAATAGATAAAAAAAAATTCCTTATCTTCTGTCTTTTCTCAGGCAGTCTGATATTTTATAATCTTAATTCTGACTGGGATATGCAGTGGATTAATGGGTAGTGGCTCAGATTAAGAAATCACAGAGCTAAGTTTGAATTCTGATCAAGTTCATTGCATTCACTTATGTGCAAATAGCCTTGGGTAAACTTATGAATCCATCTCTTCTTTTCAGCTATGGGCTAGATAGACGTACTTGTATCTGGAAAAATCACTATTATTCTCAAAAAAAAAAAAAAATGTTAATGCAATATTTATGAAAAAGAATTATTCTTACAATCCAAAATTTGGCTTTTAATAATCCACAAAGGGTTGATAAGCCATAAAAATAAAATAATCAGTTTATTGGTTTTGACTGTTTTACTCAATAGGTTTGATGCATTTCATACAGAAATCTTATTGATGAAAACCATTCTACTGCAAGAAGCTATTATTATTTAATGCTTCAAAAAAAAAAAAAAAAAAAAATCATATAGAGGTAAACTTGCACATTCCTCTCATCTCAATTGATATTTTCAGTTGTGGAAACAGTTCTTCCAAGTTGAGGAAAGAACTGCATTCCTTTCATACTCATTCCTCGTAATTTAAAATAGAAGGTGGTATTGGAAGATTTCCAGATTTTCATCTCTTGGAAGACTCCATTCAGATGAGTAAATTGATGGATTGTTTGACGACATTATCAATGCATGTGTTCACAATTTTTTCCCATTTTCTGATCTGAATGAGTCACTCTGAATGCTAATTATCTTGAACTGATATTTAATCTACCTTTTAAGCATTTGTACCATCCCTGAAACTGTATTAACCTGAAGAATGTTTATCAAAATCCTGACAAAGCATTTTGAATGTCTTGACAGCAGATATACCAAATTTCACACAAGATTTGATGCAAGTATTTTACTCTTTCTCAGACATTGCAAAGATTACAATCATAACAAAACTTTGTACACTAACTAAAAACAAGTAGATAGCACAAGGACTTTTAGAAGACTGACTCTATAAGCTGGGTATCAATAAATTTTACAAGACATCAGAAATTAACACAAGCCCCCCCCCCATCTCATATATATATATATATATATATATATATATATAAGGAACAAATAGAAAACATTTATCAAGTGTGAGCTTCTGTGCATGTAAGGAGATAGTTCTGTATGTATTTGGAGAAAATATCTTGTGATCTTGAGTACTTTACAAGTACTTTTAGGAATAACTTTCTCAGCAATGTAATTGAGTAGGAAATTTTTCCAGTTTCTCACGGTGTAGGAATTTATTGTATAAAAAGGTTTGTCTTGAGCTTTCAACTTCAGTGTTGGTCAGGATGGTATTTGCACTTTGTAGTATTTTCCATATCTTACACCATTTAATAATTAAAAATGGGGTGTCTATTTCAAATAAGTGTCCACTATAATTATGTTTGAAGTAATATGTAATGTGTTATTTTAGTAAATGCTAAAAGTAACCAATTTCTAAGAGTATGCTAAAAAGGCATGCTGGAGAAAAAGAGCTCAATGCTAAAATGTCAGAGCATTAAAAATTTTTAATTCGGGCAAAAAGAGAGAAGACAATTTTATCTGTAATTTTGGCAATGATTAATCAAATATTTTTTTTTTTTTTAAAGAATGACCATTATGATGAAAACTTTATTGAAACTCAAATCCCAGTCTGTGATATTTTTCTTTTGCTATAAGCATAATGATATGATGAAGAGATAGTTGTTATGTTGATATGTATTTTTCTTTGCTAAGGAGATAATTATCATGGCAGATCTTTTCATGGAAAAGAACAATGTCAGTGTCCTCTTTGTACCAGTGTAAAATTAAATCTATGAATTTAGTTGTCAAACTTTGTTTGCACACCAAGGGTAATAATTATTTACCACAAATCCTTTTTCTGCTATTCTATTCTTTCTTCTTTTATTCATCTCTTTCAAAGACCCTGAGGCATTTGTTCTGTGTAGATTGACACTTAGATGCAGTGAATCTGGTAATGTAATTGTGCTAAGATGAATGACAGTGATAGCCTTGAAATTTTCTAGATACCAAATGTCATTGGTAGATTGTGAACTTAGTAAAGGAAAAAAAAGTTCCGCAAACATTCCGGACAATTGTATCTGTAACTGATAATGAAATTAATTATGTATTTGATGTCACAAAAAAACTGACTCTGCTTTTTGTTCTGTCATTCAATCTGAATATTTATTCAACTTTTCTTTTTTTTTTTTTTTTTTTTTTTTTAACTCAGTTGTCCTGGGTATGACAATAAACTACATCCAGCAGCATGGCCTCTGATTGGGAGTTTTTGAGGAGCATGGAACCACCTTAATTGCTGTGTTTCCAGGCCCAAGCTGACCTGGGTGGTAGCACCTGCCAGAACTTCAGCTATGGACAAATAATGAACTCCCAAACAAAAATCTTTAAAATAAAATGAGCAGCAATACATTTTTATAGCAAAATAATGCATTTTTATAGTAAAATTACCAACAATACATTTTATGATTTACAAACTATATATCTAAAAAAACATAGCGTTATACAAAAATAAAATTATGTGCAAAATATATTCAGTTGAAGCCATAAAATTGCATTCAAAATATTTAGATTTTAGCATTAAGTAACCCATAGAGGCCACTAAACAAAATCAACTTTTCACTCGGGTTTTCATAAAACTTATCCTCAAAACATGTACAGGTGGTGTAATGGATATTTTTAGAAAATGGAATCGGCAAGTCAAGCACAAATCTTTTCATGGTCTGCTGATTTCACTTTTGCATAAATACCCTTGGAAAAAAGCATGAATCTTTTTCTTCTTTCCCTAGTTATGGATTAAATAGCAGGATAACCTTGGGATCTTTCCCCTTGTGTGGTAACCAGAGAAGGAAAACTGAATTCCAAACCGTGAAGATGGCATTGGGAGTTGGGTCATTGTTGTGCCAGAAAATTTTTCTCCAAGTCCATTTTGCACATTTACAAATCTAACATTCGCCTGTGTATTGAATACTGTTACCATATCTGGTCTGATGCTCCTGCTACTCATCTCAAGGTTCTTGACAAAATCCAAAGTCTGATCAGTAATGTAATCAATCTTGACTTGGCATCACAACTTCAGTCACTTTCTCACTGCCTTGACTTGGCTTCCCTCTGTCTTTTCTACAAATATTTTCATGGCAACTGCTCTAACGAGCTTTTATTCTCTGGTGCCATGACTACATGAATTTAAGTGTGCCACTAGATTGGCATCTAGATTCCACCCATTTACTGTTGAAATAGCTAAATGTGACCACCACTTCTACTCCAACAGTTTCTTTACTTGCACTTTTCCTGTGTGGAACTCCCTTCAATTTACTTTCTTCCCTGATAGTTACAATCTTCATAAATTTAAATGCAATGTCAATTGCAGTTTTTTTATCTTCTTGAATCCCATTCATCTTTTGTCCTTTCCTTAATCCTTCCCATATTGAGTCTTTTCTTTCACTTTCACTTTCACTCCCTATAACCCCCTGTGTACTGGTATCATTCTTGCCATGCTTGGGGTGAAATGATAAAAAAAAAAAATTCACAAATAAGAAATCTGTGGATAGCCATGTTTGCCTATGTCTAAAGAAAAATGGCCTTTTAAAAAAAGATGATATACATACTCCAATTAATTTTTCAAATTCTGCATTCAATTTTAATTATTGAAGTCAATTTGTCTATTGTATTCAGTGCCAAATAAGGTTATTTATATGTTCTCTCATGGGAGTAGGATGTGGCACAAGGCTTTCTTAATGTGAGATCTCACAAAAATTATCTAGTTCTATTAGTCTATGGCTGCAGGTATTGGGATATGCTGTTTTCCCAGCCTCTTCAGGACATTTGGGAGGGGTTGTAAACAAGTGAAATTGTTGCAGCGAAGAACAGTAGGGATTTACTTCAGCAGTACATATACTAAAATTGGAATGATACAAAGAACATTAGTATTGGAGATTGCAACTCAAAGGGAGACTGAAATTCCAAAGGTAAATGAGTACAAGTTTTTGAGAATAATTCTCAAGAAACTAATGTTGATACCACACCTAAAATAATAACAGAGAACAAAATGCAATAAAATATTATACAGAACATTAATGTGATCCAATGGAAACTTTATATACCAAATCTGCAAGGAAATCTTCTCACATGATACTTAACCCAACCTTCCATGAATGTTTGAGATTGGTGCTTGGAACATTTAACACATTTCCTGTAGTAAGTTTGTATATGGAAGTAAATGAACCGGTACCAAAACTTAGATGGGTGCAAATTAATCCTACAATATTTTATAAAACTAAAAAGAAGCCCTTCTAATCCTGCACACAATATCACATTCAATCCAAAATACAGAAACCTCTCCCAACAGAAAGAGAAAGCCACAAAAACCTTGGGACTCCAGATGAAACCCATCATTAAAGAAGTAGAAAAACCTCTAGAATCCATAATTCAATCATACCAAATATACCACATTTGACCATAAAAATAAAACTCTAAATGTCATAAAACAAGTACACATGTACTTATATTCCAAAAGGAATTAGAAAAATAAATAAAAATAATCAATTATCTCACACACTCCTACATCTTCATGGATGGATCAAAATACAAAAATAAAACTGCATGTGCAGCAGTGTATAACAAGAAAATAAAGAACACCTGTCAAAAGAAACTTCAATTTTAATGCAGAGATCTGTGCAATAGACCTTGTGCTCAACTTCATCTCAAGAAACGAAAATAAAAAAATTATATATTTTCTCATTCTCTATCAGTTATAACAGTGATAAAAAAAAAAAAGAATTGACAGCCAAATGCTAGTAAACAATGCTATGCAAACTAGATTCATTGTCCAACAGTAAAGAAATAATGCTATGTTGTATCCAAAGCCAGATAGGAATTAGAGGAAATAACCAAGCAGAATCAGCTGCAAAGTCTGCGCAATATGGAACGCTTGATAACAATTTCAAAATCCCTTATATGAACCTGAAAAACTAAATAATTACATTCAACAGAAATGGCCAAAAGCATTGGACCAACAATACAAATAATAATTTTCTCACAATAAAACCAATCCAAGGTGAATGGAAACAAATGTCTAAATAAAGAAAAGATGAAGCAACATTAGCTTGACTACAGGTAGGCCACAAGTGTCTCACCCATTCATACTTGCTGAAGAATCAAGATCATCCAATATATACAACATGCCAAGCTGCATGCATGGTTAAACACTTTTTAGCTTAATGTATTCTCTTAGCCCCTGTAAGACATATTAGGTTGGTGCAAAAATAATGTCGTTTTCTCACACGTTACTATGTGAGAAAACGACATTTTTGCACCAACATGTCGTTTTCTCACACATGTTACTATGTGAGAAAACGACATTATTTTTGCACCAACCTAATAAATACTACAAAGAAAACATGAGAAAACTATTTGAAAATACTGAAACTGTCAACATAATGTCCTACCTTAAAGAAATAGGTTTATACTAAAACATAACACCTCCAGTTGATCATCTACAAACTATATATTTATAAAACACACATTTACCCTGAAAGTATAAAATTATGTACAAAATATTTAGTTGAAGCCATAAAATTGCATACAAAATATTTAGAGTCCGGAATTAACCCATATTGATGTTGATATGCCACTAAAACAAACAAAAATGGAAGGTTGCTTGTATACTTTGCCGAGAGCCATATTTGCACAAGTGAGATCATGGGCACAAGTGATGCAGCTGATTTGCGTGCATTAGCAAATCATTTCACCCAATAAAAATGCTGATACTGAGCAAACCACAATGAGATTCCAGCTCAGTTCTGTGAGGTTTTGCCTATTGGTGATATAAAAGAGTTAATATTGGAAGCTATAGCCTTAGAATTGCCTGTCTCTCTCAAAGACAAAATAAAGCTTTTATCTCACTACAGGAAACATCAACAGCCAACCAGCAAACTGTTTAAGGAGATTCAAGTTCAATGCCAAATGAATAAATATTCTGAGAAAGGTTTTTCATTTGTTGTCATTATTCCTGATAAAGATATTAAATACTTGCTATAATAATCATTATATAATCAAAGAAATCCCCCATTGTTAATGGCGACAACCACTTACATAATTAAAGCCAATCATTCTTAGAGTATAATTTAAAATGGTAATTGTGAAATTAGCTGTTTCCGTACAGGAAACATTTGGCATTCATTGATGGAACAGTTTGCATTACTGTCAATTGAAATTTATAGAAAATTTTTTCTTCAGACCTGTTTTCAGGAAATTAGATTTCTTATATTCACTCATTGTTGTTGCTCTTTCTAGGATTGACGAGAATTGCAAATCTAGTAAAGAAATCATTTGTTCAATAAAATCTTATTAAATGAACAATGTTAGTATTTGTTTAACTGGTGATATTGATAATCATTCTGCAGTTCATTTACTAAGGTATTTATTAACTTTGATATAAATTCAATATACTGGTTCATCCAGTTGGGAAACATTCTTTTTTATTTATTACAGGTGTTCAATCCTAAAGATTAGGATTGTGAAAGTGTTATAGTGAAACACCTATTCTATTGTTAATAGACTCTCCCACCTATAATAATTAGGAGTAGCAAGAGTAACAAGCGAGTTTGCAGTGAGTTGGTCAGTCGGTTGATGTCAGACGACCATTAGTCGGATATTAAAGTATCAGCCACCCCAACTAGATTACTGCGTCATTACCTATTATATCAAGTTCCTAATGTTTTGTACGTTGAACCTATTTTAGGACCGACTTAGTACAAATCCAAGCTTCCACTGTGAAACCACTACATAACAGAAAGAACTAGAAAGATTCTTTTTTTTTTTTTTCGGCTTTTGTGATTGCAGCACTTGAGACAATGCATAATGAAATCAATTCAAAATTTGAGAGGATAGTCATTTTCATTTTTCTTAAGACCTACTATTGTCTACTTGTCATTCTGTTAAATTGCAAGAATATCCCTTTTCTATAAATACTATCATAATTGTTCTGGTTAGCTTTGCTCTATGGTATCTAGACTTTGAATTTAAGCACGGTACTAGATTGGCAACAAGGTCTCCTTGTTTTACAGTTGAATTGACTAGATGTAACCATAAGTTCTTTGCTAACAGTTTCTTTTCATGCATTTCTTGCTTTTTGGAACTCTCTTCTGCCTTCTTGCTTTCCTGTTAATTTTGATATTGGATTTAGATTTTTGAAAATCAATCATTATCAACTGTTTTGATTTCTCTTCTTTTATTGTTCTCTCTCCTTAATATTGTCTTTTTCTTATTCTTTCATACTCAGTAACCCTTGTGTTTTAGTGGCTTTATTGCCTTGTCTGGGGTGAAATGATTAAAAAAAAATCTTATTCTAATGGTGCTGCAAAGTTACATTTCAAGTTATTCTAGATAAGAATAAGGTTTTAGTCTTTTTCTATTTGACCCTAAACTCCCTGATGAACCAAGTCAAAACATCACTGACAACCCCCTTGGGGGCCTACTTAAAAGTGTATTTTCGAATTAAATCATGTGTTTAATGTTTGATTCAAACGAGAATCTTGGACTTGATTTTACTCTTTTGGGCTATTCATGTTCATTTTTGTATTTATAAAACAGAAAAATGCCAAGGGTATAAAAAAAAATGTACAATTCTACAAAGAAATAGCCATTTAATTTGCACACAAAACTCATTTCTAACATAAATTTGTTTTCTTGAATTGCAAAACTGACAAAAAGACGAGTTTTGTTGTTTTTATTTTTATTTTTTCATAAAGATGAAAATAAAATATTTTGTGTCTCTATCTTCCTTGGAGATAAATTCAGTTTCTTTGTCTGCTAAACATGGTGTACCTGCAGATTTAATCCTTTGTGATAATTTATTGGGTTGAGTTTTCTTTTCTTTTATTCTTCATCCTCTGTTAAAATAATTAATTAAAATCTCATCGTTCCTCATAAAAAGAGATTGCTGTTATCGAGCAGAATTGCAACCTGTAATCATCATCACCTAACAAAGATGGCAAAATTCAAGATGGTCAGGTAGAAACAGAGCCAAAGCTATAAACATGAGTGGTTAAAAAAAAATAAAGTAATTCAGTGAATTTGTGCACTATATTCAATGTGGCTGATGTAACAAACAATAAATTGAACGAGATTTGTTGCTTGAAGTTTGCTTTATTTCTGTATGAATTTTTAGAATGTGTTATTATTTACATGTTGACTATTGCTGTCAGCTTTGTTATTATCAAAACATTTTAACTTTTTGTGTCTTCATCAGCTGCTTGTTGAAACCAAGTAACCTTCAGGGAATTTGTAACTAAACTCTTTATTTAATCAACATTGGATAGATTGTTCTTGTTTCTCTAACCATATCTATGGATATCTTGTCTCGTTCTTATTTAGTATTGATCAGTTATTGCTCACCCCATTTCCTCCAAGTTTAAATACACCCATCCTGGGTAAGATTATGAACTACATCCAACAGCAAGCCTCTGATCAGAAGGTTTTGAGGAGCATAGAACCACCTCTTAATTGCTAGAGTTCCCAGGTCTACCCAGACTTGGAGTAATAGCACCTGTTATGGGCATTTTGACCCCAAACTGGAGTCAAAACACTATGAAAGTGTAAAAATAAGTTTTAAAACCAACAATACATTTTTTTTAAAAGCTTATTGCCAGCAATGAATTTTCAAGGAAAAAAAAATATTACTAGCAATACATTTTTGGAAAAAAATATGACCAGCAATAAAAATCTTGTCAGCATTAAATAATCCATTGAGGTTGACCTGCCATAAAACAAAATAAACTGAACTGAAATACACACAGCCTGGCTTAGGGATTGAATCCACAATTACTATGTCACCAAATTCACACACTAATGCTTCAATCTATTTGGTTATTGTCTGCTTTATTATATTTGCTTATTCTGTCTAAACACTTACTGTGCTCCATTATCGAGTCCTTGTGTCAGGTTATATAGTTCAATGGAATTCTCTTCTGTGCTTACAAAAGTATGAATAATTATTACTACAGCCCATAAAAGTTGCTATATTAACATACATTAAAAGTAATAACTATTATGGACAGGCATAGTATATTATTATAGAAACGACTTATGAAGTACATTGACCAAAAAGTTTCTAGTAAGGAAGAATTGAAATTTATTATTTTTCTTCTCTTGCTTCATAATTCTTTCGATGGCCAAATTGTCAAGAATTTGGAGGAGCAAAATCAGCTTTCAAACACTGTACAAATCAGTGGTAGTTTCCATTCTCCTATATGAATGTGAAACGTGGACACTGTTGGCAGATACAGAGAGAAGGATCCAAGTATTTGAAAACAAATACATGAGAAAACTCTGGCATTTTCTATTGGGGGGGGACCAATGTGTTTGTGCAGAAAAGGGTTGAGAATTTTATGGGACACTAGGAACCTCTTCTCGCCAATCTCAAATGGAGAAAAATGGCATGGTTTGGACACATTACAAGACCATCATGCAAAGCACCATTGAGGGTGAACATAGGAGAGGATACCAACACTAAAACTGGTTGTACAATGTCAATGGACAGGTATGATTTTATTGGAATTGCTGATGGCTGCTGTTGATAGACCGTTGTGGAGAAGAGTTAGTGTGGTTTTTGCATTCAGATCTACCTATGATTACAAAAGTCAAGGGGATGATGATGATTTTTCATTTTTAATTCTTAGTTTCTAAAAAATAAGACCATAGCATGATGAAATTTAGCTATCTTGCATAGAACTTTGTAAGTGGCTAAAGAGCATTGTTGGTTGCTTTTCATTTGATTTTCAACTTGAAGCTTTAGCACTCTACTTTCTTCATGGGTATTATGTCCCTTTTCCGCTGCATTCATTTTTAGTGGTGCCTCTGCCTTAGTTTTAGTCGAGGTCATTTTTGCTGTTGCTATATCAGGATATGACAGCACAACTTCAAAATTCAAATACCTTACTGTTCAGTAATCAGTTGCCTGCAACAGCAAGACAATCTTTTTGTTTGACAAGCAGTCACCTACAGGGTGCTAAAGGTCAATTATGACCACATCTGAAAAGAAAATAGGTTACTTATGCAGATTATAGTGATTCTACTATATTTACAAATTTCAACATACTATTTTTTTGTCATTTCACCCCAGACAAGGCAATAAAGCCACTAAGATGCAAGAGTTTACTGAGTGTGAGAGAATATAGGAAAAAGAAAACATTAGAGAGAACAATAAAAGAACAGATACTAAGACAGAAGATAACGATTGACCCTAATTTCAAGGGTTTAAATCAACAGGCATTTTAGTTAGTTTGCTGTAATTATTGAGTGATTTTTTTATTTTTTTTTTTATTTTTTTTTATTTTATTACCCTGAAGAAAATGAGATTGAAACATTTTTGTTGGAATTCTCATTGAAAACATCTTTCAGCTGTTCCAAGCTATTTTTAGCAAATGCTCAGTCTTCATATGAAGGTCTATCAAGTAACCCTTTTTACAGACAACATATAGGAAAAATTCATGATGTAAATGTAAAGCTTTACTTAGTGAAGTCTTGAAGTGTTTTTATCTTATTCTGATCAATGATCAAATAAGGAATATAATCTTGTTATATAGATAAACTGATTGTTAAACAACATTATCTTTTCATAACTTAAGTGAATGTCTATTTAATTTTCTTATGCTTGAGTAAATATGAGAAGTCCTCAACAAGATCCTCTTTCCATGAAAAATCTGACCAAATAAGGAAACTTTTTTATTACTTTTTTTACTTTTTGGTTGGGCCAATAAATTTTCAGCAACCATATCTCATTTGAAGCAGATGGTAAAACTTTATCTAAACTGAAGTAGTTTTATTGATAACAAAGAACTGATAATCCCAATTTCTACTTGACCACCAAAATATGAAAATATGGTACCAATTTACTTGCTGGTCATTTGATATTTAGGAATTAAATTTGAAAGTTAAAGCCAGTATCCTTTAGATACAACTTCTGGAATTAAACTGAGAATAAGAATCATTTATTCGCTATATACTTCCAAATGATATAATCAATGAAGTTTGCAGACTGTAAATTTTTGAATTTAAGTTTATTTGTATTTGAAGGTCAGTTTCACCATATGTTCATAACATTTGATGACTGAATCAGTTCTGTTGAATGAATTCCTTTTGACAGTTATCAACAAGGAATAATTGATTAATAACCAAATTTAGATTAACTTTGTCATTATATTAATGGTGTTGATGTCAAAGATAACATTTATAATCTCTGTGCTATAGTATTGTACTAGGAGAAATATTAGTAATCACGACTATAAATGGAAAATGTATTTTTGCCTTTTGAAAGAATAAGTATATTAGAATAAAAGAAATAAGTACTAAAAGACTAGATTTTTGTCTCTTTCATTTATGCATGGATGTTTGTGCATTACACAGAAATGTGAATGAATATTTGTCTTTCATATATGTGCAATAAGTTGTAAACTAAATTGGGATCTGAAATTTTCACCATATAATGTTCAGTCTATGGAGAAGCATTTGGTTGAAAAATATTCATTGAATAAAAAGAGTAGTAGTATGTCCAGCATAGGAATTTGATTTGTCCATTATAGAGAATGCACATCTTCCAGGGAGAAAGAGAATTCATAGATGACAGTATAATTTAACAGTAGTTCTGGCATTATTCATATTGATGAGGTCAGATATTTTTAATTTTTTGTTGCAGATTCTTAATGTTATATATTGTGTTCAATTAAGGATGTGTACCTCTGTGTAATGCTTCCAATATCTGCTTCATTTCATTTGTAATGTACATGAAGTTGATTGCAACAGAATAGGTTTATTGTATTATTCCTTTTTGATAATTCCTGTAGAATTTTGTCAATGGCATAAATTAGGAAATCTATTGTATACAAGCATTTCTTTGATGTTGTGTTCACTGTATATGGAAAGGGGGGGGGAATAAATTTTGTCCTATTGTTCAAATTTTTAATAACAAATTTTAGTCTATATTGTCATTTGATATTATAATTAATGTTGTAGGATTTTTAACTTGGACTTTTATTAAAAGAGGTAATAAGTGTGGCTGTTAAAATTAATTACAATGTCCAGGAAGGGTTTTTTAAATTTTTGACATTAAATTGTTAAGTAAAATAGAGGACTGAATTATTTTCAAAAATTTATATTTTTAATTTTTTTTGATATTTCTCTACATTCTTAGTTCTGGGTATGATGATAAACTATATCTGGCAGCAAAACCTTTGATCAGAAGATTGGAGATTTTGAGGAGCATGGAACCACCTCTTCATTGCTGTTGTTCCCAGGTCCACCCTAATCTGAGGTGGTAGCACCTGTTAGAGTCCCAGCTATGGGCAAATAGTGACCCCCCCTCCCCATACAAAATTAAAACACTATGACCAAAATTGACCAATCAACATGAAAGAACTCTTTTATGACATTAATCCATATAATATCCTACCATTTCTTAAAGAAATCAAACTCTATTCCAAAAATATAACTCCAACAAAACTACAATATAAAAAAACATATCACCATCTCTAGTAATTATGTCCATGCAAGCATGTATATGCACAAAAGCTGAGTATTATCTACCATGTATTCAACTGTGGAAGCAGAATAACATATATCCTATTTTTATTACTTCAAAGCTGCCCAAGAAAATTAAATTTCAGCATAAGGAGTTGATATGATGTTGAACAATCAAATCAAATCTCTATGCTCTTTTACTAGAATAAAACATATGTAGCTGACATAGAATGTGAATTTAGGGAGATTTTTGAATACTGTTTTCTATGCCAGACATAAAGTAATTACAGAATATCAGTCACAAGGGAGACCCCATGGAGATGCTGTTTGTCTGTGAATAAATATTGGCATGGTTATAGAAAGTGACTAGAAGTGCATGCTCACAGTAATTTGGTAGGAGGATTGCTTTTTGAAGGAAGATGGGAAAGGTGTTTGCATATGTATTCATGACTGTTTATTGTATCTCCTACTGGGACATTAATGAAGAGATTTTCAGCATTGAGTGAAGCTAATGTAATGTTGCTAGGTTCTTATCAAATGTATGGGCAGAAGTTCATGCACGGATGTTATTCTGTATTGAGTGGATAAATATGACAATATCATCTCTGTTTTTGTTGAGTGATATTTAGGGGAGATTGGCATGGTACTCGTACACTGGAGGGGGTGGTGAGATTGGCATGGTACTCGTACACTGGAGGGGGTGGTGAGATTGGCATGGTACTTGTACACTGGTGGTGGGGAGATTGGTATGGTGCTCATACACAGGTGTGTGTGTATGTGGATTAGAATGGTACTAATGTTGTTAGTTACTTTCTTCTATGAATGTCATAATCAAAGATGGTTTGAAATCATTACTCGTAGGCTGTAATTTTATCTTTCAACAAAATTTCATGGGGGTCACTATTTGGTTATTGTTTATGAGAAAATGTTGCTCTATTATAATATAACCCCATATTTTCTTATTAGATATTTTTTGGATTCAAGTGTAGATAAGATTAGAAGCAAAAAGGAACTTGTGACCATTGCACATTGGTTAGTCCTAAATAAGTAGACAACTGCAATGATGACTGGTGTTGTGCATGCCAAGTCTCATTCCTGTTGTCTGCTGTACTATAATCAGTTTTTTGGTTATGAGATTTGTACATACTATAAAGTGTTATTGTTAAAGTTACTATAATTAAAATAGTTCAATAGGTTGGTGTCTATTTATTTCATATCCTGTAGGTTATAATTTATGTTTCTTAGATTTTCAAAATATGCTATCAAAAAATTTTATGTATTTCGTCACTTTGTGCATTGCTTACTCCTGTTTACTCCTAAGCATTTATCTAAATGCTTACTTGTTTACTCCTAAGCAGTTATCAAAATGCTAAGATAGTTTCAAGACTGTAGATTCAATAGCTAAGTAAATTAATTAAAAAAAAAAAAAAAATCAGCTGATTTATGAAGATCTCAAAAAAACAAAAACAAATTGGAAATGAATAACAAATTATTTTTTTTTTAAAATTTGATTTTCAAAACCAAATATGCAAATTAGTTATTACTATTAAGCCAGAACTACAGAATTGCGGAATATGACAAATGTTGGTAGACATGATAGAATTGCATTTATTTGATGTTGGTTTTACATAATATTTGTGTACATACCTACGACCACACATTGAGCTTTACATATATGAATACCAGCAGAATCTATTTTCATCTTGAGCTGCGTTGAGGATATATTTTGTAGTTGCTAAATCTTGGATGACTGAAGATCCTATTAGAGCTGTCATGTTGACTGTCTTCTGACTATTTTCTATTAAGTTGGGGAGGGAGAGTTCAGATACCATAGTGAAATGAATCCATCATTATTGTGTATTGGAAACTGCAAATATGTACAAAGTAATTGTTATTTAGATGTGACTAGATAAAGAGCTCATTGTAGTAATTGTATTCATGAATGGAATCAAATCTCACCCCAGCAAGATGGCTGATAGAAGAAAAATAATCTTCTATTTTTTTGTTTTTATGTTGAAAGACGCTGCATGATATTTTCATACTCCCCCCCCCTCCACACACACAAAAAAACCCTTATTTTATTCATTTGTAATTTATTTCTGTCAACTCTTTGTCAAGCACAGGGTTGCATCCACACCAAGTGATACTGCTACCTTGGTTTCAGTAGCATCAGTTTTTATGAGGCCAGGTTGCTTGTTTGACAGCCATGACAGACTTCCTTACAGGGTTAGAGAACTTTATCTACCTTAGTGTTTATGCATAGCTGAGTAGTGGGAGAATTGGATTCAAGCCTTTCTCAAGGTGTGTGATAAAGTTGTCAGTATTTGAAGTCTGTTTTTCAGTTCAATTCTTTGTTTTATTAAACATTGCACTACTCTCACCTCCATATTCACTTGGCTTTTTTATGTTTATAGTCAGATTCTGACAATTTGTGGCTTGTCTCATGTTGACATTGTATATTTTTCATTATCTAAATCTTGTGAACCAAGCTGACCTGAAGTGGAAGGATTATATTGAATCAGTTGCTAGGTTTGCTGCTAGGAAAGTTGGTCCACTGTATTGTGTTAGACAATTTTTCTCTCCAGAATCTATATTGCACATTTATAAATCTACCATTTGTCCATGCACTGAATATTATTTCACATCTGGTTTGGTGCTTCTGCTATGTATTTAGTAATTCTAGATAAAATACAAAGAATCTGCAATGTTATTGCTCCTGACCTATCATCTTGACTTCAGTCACTTTCCCATCACTGTAACAATTTCTCTGTGCCTTTTCTATAAATATTGTCAAGGTAATTGTTCTGACAAGCTTTCCTTTTTTTTGGTACCTAAACTTCATGAATTTAAGTGCAGTACTAGATTGGCCTTAATGTCTCATCATGTTACAGTTGAAATATTTAGCTGTAACTGAAAGTTCTATGCTAATAGTTTCTTCTCTTGGATTTCTTACTTGTTGAACTCTATTCTAGCTTCTTGCTTCCCAATCAATTGTCAGTCATTATCTTCTGTTTTCTTAATTGCTGCTCTTTTATTGTTCTCTCTCCTTAATTTTCTCTTCTCAGTCTCTCACACTCTGTAACCTCTTTCATGTTAATGGCTCAAAAAAAAAAAAAGTAAAAGTAAGGACTTTAAATGCTATTTTTTAATATTTTTTTTTTTTTTTTTTTTTTTTGTGGGAATGTTGTACCTCTTTATTTGAAAGACAATCTCCTCTTCCTTGTCATACTAAGCTTCATACTACACTAGTTATGGCAGTTTGTATAACAAGTCTAATTTCTATTAAGTATCAAATGCAAGTGTTGTATTCTGATAATGGACTTAATGAACCTCTTTAATGATGTTGGCTTCTTACTCCTCTGTATGGAGTATTTTTTTATACAGGTAAGGGGTAACTTTAAAATTTTAAATAATTGCAATACAGTTGAAGGTAGATTGTAATTTCTTCAGGTGATGTACAGAAATAGTGAATCCACTACATTAATTGTTGGTGATTGTAATTAGTGGAAAAAATAATTAAAATTTGTCTTTAAAAAATATTACTAGCATGACATACTTCCCAAAATCTGGATAAATTTTCAGACATTAGAATTTTTTTAAAATCCTTTTTTGTTTGGGCCCAAGAAACATCATTATAGAAAATAGGGTATTAAATCTAGTCTTACATTGCTGACAGATTTATCTCCCTTTACATATCTGCCTTGACTTTAGCTACCTGTTCTTGTTGGAATCTTTTTTTGTCATTTCTATCCTTGCCCATATTTGATAATTGAGATTTTTATCTGTTTTGGCTGAGCTACAGTGAAATGTGTTTGGAAAATACTCTTATGTAATTTCTTGTATTCACAAGCAAAACTAGTTTTTTGTATTTCAATACCTGTATATTTCTTGAAATTTAAGCAGAGAAGTAAAATCACTATTAAATAATGTCTTGCATTTGGAGAACATTTCTGTTGAAGATTGTAATTAACAATGTTCTTTTGAAGGTGATGTCTATTATCGATTGTTTATATGTAAAAGTTTAATTCAATTGGAAGGAGACAGAATTTATCTTATTTTCTTATTTTTTCTTTTTATATAACAAATGAGTGCAAAAATAAAGGCAGACTAATGAAGAAGCAAAATTCTACTTTGAAATCAATCCTAGCTATTTACCTATGTCTATGAAGTTAATGTTTTTTGGATTGGATTTAATGCAAATTATAAAATAGATATTTACTCAACTTGGCTGAGTTTTCATAAAGTGACAATGAAAATAATGAGCAAAATAAACTTGCAATATAAAAACAAAAAAAAAACAAAGATAGTTGCTACTCTGTTGAATGTAGTGAATCAATAGATATTCTTTTGCTTCCCAACAACTTTTATTTTCAACTGGGCAAAACGATTTTTGGCCTCACCATGAAGTTTTGGTATAAGGAAATTGAAATGTTGCTTGTTGTTGAGAGTACATATCGGTAAACATTCCAGTTTTTTCTCTCCATAAAATGTTAAGTAGAAGTTTAAAAACAAAAAAAAAACAAAAAAATGTTTAAATAGTTTATAAAATTACAAATAGACTCATCCAAATTTATGCACAAAACTTTGCATCATTATATACATTTTTAGTCCTTCATGTTGTGTTGGTTGTGTTGGTTGATGTGTGCATGGTTTGCACAAAGTTTTAGCAGGTCAATCTGCATGAAAGTGTGATGTATGTTTGACCAATGTATTAGGTTGGTGCAAAAATAATGTCGTTTTCTCACATATGTTACTATGTGAGAAAACGACACTATTTTTGCACCAGCCTAATAAGTATTTAAATGTTGTTTTTTGATTATTAGCATTGGATGAACATTTATTCAAAAATTATAACATAAATATGTTATAAAATCACTACAAAACTTGAAATAAAATGGCTATTTTTGTAGTGATTTTATAACATTTATGTTATAATTTTTGAATAAATTATATTTCCTCTACTCTGTATTGAACACTCTTTTAAGAATAGTATTTTTGGTTATTGGAATTTATTCCATATACAACAATCCTATACTTGTGTGTGTTATATATATATATATATATATATATATATATATATATATATAGTTATGAAATGATATAACAAAATTATAAAGCTATCACAGATTCACTCTTTGGATCTTCAGGCTGGTTTGGTTATATTCTTATATCTTTTGTCACTCTATATTTAAATACACCACTTTTGTTCTGCTCTATGTTGCCACCCACCCCCAAAAAAAAGAATCACATATCCTCTTCCTATTTAATTTTGCATCATTGGAGAGGGGATTCTTTTTCTATGATTGGAGATTAAAAGGTAAAAGAAATCCTCCCTCCAAGTGGTGAGACCAAATAAAACTAATCCCCAGGACACCTATAACTCCTAAACAAACATTTCAGGGATGATTCCCATGTTGTTGACATCTAAAATGGTCCATAAGACCTGCAAGTCACCGCACATTAAGTACAGGCATGTCTTCCGACAGTAACTTGATTATGTGAAATTTTAGTATTACACACACAAAGAGGTTATTCTTAGACTTTATACACACGCGCACACACACGCACATATATATATATATATATATATATATATATATATATATATATATATATATATATCACACACACACACACACACTTACTGTCCTGGATATTGAGTTCTACCTGTATTTTATCCTCTTGGAATTATTTTTTATACAATATATATATATATATATATATATATATATATATATATATATATATATATATATATATATATATATATATATTTTAGGTATATGATTGCATATGTATGTGCATATTTACCACTATATAATTTTAAACATGTTTATAAACTGACACTTATTTACCTCTTATTTTTTTGCTATATGTGTATTATTTGTATACTTATGCTATTATTTTCTTTGATAATTTCCAAAAATATATTTCTCTAAGGAAATGCCTGTGAGAGAGGCCTATTAACCATCACCATAGAAGCATCTTACAATGCACGAACCTATTGTGTATTTTTTTTATAGACTTTTAAAGACATTGCATAAACAGTCTGAAATTCTCAAGTTTAGAATATAGTTTTACCAAATTGAAGCTTGAAAAATGAAAACAAAAAATGTTTTGCAAGTTAAATAACAAATCTTTGTAATAATCAGAATACTCTAAAAGTTTTGTGTGTTTTTTGTGTGTGTTGTGGTTTGAGAGTTGACACATGACATGAGAAATAAACAGAAAATGACCTTAGCAAAAGTGGAATGTCAGGTGCAAACGATTACAATTTTTTTCCAATCAAATTTACAGAAGCATTTTATTCAAAAGTAACACTTGAGCTACTGTCATAAATTGTTTTTCTCTTTTGTAAGAAAATATTGTTTGTTGAATGGTGCAACCATTGAGATTCTGTTTGCTCATGACCAACCTGTATTGGAAAATTCAGTATTTCTTTTCATTTTTGCATTTCACTTAGGAACAAAGGAATAATTCATTGCAAGTTGTAATGAAAATTTGATAATCTCAGATTAGGCCTGAGTGAATAAAGACTTAAGTCTCTTGCTTGTCATGTACAACTCAGTATTGGATTACAATTTATTGGAACATATAAATCTTGTGTATGCATTTATTTTTGTAAAATTATACCTATTCAACAACTTTCTTACTATTAAATTTGCATCTAACCAATAATCTATTGTTTCTTTAATTGTCAAGAGAAAAGTAACTGAAGGAGTGTTGTTTCACAATAAAAACTGAAAAAAACAAATAATATTTAAAGAAAATCTTCAGGATGCTAAATCTTTGTATAAGAATAATTAACTGGTCAGAGCAGTGGAACGGCAAACAGTTTTGGGTGGTCTGTCATTATTTCAAAATCAATTTTCAACCACACAAAAAGTACACCCTTTCTGAGCAGTCAGCCTAACATTTGTATGTTCCACCAATCTGTCTGGTATAAATTATGGTCCCTTCCTGTGGGGACTGTGAATTATCATTTTCATCTGAATTGGAAGGCTATAGTAATGTAATGGAAGAGAGCTATGGTAGAAAAATTTATTCTCTCAGTTGTAGCCCCCCTGCCTGTTATAGGCATTATTATATATCTGTGATATAATAGCACAATAGTTCATTTATGGAACAGAATGGCTGAAAAGAAAAAAAAAAGAGAAACACTACTATATACTACTAAGATATACACAAAACCATATATACATACACAGAGAATAATATATCACATATCTACACAGCAAAGTAGAATGTAAGGGGAAACAAAAAGGAAGGGTTTTACATATAATATGGGGATACTCCTGTGTCTGGAGAAGCCATGTTTGACTCCAGATTCAAACGGGCTGGATTCATCTATGTCCCAGGCGAGGACATACTCCATGAATGGCAAACAGTGAGTCTTGTGTTTTCCCAAATTGAGTACTGCGAACTGGAGTTTCTTTTTGTATTTGGAAAAGATATATTCCTAAAGAGAAACGGCACCATGGACTTGTAAGCTGCTGGGGAGGCAGATTTAGCCTCTTCCTGGGCTAAAGACAGCAGTTCTTTGGTATAGCTACTGTAAAAACTGAATTTGACTGCTGCTTTCATCATTTTAAGGGATGGCATCCCTAAGCGGTCCGTCATGTGAACCATATGACTTATCTCCACAAAAGGGAGATAACCGTCTTCTGTATCTGTACAGTAAATTCAGTACCCAAACCATAAATGTATTTTCTGGAATAATAAAGTGTTCAAGTTTTACCATTTATCAACTTGACATGAATTAATAAATGGATGAGAAAGTTGTTAGACAAAATGTGATAAATGGATTAAATTCTCAAAATGTGATTTCCTTACAGAAATTTTTATCTTCATGATAAAGTGTATTTCACTGATAAATTACAGATTAAACAATTTGTCTATTTGTTTCTATTTTTGTAAAGTGTTTTCCACAAATACTGCCAAAATTTGCTTGAGATTAATGACTTGCCCAATATTCTGAAATGGATTTGGAAAGATTGATTCTATGAATTTACTTATGCAGTAAGAGTTAACCTAGTTTATCTATCTATCTATCTATCTAGCTAGCTAGCTAGCTAGCTATATATATATATATATATATATATATATATAATCAAACATTTGAGGAATAAAAAATATGGGATCATATTAAACAGAAGATACAATAATATCCACATTTAAAATGTAAGGTACCTTTCAACCGACACATTTTCAAACACAATCGTCGGTAATCTAAAACGGAGTACTAACAAGAAAATTTTTTATTAATACTGTAATAAAACAAGATGGTAAGTGGGGGGGGAATTGTTTTACCTCAAATAATGTAACCGTTTCCCCGAATAAGGCCAACTTAAACTTCATCTCCCGTTGTACGCAAAGGGCCGGCCTACGTATGTTGCTGATAAGACTCCAAGATGTCGAGGTGGAGTCTGTTCCTAGCCCTGTGCAATACCGAAAAGAAATGGGGAGAATACTCAGTCCTACACACAACAGAATTTAATAGATGTTCACCGATAGCAGAGAGGCATGAGTCTGCGAACACCTGGATGTCACAAGTTCATGCCTACGCACACAGCCCGGGACATGTTGGGCGATTCTAACCTCAAGCCTCTGGATAGTTTTGCCCACATAGTCGAGCCCGCATTGACATTTAAATTGATAAATAACTAAATTATTATGGTAGGTAGGCAAGACATCCTTACGGCAAGGGGGGGAAAGCCCTCCTAGTAGTAAATATGTTCCTGACTGTAACGGCATTGTAACACCGTTTAATGGATGAAGAGATCTTATCGGCGTATGTCTGACTCTCAGAACCAATCCAAGGGAGCCTGACATATATAGGACATTTGGAAGGCCTGTATTTCTTAATGTTTTACCCCCCCTTACCATCTTACGGTATTAATAAAAAATTTTCTTGTTAGTACTCCGTTTTAGATTACCAACGATTGCTTGAAAATGTGTCGATCGAAAGGTACCTTACATTTTAAACGTGGATATTATTGTATCTTATGTTTAATATGATCCCATATTTTCTATTCCTCAAATGTTTGATTAGATTTGGCAGTACTAGAAATCTGTTTAAATATATATATATATATATATATATATATATATATATATATATATATATATATATATATATAATGAACTAAATCTGACAATTATTTTAACATATATTTTCAGTTTATACATTACTTTTATTTATAGATACAAATATTTAAGTAAATGCTCTACTTACAATAAACAGTATTAACATTTACCAGCCAGAATGTCTGAGAAATTTCATAGAAAATGTGTCCTCTAACAAGAATCAAACCTGTATCCTATACAGAATTGTCATATAGCCTGTTGTGCTATACCATTTAGCTACAGAGGAAGCATCTAGTTAAAAACAATAATTTGACTTTGCTAACCAGATGCTTCCTTTGTATTAGGTTGGTGCAAAAATAATGACGTTTTCTCACATAGTAACATATGTGAGAAAACGACATTTTTGCACCAATCTAATAGGTTGGTGCAAAAATAATGACGTAATGTTGTTTTTTCACGTTAAAAAATACGTCAAAAAACGACATTATTACGTCATTATTTTTGCACCAACCTAATAGCTAAATGGTATAGCATGTGAGGCTATATGACAGTTCTGTGTAGGATACAGGTTCAATTCCTGTCAGAGGATACATATTTTCTATAAAATTTCTCAGACATTGAGGCCAGTAAATGTTGTTAATACTGTTTATTTTAAACAAAACATTTACTCAAATATTTGTATCTATAAAAATAACATATAAACAGAAGATAGTTTATTTATATATATATATAAAAGCTAACTTGAATTTAGTTTATTGGGACAGCAGATCATTATTTAAACATATATTATTAAATATATCAGACAGTGAATGTCTGACATCTGATCATGAGCCATTCTATTGTTTGAATGTTTGCTTTAATTTCTGGTGAAAATGAAGACAAAAATTGTCCAACATTTGGATATTTTTTTAATTAAGCTGGTCCTAAGCTTTCAGCTCACATGAGAATCTGGTGTTGTTATTCTGAATTATTCTGATTATATAAATAAAATATCATCTATATTGGATGACACTAGTAAATTTCAGAAATTATGTGATACATCATTCGATGATGCCACAGAAACAGAAGTTAAATTTCAGAAGAGATTTGCCTGCCACATAAACAGGTGGTTGAGATCTAAAACGGCTCCCTCAGTAGCTTTTCTGCTGGTGAGGAAGATAGCATGTCAACTTCCAGGATGAAAAACAATAAACAAAACCTGCCAAAAGGTTGATGAGCTTCTTATAGGAGCTGATGGTCAATGTGAACGTGTTTGCGCGCACACACACGTCAACTGACCTCCTGATTTTTAAAGTTTAAAGCTCTACATGTTATTTTCCTCTTTTTTTTTTTTTTTTTTTTTGTTTACACATGTATTGAGCACTTTTGAACACTACTGGTTCCTGGTCTGATTCAACTCTGGCTTAACCTTTTATGCATTATAACTCTCGCTCCATTAATCTTTATATATATATATATATATATATATATATATATAAAATGTGTGTGTGTTATATAAATAGCAACCATCTAGAGATGTAGTGTTGATGTACACTCTGTGTATTTGGACTATCTTGAGTGTCTGAGTTGGGTATCAAGAAGAGCATCTGGCCTTTTTAAAACTTTGCCTTAAATTATTATAACAGATCATCTGTTGGGCAGGCTCCACCTTGCTATGCATGAGATTAACCTGGTCCTGCTTCAACAAAAAAAATGAAACAAAAAAACAAAACACTGTTATGATGATAAAATGAGGAAAAAATATTTTAACTATCAGTGATTGTAATCTTTTTCTATTTTTTTAAAATGTAGTATTATCTAAGGAAATTTCAACTGATTATTGATAGTTAAGAAATTTTTGTTTTTTAATGCAGAAATGACTGAATTAGGTTTCTCAAAAAAAAAAAAAAAAAAAAAAAAACATATAAATGTCAATAAAATATGTCATAATGAATAATTTTTACATTTTAAAATATCATTCTCTGGAGAATTAAAAAGATGTTTACTTAATTGCACAAAATAATAAAGTAAACAAGCACTGTATTCAGAATTATCCTTTAAACAGAACAATTGAAAATAAAGTTATTCTTTTTGCGACTTTTTGGTTTTATTTTTTTAATTATTTTGTAGGTGTATGCTATTTAAAAAAATTCTCATAAAAATTTGAAAGAATTTGATTTTAAAAAAAATAAATAAAAGTGATAAAATTTTTTAAAAATTCTTGTTTTATTCTTCCTGCCACTAATGACATCTGAAATTATTTGATAAGATGTATTTATAATCAAGAAATAAAGGAAATCATCACTAACCATTATCTGCTCTAATTTTAATACATTCTTTTTTTTTTTTTTTTTTTTTTTTTTTTAAATGATAAAATAGGAATTTAAAATCTATGGATGTTCCATTATGTAATCTGGTTATTTTTCCCTTTGGTATACCTAATTTCTTAGTATAATTGATATTACCTAATTGGTTTGGTAAAGAGAAATGTTATTTCATGTCCATTCCATCAGCCATATTATGAAAGAGGGGTTTTTTTTTTTAATTTTCAGCTGCTATTTGTTAATATTTAATGTACAGTATTTAATAAATATATAAATAATTGTATTTGCTAAATCTAATATAAAAAGTTCAAAGTTTGTGCCTGTCTTTATAATTAATATTAAATTGATTGTCTTTTTATTTGTGTATGTGCATATGCAAATATCATGTAGGACTCTGATATCAAATAAGTGTAATTGTCTTTATTTATATCTACTAGTATATGACATACCTTATCGGACTTAGCTGTTCTTGTTTCATGGCCTTAACTAATTTACTGCCCTGCAAGTGGAAAGTACCTTAGCATTTAGATCAGCTTTTTTATTTTCATTTAAAGAAATGTTGACACTTTTTAATAGTATATAGTCAAATATTATAGAAATTTTGTTGAATCTTATAAAATTGTCCCTATTTTGTTTTTTTTTATTCTTGTTCTAACTAGCAGAAAAAATTGCTTTCTCTGCATAATTTTTATTTTGAAAGATCACCTATTCTTTCTCTGACATATCTTCTTCTACTTGACACTTCTGTTTGTTTCTGATTGAAACTGAAAATCCATTCACCATTCTCTGTCTGCAAATATCAATATTCTATTTATAGGCTGTCAAAATCACAGTTTGCTTTTTTCTCTCTCTTCTATGTGATCATATCTCGACATTTTTTTATACTTTGATATAACTATGACTACTACTAGTCAGTATTTGATTTGCCCTTTTTACAGGGATTTTTTTTACTTTTGTTATGTTCTTTTATTTTTTTTTATATTATTTTAAGTTTTCTTTTGTGCATTTCAATTTAATTTTAATTTCTTTACTTGGTTTCATTTTTTTTTTTTTTTCCTGTGGTTTTGGCCTCTTTCTATGGTCTTTCTGCCTTTTTGACTTTGGGGGTCCCACCCAACCCAAACTCTCTCTCCCTGAGTTTTATGTCCTGAACTCTTGGAATTGATGTTTCCATTTGCCATGCTCAGTATTTGAGATGGTCTTACATTTGAAATTCCACTTTATGATGTTTCTGACATTCTTAATTTGTGGTGTTCTGTGTCCTAATATCTTTGCAAGATGGTACAAGTCGACACCTGAACCATGTGAAGATGTGTGTATGACATCATGGAAACAGGCAAAAAATTTGTAGCTGCTTGCTTACAGTAACGAATATTGAACAAGCAAGTTATTGAGAACTGTAACTTCCAAAATATATTTATTTAATAAAGTAACAAAAACTGCAACAAGCATTTACTTTATTGAGTGAAGTGTTTATATATGGGGATAATGAAAAGGAAACTAAAATTTGACGCTGTTATCTCTCTCTTTTTCAGAATGGACCATAGTATTTGTATTACTATTTTGTTTTTTTATAATAAAGTTTTGAGATTTGAAAGTATGTGATTAATTCCTCTGTGAAGATAAAAGATTGTTTTTGGAGCCTTTATAAAACAAGAAACTATAGGGAAAGAATATATTGAATAAACATTTAATACTTGCATTAAAACAGGCCATTCATCTTGCATCATATCTAAATCTTTCAAGGGAATTTGTTACATCTCCTAAAAAATTCTTTGAAATATTTTTTAAAGACTTTATAAATGTTCACAGATAAATAACCTGAGCTCAACAAATTAAGTTGATAAAAAAAAAACAAAAAAACTAATGAATTCTTTATTAAATTTGTCTAAATTTGTTATAAAGCTTTTCTTACTTGTAAAATTAAAAAGCCAAAAAAAAAAAAAAAAAAAAATCCTTTCAGGCACATAATTTTGGTTTTATTTTTCAATTTTTATGGATATATTTGGAATTGTGACTTTTTTTTCTGTTGGTTACTTTTAAAATTTTGTGCATTCATTTTAAACTTTGTGCATTCATTTTAAACTTTGTGCAATTATCAACACAAGTGAAGCTTCCGCACATGACTACTTAATGCAAACGTATGTAAACAAAGCCAGTAATGGCAGTTGTTCTGTTTACATGATGAGAAAGAAGTCAAACTTGCATTGTTCATAACTTCTAAGTGGTAATTGAGTGCAATTTTAATATCATTTTTAAAATAATCAGGCAATTTCACACCAGAATGGTGCATTCTCATTATCAGGGGCTTTTGATGCTTATACTGCAAATTAACTGCAAGTTTTAAAATAAATTGGGTCTTTTAATTTTAATTTTGAATCTGTAAAATTCACTTACATGCTAATACCTTTGGGAAAGATATGAATCCTCTTCTCCCCCCAGTTATGGGTAAATTGTAGGACAGACCAGGTTCTGTAGGGAATTGAGGTGTTCAGGGCTGGTTCACTCCAAAACATGACTACTGCTGGACCAGGGAAGCACTTCAACACAGAAGTGTAAAAACAAGACATCAGATATTTAATCACTTATTTACCCATTCTCATCTGAATTTACTTTGAATAAATTTACCATTTATTATTTATATGCAGACTGTTGTCCTTATCTTTGTTGTTGCTATCAATGTTTCAGTTGTTCTGCCTTCCAGCCTTCATAAAGTGTATATCGATCTACAGGGAATTCTGAACTGAACCCTTTATTCTATCTACAGGGATAGACTGTTCTCATTTCACTGTTTAGGGATATCTTAGAGTTCTTATTTTAAGTACTGCTCAGATATTGCTCACTGTTTCTACTGAGTTCAAGTATATACTGCCTGGCTCAGGGATTGAACTCACAATCGCTATGCCATCAAATTCATGAACCAATGCTTTAATCCACTATTACTGTGAACATACATACCCTCACCCAACTGTAATGAAAGTTTTCAACTGATTTGAGTTTTAGAATATCTGGAAGATGGAGAATAAAAAAAAATTTCAATCTGGTAGAATATGTTTAGAGATTTTTACTTCCTCTATCAATTATCAAGTTATAGACAAGAAATCCTGCCATTAATTGATATCATTGAAATATGTCACGTTTTCTCTTTTATCCATTTGTACTATAAGGTGATATGTGGAGACCTTTTCTCTGTTTTTACTTGAGCAACTTATTTCATCCACTTCATCTTGCAAGTCACATTAAACCTTCTTTAGAACCTTGTCAGCTGTATATTTTGAGAACCATTACATATTGGTATCTATTTGACTATAGTAGCCAAAAGGAAACCAAAGTTGTTCAATAGGTTCTAGTTTTAGTTTGAATTCAGAATTGTCCTTCTAAATTGGTTACCAGCTAAGGCCAGAGAACCTTTTCTATCCTGCTATGGATAAAATATCCATTGCTCAAGGGCATTAACATTAAGTGAGCCATGTGTATCCCCACTTTTAAACTGAACTAGTGCTATGATAAGATGAATAAATTGAACCTGGCTTGTTGTTTCCATTTTCCATGATGCCAACTATAAGGTCACTCTTGCGCCTCCATTACGAGTAGACACTTGGCAAAACTTTTATTTTTTGTTTTTTCATCCAGTTAAGAGTTTTTAGGTTTTTGTTTTCTTACTGCATATAAAATGCTTGAGGTTTGAAATGGGGTCCATTTGGTCAGCAATTTCTTCTGTGACCATTCTGATTTAGTGATTTTTCTCTGTTAAAGCTGGAAATGAACAGGTAATGACAAAACCTCTTTCTGCACTCCAAATGTAAACTGCTAAATTAATTGCAATTAATAACTCAAACTTTGGCAAGCTTCTTCTGGGAGGAAAAAAAGGTCCTTGGCAAATTGCCATTAACTGTGAGTAAATGAAACTTAATGCCAGCTTCAGCCAAAAATGTGCAGTTATACATTTCCACATTGCAGCCATACCTGTTGGAATCTGATGGGATAAAGATGCTATCTGTGCTCAGATTTGTTTGTCATGTGTATCATTTCAGCTTTTCATTGCAGGGCCTTGAGAAATTAATGTAAAAACATTTACATCTAATAAAGAATTTACATAGAGCTATGAAAAGCAGAACATATTTAAATCATTAAGCTGACATGAAAATAATCTCATCAGCTAATATTTCAGTGAAGAAATCATCTCACTTGTTCTTTCTACACTTTTATTTTTGGGAAATTATAACAAAAGAATATAAGGGTTAGCATCTTGATTTGGCAAGAGTTTATAGTGTTTGTTTTAGTTACTAAGCCTAACTTAACAGCTTAGTTTTGGCATAAAGTCACAAATATGGAACACTTAAAAATGATACAATTTGCTGTTCAGTAGTTAACTCCGTAATCATTATCCACTAATGTGCCCAATGTGTTCATTATAAAGCACTTCAAGTTGGAATTTTACTATATTTGACCTATTGTTTTTGGTTTGTTTGTTATTGACTACTTTGACCAAAATGTATTCTTTTTCTTATTGAGGTTCAAAAATGGTGTTTTTGTTTTGAAATATATTTTGGCATTTTTATTTTGCCCAGTCCAAATAATTCTTAGCTTTGATTTTAATAAATTCTAATGAAAAAAAAGAAAAAAAAGAAGTATTTTAATGAAATTTCTTTTGTGTTTAGAGGCTCTTACATTTTTTTTTTTTCTGGTAGTTTTGAGCTTTTAGGATTACAGGTCTTTCTATTTCTGTCTGTCTGTTTCTCAATAATACATAATAATAGAATAGATTTCAAAAACACTGGTGAGGAAAAAGCTTTCTATTCTAAAGAAAAACAAAACCCTTTAAAATCTTACTTTTTTTTGTTTAAACTATTAAAATGACTATTAACAGGTTAACTATTTAATGCTGTTATGAGATGTTTCGTCATTGGCAAGTATCTCCTTTTGTGTGTTTTATCTTGTGAAAGCTGAATATTTATCAGTATTATTTGAGATGCTGACACAGTGGAAATAAGCAGACTGAACACGCTGTGTTTTATTGATTGATCCAATTCATTGACTTCTTGGATGCAATGGTTGATATAAATAATATAACTATTGCATCAAAGAAGAATGCTTATAGATTGAGTGCAGTGTTTCACTACATCCTCACCTTAATATTCTTTGATCTTTTTTTTTACAGAATCAGTAAAAGTCTTTTAACATTGTAAAATAGGAAGAAGAAAAGTTTTGTTCTTTGAAAAAAAAAAAAAAAAAAAAAAAAAAAAAAAAAATGCCTGATAATATCTGATTACTTGAAATGTTGCAGTGCATCCAGTGAAGATTATTCGATCCTGTTTTTTTAATTTTATTTTTTGTCATCCATTTAAGCAGAAATCTTAATTGAATTGACTTGATGTACTGGAAAGTCATGCAAGATTCTATACTTTGCATTTGAAAGATGTTTACCCTTTAAACAAAAAAAAAAAGAAAAAAAAAACTTTTTAGAGAATAATTAGTAAGTGAATAGTTTCTTGTGTTGACTGGCAGAACACACAAGATCTAGAATGCCCACTTTGAATGCTTGGTGAAGAATATAAATATTTTCTCTTAAGTACATTTTTGAATCATGATATCCCCCCCCTCTCTCTCTATCTTTCTCTATCTTTCTCTCTCTTTCTCTTTCTTTCTCTTTATATATATATATATATATATATATATATATATATATATATATATAATGTGTGTGTGTATAAACATATATAATATTGTTTAAAATTTCTGATTTATCGGGGGAAAAGTATTAAGAATATAGCATCTGTGAACAACAGTGTGGGTGTAGGCACAGAAATCAACACTGAACAATGACTAAGTTTCCCTACAAACTGATGATACTTTGTTAGAATTGCACTTTTTTTTTCTCTTTTCATAGGATATTTCTAATTCTTCCAAAATCTTTTCCTTGGAACTTTTTATTTTATTTTTTTTTTATTTATTTATTTATTAAAGAAATATATATTGTTCTTCAAAGATTTATTTAAAAGTTGTATCTCTTTTATTTTCATCACCAGATTACCATTCTTGTCCTTCCAGTAACTTATTTTACCTGAAAATTGTTAGATTTTTAGATCACTTTTCATTGAAAGATTTCAACTTTGTTGTTAGTTTCATGAAAATCTCTTGGAATAGCACTCAGATTTAAGAACCTTCATAAGCATGGTAAAAAATCTTTTAATTTTTTATTTATTTATTTTATTTTAATTTTTTTTTTTTTTTTTATTTTTATTTTTTGCAATGTCTTCAAAATAATAACTTTTTTTAAAACTGTGGATAGGAAATAGGAAGAATAAATTTGCCTTGCACAAAGGAGGAAGTACATTTGACATACTGTTATATTCACAAAGATTGCCTTTTCAAAATTACCAATTGTTTTTATTTTTTTTTCTTAAAGTAAATATAATGAACAATATCTTATTATTTCTAAACTCTTAATTGTTTCAAATTTGTAAATTCATTATGGCTCAATATGGTAAAATGGATACTTATCTATCTTCAACCATTGCCAGAACTTATTTTTTTTAAAAGTCATCTTCACCAAAATATCTTTCATACCTCTAATTCTATTTATTACATTAGCTGGGTTTGCAGATATATAAGATTACACACACGTACATTTTATATATATATATATATATATATATATATGAAAGAGATATGAAATCTTTCTATTTTCAAGGATGACTGCTTTGACAATGAATATTACTTTTGAAGTTTCTGTCAGAGTACCTTACATATGATGAATTATCTCTCTGGAGCTGAAGTGTACATCTTTCCATTTGTGGGTGAATTCTCGAATCTTTACAGTAAGAAGTATTTGGAAAAGACCAAGCTTCTAGCAGATGGCTGTTGTTGTTGTTTCTTCTCTTCTTTGTGTTTGCCTCAGTAGCACTTTTTTTGCTTTTGATAAGAATATGCTATTCAGAAAGTAAACTGTTTCTATATAGATAGCTACTGTCTTGTGGACATTTCAAGATAAAAAGATAAATACCTTTTTTGTCTTTTAATTTTTTATTTTATTTATGTATGTACTCACTTGAACCTAACCATAACTTCTCTTTTATGAATATTACTTTTGCTAGTAATCTAACATATGTATGTATGCAAAACAGTGTAGACACACAGACATATTTCTAAGGAATTAATGAATTTTAAAAAATTTACACTTTCATATTATTTCTTACTACATACATTATTTTTAGTGGAGTAGACCTCTTTTTTAAAAAGTATCATTTTTGTCTATCAGATGTTTTTTATATATATATGAGAGTCTTTCAGCAGGATTAAATCCTGCGTCCTCCTTGTGTAGGGGAACCACTTTACTGGGATATCTACTTAAACACATATATCTATTAAATATAACATATATAGTAATAATATAGTGTGATACTTTGACTCAGGGCAGGATGCACAGATACTAAACTGATTGTAGCAAAACCCCTGAACTGGGAAGAAACAATTTGATTCTGGGCCAAGGATTCATATATAAATAATCCTGCCATTTCAGATGGATGTTCTTAGTGTACTATATGAAATCAATGAACCTAATTTTGGTTGATTAGATAATTTCATCCAAATTCTAGTATGCAAGTATTGCCCACATATATTACATTTTACAGAGAAGGAGAGTCTAAAGGTCACGGATGATGAAATCAAAGTAAACTGCTTAAAATTATTTGTATTTATAAATAAATCTTCTCAAAACATTACTCTTTATTTCTCATTATCTATTGATGCTTGTAATCTGTTTTTATGAATCAATAATGATAATCAGAAAAGTTATCAGTGTAAATTGTGGCACACACACACACAAAAAAAATTTCTCTGCAAGTTCACCTCCGACTCTATTTTTCCCCCCACTCTATCTTTACGATAGAATCTCATCTGTTTCATAATGGCAAAAAAAAGGAGGTTGTATTAGGAAAAAGAATAGATCTATTTTATTTATTTTTCTTTTGCCATTTCTATTTGATGTTCTGAATGTTAGCAAAAAGAAATAAGTTCATTAAGTAGAAATAGTCCACATGGAGAGATAGAACAAGGATCTGATAGCAGTTTGGTGTGGAAGAAAGGTGGCTAATCATTCAGTAGTGCTGTCATGATTGAGTTGAATAAGAAATAGTTTATCATTAACTTGGAGACCAGAAGATGTGTGGGGCTTATTTATATATATATATATATATATATATATTTTTTTTTTTTTTTTTTTTTTTTAGCTGATGCTAAAGTATAGCAAAACTATTTTCCTTTCTTTCATCTGGAGACTGAATAGAAGGACAATGCCTTGCTGCATTTGAGTAGAACCAAATCATTGGTACCACTGAAAAATAGTCTCTCTCTTATGATTTGGTTCTTTTAAGATAATTTTTTTTCTTTTGACATGTGACAAATAATAATCTGAAATTAGGAAATGCAAATCAATTTTCTAAAGTTTTCCTAATTTCATGTGTGTATACACTGTTAAATTATGAAAATCAGTGTTTTTCTTTTAAATAAAACTGGTATTAGGCAATTAATATTGGTAAACTATCAGGATATATTTGATAAATATGATGTGTGAATTTCAGTTTATAATATCTTGTTATTAGAAGAAATATTTGCAATAACTTATTTGTTGATATAAGATTATATTATACAACTACAAGCCCTAATCTGTTGTTAATATTTATTTTTATATGTCATTCTCATATACAGGGTGAGGCAAAAGTTATGCATCCTAGGGGGTTAATGGATAGGCCACTGAGGTTACCAGAACTCACATCCTTTGTTTTTTTTTTTTCTCTTCTGTGGGGCCATTTGAAAGTCGTCTATCAGACATGCCCATGAAATATTGTTAAAGAAAGAATTACATATGAATGCAGTAAAATGACTCTGCAACATGTTAATGAAACATGCAGGCACAGAATTGAAATGTGTTTTGAAAAAGGACATTTTGAACAGCACATATAACAATTAAATAACTAGTAAATAAAATTTTTTGTGTGTGTGCATATATAATATATATATATATATATATATATATATATGTGTGTGTGTGTGTATATGTAAAAATTTCTCAGAATTAACCTGTAGGAAAGGACAATATGCATTAAAGTAAAAAACAAAATGAATTTATTGAAGCAAAGTATTTATAAACAACAAACAAAATGTCATTAACTACAAGAAGAATTTAGAAATGCTATTGTATGTTCATACGGTCAACTGAAAAATTATGCCAATTACTTTGTTTGAAGAGAATATTTTCACGTGTAGAAATATTGCTGTATTGTTGTTGACGGATTCAACCATTTTCTTGATTTCCTGATATACTGTGTATGTTGGCTTGAGAGAGGAGTGATTCTGTTAGGAAAGGTGATATTGTGAAAAAAAAAAAAAAAAATATGGGTGTAGATTAATATTTGGATAATATTCAATGGCAGCACTCAAGGATTTTCCTTCTGAGTGAATTTTCTTTATTTTTATGAGTAGCATTTAGAAAATCAAAATTTTATATATATATATATATATATATATATATACACACTTCTAGAGAAACAAAATATTTTAATGTTATTTAGTAATGAAAAACAATATTAGAAATTATGTGGAAATGTTGATCTGCAGTCAGTGAACAATAAAAAAAATAAGTTGAAAACATTGGCAAGATAAGAACATTGTCTTAAAGAACATTGTAAAATTAAGAATAATAAACAAAAAGAAAGTTGGATTGACAAACAAAACATTTGAAGAATCTGGTGTTGCAAATATCACAATATTAAGAACATTGGCTAAGCATAAAAGCAGCCAATCTATCACATAGTTAAGTATCACAAAGAGAACTATCTAAGTTGTGATGTATGTGCATTAAAAACTGATTTCTCAAAAGTATTTTTTTAGTAATGAATTTAGAGCTACATTGGTAGGCCTAAAAGTTGGATGCTTTATGGAAATAGTCAAATAACATGACTTAATAGACGAAAGGGGTTTACAGCTATATCACATTGAAATGCCAGTACCCATACAATCATTGAAGATAAGCAATGTGGAGCCTGATCAGAACCTTGATAGGTGACTGCTTAAGAATACCAGTTGTTGCAAACTTGGATGTGATATATGGATAATAACCCTCATAATTGTTAATCAGAGAGCCAAGTTCCAATTCCATTTGGGCTTGTTATATTCACTTACATGCAAATACCCTTGGGAAAGGTATGAACCTATCTCTTCTCCTCCCAGCTATGGGTTAATTAGTTAGATTTGTATCACTAAATCATTAACTCCAAAATCTTACATTTTAAAAATATTTTCTGGCTTTAAATAACCTGAAAAAAAATCAATCAAACAATTAATCAAATAGACAAACAAGGAGTAATATATTTTGGCTTAGTATTGTAAAATTTATAGTTTTCTAGTTCTTTTCAAAGTTGATGATAATGCCAAAATAAATACAGAGAATTATTTTAAGTTCTTGAACAATAGAATTTTTTTTTTTTTTTTTGTAGTACAGGCCAAGTAGCTTTAAGTGAAAGAGTAATTCACACATGTCAATGTTCCTTTGCATTCTGTTACAAAGCTGTTATCCAATTTGGCATAAAAAAGAAAGCTTCAAATGTTTCAAATAACTGGAATGGTCAACATACCAAGACATGAATCCATTAGAAAATCTGTGGTCCCTCCTAAAGAGATGTATATATGGCAAACAATAAACCTGGCTGCAAGTAATGTTGAAAAGGTGTTAAAAGAAAAAAAGAAAAAAGAAGAAAGAAACAGATTAATTGGTGAAAGGTTGAACATCATAGAAATGGAATATCAAAGGGTCTGTGTTAACAAATGCTTTTGTGACATATTTTGGCATTATAAATGTTGCACTTTATTTGTTTGCATAATAAAACTTAACACTCCCATAATAATTTATCAATATTTATAATCAGATATGAGTGAAGTATCATGTATCTTGAACATTTCACAAATATTAGTTAATACCAATTTTATTGTAAAAACATTGACTTAATAACTGTTTTGCTGGTAATCTATGATAACTCTGTTTTGTGTATGTTTATTACAACACTATTGTGATTATGTAGATAAATAGGCTATGTTTATACATATACGTGAACACACACACACACACACACACACACACACACACACACAATTATTGCATCATGTAGCTATCTTGTTCAAGACACACCACTGCTGCTAAGACTCTAGTACATGTGGTATCTCTCCAACCTAATTGGTTCTGGGTTTTATGATCGTGAACCTTCTTGTAATTTTGAAGCAAACCCTTCCTTTATTCATTTTGGCTTTCATGCTTAGGCAAATTTGCCTTTTGTTCAATTCTTCCTCTAAATCAGAGCATGTGACATTTCAGTACTACCAGACCCAGGAATTGAATTCACAACTAGATATACCATAATCCACTTAGCCATTGTCAGTACACTATAGCCAAAAAAATAAATGCTCTTTCACTATATTGGACATTTTCACAGTGAACCTAACCCTGCCTGGGAATAGAATCTTAACATCCAAACACCCTTGGGCTTCATTCCTCTTTGACAAATCCTGTTTATTTTACATTGTCCATTTAAATTTGTTTAACCAAGTAGGTTGATTTGTCTTAATACACAAGATGTCATATAAACCTGGATAAATTAAAGAATAAGGCATGAAACCATGCCTTGCAATTTTTAGAAATTTAATGGCAGTCCAGTGTTTGATTAATGGAGTATTTGTTTGATTAGTTTGCCTCTTTACTACACACACACACACACACTTCAAAGGGTTGGTTTTTCCCTCTGACTGTGTGATCCACCCTGACTTATTGCTCTTTAATCAACACAGGGGGAATAAATCGATACATTGAACACTATTGAACCAATTCAGTTCTTCATTATCTTGTGTTTGTTGCTTGACACTAGTGAGAAAGTTTGGCATTGTTGTGTTAGATGTTTTTTGAGGCTTGTGGGTCGGGGGTTGTAATTTTGATCTGCAGTGAATCATTGATGTCTTGATAACTTGCTCTTCTTCGGATTTTACTTGTTTTTCTACAATTTTGTTTTTTAACAAACCAGCTGTTTGCTACTGCTTACTCATCCATAGATCTCTCTCTCTCTCTCTCTCTCTCTATATATATATATATATATATATATATATATATATATGTATATATGTATTTGGTAATACAAAGTCTGTGTGGAAAATATCCAGCTATTTTAAATATCTTGAGAATTGATTATGCAGCCTTGATATAATTAACAACTGATCAGGGTGAACCTTATTGTGTATACATCAATACCTTCCTCAATGGATTTATTCAATTGACAGTGAGCTTTGAATAAAGGAGTTTGTGTACTCTGGGTATCATGCCAATGTGTGTGTTCATTTTCCATGTTTCATATAGTTTTTTTTTTTATTATTTTATCATCATTTTCTTGGTCATAGCATAATCCAAGTATATTAGTCTCTCCACCACTTACAGGCTTTCCTGTGTGTGTGTGTTTTTTTTTTTTTTTTTTTTTTTTCTTTCCTAGACTAAAGTTACCATTGAAAGTGGGAGAGATTTTCAGATCATGAACAAGTTTATAAGAACCCACCAGTTTGCTAATAGTCATCCTGAAAGACAACTTTGGAAAATAAACAGCTGGGATAAATGTAAGAACAGTGTTTTAAGGTGTGGGACTGGGACTACTTTTTCATGAATTTGAAATAGCTGGATCATTCATAGACAAATGTAATATTTATATTTTTAGTTTGTGTATAGTTTGTGCTTATAGGCTGAAAAGTTCCTGGATCCAACCAAGGAGATCTTCTCTCTCTAAGATGCCATGTTTGGACAGATTTTGGGGAGTGGGTGGCCAGGCAAAGAAATCTTCAGAACCATCATACACTTTCATGTATAGAAAGAAAAAAAAGTATATTTAAAAAAAAAAAAAAAAAAAAAAAAAAATTCAGTCCATAAAGCATGAATGCACTTGATACCAAGGAATTTAATTTTATAACTTAAGTGATATATATATATATATATATAAAACATTTTCTTTGATAATTTTGTTGCACCCTTTTTACTAGTCATCATTTTGTATTTTTCTTAGTCACTCTAATAATGCCACAATAATGTTCATTGTGCACTCATAGCATGCAGTATGTTTATTTGCCATGTTCCATTCTTTTTCAGGTTTTCTTTTCACGTGTTCAATTTTGTTGTTCAATTTGGTATGTGCATCTCTGGTTAATTTGATTTTTACCTCTGCTTATCTGATTTGGTGAAAGGCCACAGAACCTGAGTTTCTCATTTTTTACTTTGTCTACTTTCTATTGCCCTGCTTCTGTTGCATGATGCAAAGAAAGGAATCTTTCTCTTTGGAAACTCTTTCTTACCGGAACAGCTTGATTCGTACAAAAAAGGGATTTTAGTTATTGTTTTACATTTCTTCTATTTCAGAATTATTTTTTTGCACTGGGTCAACAGCAATTTTTTTTTCTTCCTGAATTTATTGTTATTCCTATTGAATTTTTGTAATAAATTTCCTCTGAATTGTACTGATTGTTAATTTGGACATTCCCCTGGGTATTGTATAATTACCAATTTTCTCTGCACTAACTTATGAGAAAAGATCATTTTAAGCATCTTTACTCACATGAATTTGCAAATAATTAAAGCCTGTTGTTGGCTAGCCCAAGAACTTTTCACCACCTCTTTGTGTGTGTGTGTGTGTGTGTGTGTGTGTATATATATATATATATATATATATATATATAAAGACATTTTTATGTTTATACATTCTTTTTTTTATAGATACAAATATTTAAGTAAATGCTCTGTTTATTATTAGGTTGGTGCAAAAATAATGTCGTTTTCTCACATAGTAACATATGTGAGAAAACGACATTATTTTTGCACCAACCTAATAATAAACTGTAATAAACAACATTTACTGGCCTGAATGTCAGAAATTTTCATACAAAATATTCGTCCTCTGACAGGAATTGAACCTGTATCCTATACGGAACCGTCATATAGCCTGACATGCCTTTAACCGATTGGGCCACAGAGCAGCATTCGGTTAGCATTATTTGGAGGACAAATAATGTAATTTATTTATTTATTTATTTTTTTAAACTTGTGTAAGGTTGAAGCATTAAATGTTGGTTCGGTTGTGTGTGAGATGTAATCATTTGAAATAAATTTATAGAATTATTCAAAATAAGAAATAATTAGAATTTATTCTCAAAAAAGAAAGGAAAATCATATCAAAATATGATCAACAGTATTTCTGTAATCAGTTATTGTTGTTTTCTTATGATATTTCAATGATTTCTATAGATAAGGAATGAGTGATGTGAATTGTCGAAAAGAGAAAGAGGAGTGTGACAAGGATGTTTTATTACCAGATTTAATTAGTGTGTACAACAAGATGATTCTAAAAGTATTAAAGGACACAGCAGGATTTATTAGTGAAATAGGTAATCTTAACATTTGCTATGCAGATGACACTACTGATGGCAGATTTATATGGCAAAGCTATAAGATAAGATAGACAAAGAAAACAAAGAATTCATCATTGACTGTGAGAAGACAGAATGCATGGGTGTTAGGAAAAGGGACAGTCCATGTTATAAGACATATATCAAGAATGTAAAAATCAAGCAAGGTTGGAAATCTGCTTGCCTGCCTGCCTGCCTGCCTATTCCTATCTATCTGTCATGTAGATGATGGAAAATGTAATACATAAATGCAAAGGCACACAGTAATAGCAAAAGATGCTTTTCAGAAGCTGCAAATGATGAGAAAAATGTAAAGAAATAAGAGAGCTGGACTGCTTTGTAATATCAAATAAAGAAAACAAACTTCATGTAACCGATATCTACCAACAAATATTGGGAATACCAAAAATGAGGAATGTTTAAGGAGAATAAAATGTTAGGGAAATACATGAGGAATTCAAGATTAGATTGGGTCTTTTGCAAAATTGTCAAGTTGGAATTAAAGCAGCAGGTCTATCTTGTCGGTCTTCCCCAAGACAGAAGGGATATGAGCTCAAATCTTGCTAAGAGTTTCTCTTTTATTTCTGATCTGTGTGCATTGGGGTGTCTTGGATATCGACTGGAAATGAGAAATCCCAGTGGTGAGTTTGAATTCCAGTTAAGTTCATTACATTCACTTACACACAAATACCCTTAGGAAAGGTATGAATCGATCTCTTCTATCTCTGTGTTGATTAGCAGGACAGACTGGATCCTAAAGCCTTGGTTGTCAACCAGTCTACCACAAAAAGAAATGGCAACCTACTGTAGGAAAAGAAAATCATCTGCCTAGCCGGTCATGAATCAAAAGAGATCTGATCGCTCAAGTTTGTATCACATATGACACTTGCTGTAAATTGAGTGCCTGAGTAAATTGATAAAATACAACTAGAATAATAAAGATAGAAGTAAATACTAGTAAAAATTAATGATAATGGAATCAACTGTTAATGTCCCGATTTTCTTATTTTTCTTGAATATAATATTCTCCAACAGTTTCTTTAAATGGTTTTGACTTTGTGTCTCTAATTTTGAGAAATGTCATGATAAATAACATTCAATTTAGACACTTATTGTTAATAGATTTCAACTGATCCATTCTTCAGTTTTTTGCCAGTTATATTTTAGGGCATGTGGGCAGAATGGATGAGAAAGTATAAAGTTAATAGCAGTAAGTACACAAAGAAATTGTCCAAACAATATTTGCCTTTGACTCTGCTTCACAAACAGGAACTTCTTAAGCTACAAACCTGGTAGGAATACAAACTTCCTGGCACAAGACTTTATGGCAGGAATGCAGTCTTGCCAATATGTGATTGATATCTTTTGATGTAGAGCGTAAGAAGTGCATCATGTTTGGCTGAGAAATTGGCAAATACAAGCAAGCAACATTCTAGCAGTTTAATGAGAGAAGATATATATTTTTCCATTGATCTGTTGGCTTTTATTTGCATATTAAACTTGTGTAAGAAGTGAGCCAAATAAATCACTATTTACTGTACAAATGTTGATAATGTAAATTGTTATCTATCTTAATGACGTGTCAGGTTTTGGTCATTGATCAATTGTATTTTATCCAATTATTTTTGTTTCATACATCAATAAAGAGTATTTTGACAAGTGTCATTTCTCACCTGAATTAATATGGAATATTTAGAGCTCAATTCTACAATTTTGGGTAAATGATCTGAAACTCTACTCTTGAGATCAGATCGATAAATCTGTGACTTGTAATTTACTCTGTTTTCATTTGCAAAAACTATTGATTATCCATGTAATAAAAGAACATGAAGAATTTTTATAATTATTTTTAAATATATAAGATTTTTTTATTATAAAATAAGATTAACACAAATATAAAATTTGTCACTTAGCTGACTGAAGTTATATTCAGCACCTCTACACCAGAGTTTTGTAGACAAACTATTTTGTAATCATTCTGTCCACTTGTCAGGAGGTATCAGCAATTGTCAGTTGATTTTCTCATTTTCATTATTTTTATATTGTTAAAAAAAATAATTTATGTGATTTTTTTTATTTATTTCTTTTTTTTATTTATTTCTTTTTAATTTATTTATTTCTTTTTTATTTCTTTTTTAATTATTTATTTACTTATTTTTTATTTGTTTATTTATTTATTTATTTATTTATTTATTTTTTTTATTTATTTTTTTTTTATTTATTTTTTTTTTATTTATTTTTTTTTTATTTATTTTTTTTTATTTATTTTTTTTTATTTATTTTTTTTTATTTATTTTTTTTTATTTATTTTTTTTTATTTATTTTTTCTTATTTATTTTTTTTTATTTATTTTTTCTTATTTATTTTTATTGCTGTTAGGCTGATATTTTTTCTTTGTGTATATGTGCATGTATGTACATCTGAACATCTGTAGAATGGTATGGTTATTTTCTTTTCTCTTTCTACTCATTCTTTCTTTTCTCTGTCATTTGGCTCTGAGTGTCGGTTTCTGCTATAGAAGCAGTTTCTCTGATAGAGAAGGGGATACAGGCTTGATTCCTGTTGGAGGCACACTCTTTCTTTAGTAGGACTTGTCAATGTAGGTTGCTTTTTGTTATTTTCACTGTTGAAGAAAATCAAAAACAAAACGAAACAGGAAAAGCAATTCAAATGCATGCACTCACTAAAAATAATGTTTATAGCAATAAGAAATACTGATGGATAAAAAATCCATTCAAAAATTACTATAATTATTTCTGTAAATCTGTGTTAACAAATACATATAATCTTTTTTAATTGAAAAGAATAAAAAGAAAGAAAAGTAATCATCAGTTGGCAATTAATTGGTTGTCCTTAAGTTAGTAGCGGCATCAATATAATGTTTTGACAGGTTCACCACTTTAACAGCTTTTATCAGATGTGACTTTCAATATGCAAGGAAGAAATAAGCTTTGTCAGTTTTTTGTTAGAATATTTTACAAACACTTATAAACAAACAGAACAAGAGATATTAAGAAATGTTCACTTTTAGTGAGAAGTAGCATATTACTAGTTGAACTACCCATCTTCATTGGGTAATAGTTCAAGACTGGTTATAATGACATTAAAACAATTACCTAGCATCAATAGTGAAGTGGTCTGCTTAGTAGGACAAAATATAATTAAATTCAATCCACATAATTTCTTATAACAGTGATTTAATTTCTTTTTCTTTTTTTTTTATAGCTTATCAACCCTTTGTGGTTAATTTAAAGCCTTACTATTTAAGCCATGGCTTGAAGGAGGTGGATTCATACTTTTTTTTTATAAATATTTACATTTAAATAAATGCAACAGAGATCTAAACAGGAATTTGAACTCATCTCTCTGATTTTGCATTCTGTATTGCTATCAATTACACCACATGCACATCCTCATAATGCAGTGAAGCAAATGATATGGTTAACTAAAAATGCCTACTTTATAATCATTATGGTTATTGAATAAGTTAGTTTTTGCTATTTATAATTCTTTGTCATTGACAATGGTGATGGTCACTTAGTAATAAAGAAAAACAAAATAGATTACATTTGTTCTTGGTATATTTTCCAATGATGAAATCTAAAAAATAATCCCTTATAAGTTTTTAAGAAGCAAAACCTTTTTTTTTTGTCCAGTGTTCATGTACAGTAACTTAATAGCAATTAATATCTAAAACAAAATGGATTTCATTTGTTCCTGGTACGTTTCCAATGAAGAAATACAACAATAAGTAGAAAATATATTTTTGAGGAAAAATTGTTCAGTAAAATTGCTTTTTAAAAATACACTAATATTTTTCCTGTCTAGACATTAATAATGAAAGACATTTAAGTCATATACTTAATGCTTACCATGATTGTTACTGTTGAAAACAACGAAAAGGTAGATAATTTTCTCATGTTAAAGCTTTCTCCTGGGCCCAATAAGTATGCATATCATATTTGAGGACTGTACATGTAATAGTTAGGCAATTATATATATATATATATATATATATATATATATAATCTCTACATATAAATAAAAATATCTGTAAAAATACTATATGAATAAAGAGCATAGGGGAACTATTCTTTGCTGACATATTTCATCCTCTGATGTACTTTATCAAGATAATTGTAAAGATTTTATTTTACATCAAGCATTTATAAACAGAAATAAAAACATTTATTAGGTTTTGAAAATTTTTGAATTTAAGAACACTCATAAAAATTCTTCAGGCTAACTGTGAGTCAAAGTAAACTATGTTTAATGCCTAATAAATGAAAATGAAAAAAAAATGTTAAATTTTTTAAATGTAATTATTTTATTTTAGTTTGAAAAATTAATTCATCCATTTATTTATTTTAAATATTAGGTTGGTGCAAAAATAATGTAGTTCTCTCACATATGTTACTATGTGATGTAATCAGTTTAAAAATTTTTTTAAAATATTTTTATGGTCATGGAGGATGAAATCCTGACAGCCCAATGTTAAGTCAGAGCAAATAATTTAATTTAAAGAAAAACAGACTGCTTGTAGCTCCATTTGTAGTAATTTATTTTTCTCTGTATCTTCAGACTTCACTTTCAAAAGGTGAAATGAAAAATGAATTTAAAATTTATGCTTTTGACAGGCAGTATTAAGATTATATAAGTTGACATAGAAGGTGGTGAGGAATGGTGTGAGAGACATGGTCGAGTTTAAAGTTTATTTCATTAAATGTATATATAATTTATGTATACTATATAATGTATATATTATATATACATTTCCTTATATATATATATATATATATATATATATATATATATATATATATATATATATTGAATACTAATTGCATTCCCCTCTTTAAAGTTGAGCAGATTTGAAGTGCAAGAAGGTGTGAATGGTTATCAACTTGCAAAATGAAATTGGTGATCCAAGTTTAGGTTCCAGTTTAAGCTATATTTATCACTTTTCACGGAAGCCCTTCAAAAAGGCATGAATCTAACCATCTGTGCTCAGTTCCATTGCCAATCATTTTGACTATGGTCTTGTCATTGTCAGCAAAATGGTTACTATACATACTATCAGCATTGACAGATGAAAACCCCTCATTGCTTGGATATTTTCATAAAATAATTCATTAGCAGAATGTGTAGATAGTATGATGGTTACTGGTTTGGAAAATGGAATTGATAAGCTGAGTTCAAATTTCTGCCTCATCTATTGGAAGAAGTGTGAATTTCTCTTCCTCAATACCAGCTATTGGTTAAATTGTAGGGTAAATTGAGTTCTCTAACCTTGGGTGGCAATCAGTCTATAAAGCAAGCAATGAGAAAACATTCCATTAACATTCCCAGGAAGTCATGGTAATTCAAAAATCATAAATCAAAGTAATTTATGGAGAGCCATGATTGTTTACATCCTGAAAAGACATGACATTGCAAAAAAAAAAAAAAAAAATAATTGATCACCTCATTTATATTCTATTTTATAAGATCAATTGTTGTTATAATTTTTACATATTATTATAGTAGCTTTTAATATACATTTAAGTACTTTTTAAAATGAATTGCTGAATCTTTACATTTTTGTTTTTTTAACTTTCTTGAAATGTTTGCCAAATTTTTATTGGCATAAAAATGGAATGAAACACATGACTGACTATAATTAACATAAAAATTACTTTCATTCGTTAATTACATTTTTGGTAGTGATAGCAGATTAAGAAATAAAAATGAGAAAATTCTTAGCAACTTTGATTAATAAATACAGAAAATTTGGTTAAATGATTTATAATCTTGTATAAAAGACCATAATTATTTGTACAGTCAGTTTTCTGTTTTGGAAGCTAAAAATTTAAATTTGCTATCCTCTTCAATGAAAAATACAAATTTTTTGATCACTAATATTTTAGATTTGTAATTCATTCTTGAAAATTTTAAACCAGGTTAGATAAATTTGTTTATTTAAAATTTGAAAGTAGCCATGAGATATTATGTGATTATATGAATTTCGAATATACAAAAATGTTTTTTCTCTATACCTTTAGCATATTCAAAATTGATTGGACACTTGAATCTCTTTAAATCAAAGACAAAATAAGTCAAGTTGGTTCATTTACTCACATGGTAGCCATAAAAAATGACAAAATTGTTTATATATGGATCAGCACTTCTAAGACCAGTGTATTATCTGTGTGCACTGCCTCCCATCATAATGTTACTCCCTGACTCGACTACTTCGTCCCCAGCCCCTCAACCTCTGGTGTCTTCCTTTTTGGGTTGAGGTGTCCACTCGGTCTGAACCGAACTTAGGGGTAACTGGCCGTACGCTCCCTGAGTACCTGTAGATTATTTCGACCGGTCAATTGGTCATGTCCTGCTCGCTGCCCACGCTGTGTTAGTTATTAGATCCAGTAAGCGGGGTGTTGTCCATACGTTCACGGTTGACTGGGGATGGGGACACGGCTGTGAGAGTTGGCGGTAGGAAGTTTTAGAATGTGGCAAAATAAAACAAGAAATAATATCTGCAGAAGCCAGACAACAACGAGGGAAATATTGACATCTTTTCTATAAGAAGATAACAGAACAGAGGTTACGGGGAGAATAAAAACATTTGACATAAATGAGAAAAGAAAAAGACAAAATGCATCCAGCGAATTCTCAACAGAGAGAGGGTTTGTGTGTGATAAATGCATATTGAATCGCCTGGGGTAGGTTTATGACTAATAGTCCAGTCTCATACAAACTTCTCAGAATAGGGGGCTGTTTTCTTTCTCTCCTCCAAAATTCTCCCACAAATCTTTTGACTCACTGTGACGATAGTCTCGTGACTCTCTCGACTACAGTCTCTTTCCACCGACTCCACTTTATTAGCAAAATCTTGAGTTAATATAGAAAAAGGATCAGCTGATGTAAACACATCAGACATGTAAACAGATTCTCCAATTATTTACCTTATCTCAATCACGAGTTCTTCTCGCTTCACCAAAATTATACTTTGGGATATCTAAACATTGATTCAACCATTTAATCAAAACAAATACTGTTAAACAAAATCAAGTATCTCACCCATCCCCATTGTTTACTAGTGACCCAGGTTTAAAACATCGCCTCCTGCCCTGAGATCATGTTTCTCATCAGTAAACACACATCTTAACCCAAATTGTACTTTGATATATAAACACCGTTTCCATTTCCAGTCAATAAAAGTTATATTTGTGTGTGTGTGTATACCTCTCTCTGTTACAGACCCCCTGCTGATGATAATTGTTCTCCAGCCCTTTGCTTAAGATCAGTATAGTATCTGTTTACTCTGCCTAATTAAGTATCTGAAAAGTAATTTTACCATGCTATTCAAGAAGGATTTTGGTGATGTGTATATATTGGTTACCCGCTTCCTTTCAAGTTGAGCATTAAAATCAGATTAATTTTATATATTAGGTTGGTGCAAAAATAATGACGTAATAATGCCGTTTTTTGACGTTAAAAAATACGTCAGAAAACGACATTATTACGTCATTATTTTTGCACCAACCTAATGTCATTTTAGACACAGAAATATGCAGAAAAGATGTGTTGTAGAAGCCTAAATTTTGATTAGATTTGAATTAAATTATTTTTTAATGTCCTTTCAGCTTCAGTCAATTAGATATTTATTTTTTCTGTAGTTTTTCTTTTTTGGCAAATAAGCTGATCAATTGTAGCATAGTGGGTGATTCCAATTTTCCAGGTGTTTGAGTTAACTGTTCAAATGCAAGAACAGTTTTGTTTGAATTGAAGTTGATGAGAAATGCAATAAAGATTGCTTTTAACAGGCAATGGACAAGCATTCCCAAAACCCTGAACAGAGTGAAACTGAGTTAAGAATCTTGAAACGGCTTCTAAATCATGTGGACTCAGCTGTAAGTGGGCAAAAATGACTTTGGGCTTATCAAATGCAATTGTCAAGGAAAGTGTGTGAAAATAAGATAAGGTTAGAGAATCATGAAAGTGATGGGAAAAATGTGGGAATTTTGTCAGATACTTTGAAAGAAATTTGGGGCGGGGAGCAAAAAGGGAGTAAATGGAAAGAAAGAGGGTCAAATGAGAAGTAAAGCTAGAAAACTTAACAAATTAGAAAAAAAAGTTTCATAGTGAGGATGAAGAAAAATAAAAGCTTTAAAAGAAAAAAAAGAAAAAAAAACAAGATATGAATTCAGGAAGTTGTTGGGGTAACAAAAGAAAAGGATGAAAGAAAAAAATAAAGACCTTAAACCAGTAAGAGGTCGGGGTAGGGAATAGCAGAAGGCAAACTTTAGAAAATTGTAGCAAGTACAGAAGAATAAAAGAAAAAGTTGAAAGGTATGGAAGTAGATAAGTTTTGGAGGACTTTCTCTGTCACACACACACATACACACACGCACGCACGCGCACACACACACACACACACACACACTCTGAGAAATTAAAAAAACTGGAGAAAAAAAAGATGGCTTAGAAAGAAAGGAAAGCAGAATTATTGACAGTAAGATGTTAACGACTGAAAAGGAATTAAAGAGATTGTGAAAGAAAGCAAAAAAAAGAAATCTCCAAAATGATAAAATGTATGAGGAAAAGAAAGTGAATGATGAGAAAAGAGTGTGGGAAGGGGGTCAGTCTTTTGTGGACTTGGAAACTGTTACTCAATAAAGGTGAAGCAATTCAAAAATGGAAATGTTAATAGAAGCCTTCACTGGCTTAGAAAGGAAAGGAATTGATCATCTGTTACCTCATACAAAACCAGTTAGGGTATTGTGACAGGTAGATAGTGATTATTTACACCATCTTGTAGCTTCCAGTCCAATTACTTTTTGCCTCGTTTCTCATTTAAAATGACTTTTTGTAAAGTTAAACTTTTAGGTGCTGATAATTGTATCAGACCAACTTTAAATGACACATGTGCAAAGATGGAGAAGACTTGGCCAAAGATTCTAATGCTCCTGCAGTTTCTATAATGTCTCCAATTGTATTAATCAAGGAGATTTAAAAAATTTTTTTTTTTAAATATTTAAAAAAAATTATTTTTGATTGTTAACTAATCTTCATGCACAACCTAAGTTTTACTTTTTTTAAATTTAAGTGCTGTTAGGGCAATATTTGTGCCAAGGGTTTCTGAAAAGTCAGCATTGCTTCACTTACCATATTTGAATATATTGATAATATTATGTTGGTGCAAAAATATTGTCATTTTCTCACATAGTAACATATGTGAGAAAACGACAATATTTTTGCACCAACCTAATATATTGATACTGTTCAAGAACTTATTTTTTTTTTTACTTCTTTCATAATGTCTTCATTCAATAAGATTTGATTTTGACTGTTTTCAGCAAAGATGTTGACATGGTCAATGTAATCTAGGCAAACGGACATATCTCTCTCTCTCTCTCTCTCTCTATATATATATATATATATATATATATATATATATATATATATATATATATATATATAATGGCATGAAGTCAGTAAGATAGGGTGACAAAAGAAAAATAATAGAAGACTAACTTTTGGAAATAGTTGTGAGAAAAGATCGTAAGTTGTACAGAAGCCTGAAAGAATTTAAGTGTGCTCATCTGTAATATATCCCAGCTTTCAACTGGTATAAAATTGAAATATCTTTAAGCTGATTTAATTAATTTACTGGCTTTGAATGGGGATTTTTGAAATATTCTCAAGTCTTGATTAATACTTGAGTTATTGATTAGATTATTTAAATGCTTTGCATTCCTTTCTCTCTTTCTTTTCGTTATGATTGGCATCATAAAACTGGACATGTACCTGTCATAAAAATACAAGAATCTCTTGCTATGAATCATCATTTATTCAATTATCTTTTTAAGATAAATATTTTTTTTCCATACATATCCAGTAAAGCAAGGGCGACGGGGTTGGTGGGGGGGTGTTAACTTCACATTCTTTAAATCATGGCAATTCAAAGTTAATAAAGCAAAGGAGTGTGTGGGGGAAAGCAATGACCATCTCCTTTCTGAAAAAAGAAAATGCTTATATGTATATACAGGGTGCGATGGGTAAATTGTCGCCATTTTATATCTTTAATTTTATGCATGTGCATTGTTTGTTTTTGATTTTGTCATCTGCACAGTATAGTAGGGTCAGTTGGGCACCATCTGTGAGAAAAAGAGCACCATGACGCAATTCACTCTGCCAGAAATTTGGAAACAGCATGCTGTACTGCTTGGTATTCATGCTGGAAGCTCCAATATGAATATTTCAGAGTGTCTGGGTGTCAATTTGAGGACAGTGCAGAGGATGCCGTATCCCCAAAAGATGTACTGAGAGTGATGAAAACCAAATATCCAGTCAACATCATAGTGTTTGGAGTGATCTCTAGTGATGGTGACATTAGGTCTCCATTAATCTTCAGACTCAACATGGAGGCCTACATCAAATGCCTTGAGGAGGTAGTGCTGCTCTAGGTCAAATGGGTGACTGCTGGAAAACCCTATATCTGACAAAAGGACTCTGCACCATGCTACATGAACAGGAGAACCCAGTCATGGCTGTCAGACAATTTCTGCAACTACATCACCCTTTACATCTGGCCACCTTTATTATTATATATAGTGTGCAGTTGAAGGAGAGACCAACAAAACTTTTGTAACTGAAGGCAAGGATTATGGTAGCATTCACTCAAAGAGACCGCCCAGAAGGGCTGCAGGAGATTTTGAAGTTGTTTGGAGACCATGGTTGAAGCCAATAGTAATTTTATTGAATAAATTTACTCTTGAGTATTTCAAGATACTTCTGTGTAATTTTGGTAAATATACCTGTTAAAATGAGATGTCGGTGATTTCATTTTTGCGTAATTTACATGACAATTTATCTATCATATCCTATATGTAAGTTAGGTTCTACTGTTCTGAACACTAAGTGAAGGCAATGCATTTCTCTCTCACTTCTTCTCCCTCTCTTACTTTTAGGACATGAATGATCATTGTTCTCCACAGCTTTCTGGGCATGACTATGAGCTAAATCCAGCAGCAAAGCCTCTTATCAGGAGATTGGAAGTTTTGAGGAGCATGGAACCAACTCTTGATTGCTGCTGTTCCCAACTCCACCCTGACCGGTGGTGGTAGCACCTGTTAGGGTCCTAGCTATGGACAAATAAGGAACTCCCCCACCCCCCCAAAAAAATCAATATATTTTCTCTAATAAAATGAGCAACAATACATTTTTATAGTAAAATTATCAACAATACATTTTATGATCTACAAACTATATATCTAAAAAAAAAAAACAAAAAAAAACAATACCTTTACTTGAAAAGTATAAAATTATGTACAAAATATATTCAATTGAAGCCATAAAAATTGCATTCAAAATATTTACATTTCAGCATTAAATAATCCATAGAGGTTGATATGCTACTAAACAAAATCAGCAATCAATATCAACAGCATCCTGGTCTTCTGTTGCTTGAATTAATTTTTGCATCTGTACCTCCCCACTTTGTGGCAATTTTTCCTCTGTCAATTTAATTCCTTGTTAAGCAGGTTTCTTGCTGCTTTTATCTAATTCTCTCATCTTTGATATACTCTGTTTTAGTCTCCAAGCCTTTCTTCCTCATGTCCCCCCCCCCCAATTTTTTATCTCTCTCTCTCGTATCCTCAAGATGTCAACATTCTACACCACTTCAGATATAAGGTTAGGAAGGAAACCTTGGTCAATACCAGGAAGAGAAATAACAACAACTGGACTTGAGAAACCCATTTTCCTAAAAAAAAAATTTATAAATAAATTTCAACTGAAAACAGTACTGGCTGCTCAGTCAATGAATGTCAAATGTTTCCTTATAGGGAAATGGCTGTATTGTTACCATCTTAAAGCCTTGTTTCTTACATATTCTGTCCATGATATTGTCAGCATTCGTAGGTAGAACCACATCTTAGTTCATATTTTTTCCATCTGAAATGAAATTGTTTAGCACCCACTGCCATATAGGATAGTAGTCAGTACATCACAGCCCAACACTGTTTTCTTTGTATCTTCAGTTTCTGAAAGCTGCATGCTACTATAACAATATCTAAAGGAAATAGAAGAATGAAACACAATAAGAGAGAGACTTGATTTTATTATTTCTCTTACCCGACCTTATTTTTCTTTTACTTAATACTGCCATATAAACACATTTTTTTTTTTTTTTGTATTATTTGATTCAAATGTAAGATATGCTTATTACAGTTTCTTGTTATAATATATATATATATATATATATATATATATATATATATATATGTTATAATTTCTATTTATTTTGTTTATTGTCTTGGATTTATTCTTTTGGATACAGGATCAGTTTATTTCAGTTTCATGTCAAATGTTTTTTTTTTTTTTAATGCTGGAAGAGGGGAAATGTCAAAGGGACTGTAGAAAATAGTGTAAGATATTGTTGTATATACCATATTTGATTTGTTATATTTTATTTTAATTGAGGTCTTTCAATTAATAAAAACAAACAAATCCTGTAGTAATTATTCATTGCATGTATGATTCTAACACTGAAATGTAATGTAGGACTATAAATGTCATTGAGGGGTAAGCAAGAAAGGTTACAACAGGGATGGTATCTAAGCTTAATTTTTCATTTATTTAAAAGTACGAAAAAATGTCCCTGCAATTTAAAAATTAACCAATTTGAAATGACAGGACATTTAAACTTAATTTATGTAATGTTTTTCAACAAACTTTTTAAGCAACAATATAGCACAAAATATAAAGAAAAAATATTATAAATATACAATTCAGCATTTATCAAAATTCTCTTTAACAGTAAGGCATATATTATTTAAAATGAAGACATTCTAATGAAGTCCCTTTCATAAGAAGAAAATCTGTATTTTGTCAAATGACAAAATTACAATTTAATAATGAACTAATACAAAATCTTTTAATTAAATTTGTTTGTGGAGCATCTTGGAAAATTACTTTATCTCCTTGAATGAAAGTGATAAAAGGAATGTGTTTCACTTTGTTGGTGTGTTTTAATAATCAACAAATGGATTTTGTTGGAAAAAAAAACTAATTGGAACAACTTCTTTAATAGCAAGATAAAAAATGTTTGTTACAACTTCAAATAGGTTGTGTAAATTAACTATGCAACTTACATATTTGAATTTTTAGAATGTGTTTAGTTCATAAATAAATTTTTTGGTTTCATGGTTAAAAAATTATCTCCAAAAATGTACTAAAATTTTCACTGAAAATGCTAGTCAAAATAGGCTTTTTTTGTTCTATAGTTTTGGGATTAAATTGTTTTTACTTAACCTCATATTATTTAGAGTATTGTCTCTACCTTTGTTTTCTAATGTAACACTCCAACCAATAAATTCTTTGGCCTTCCTTTGTATATTTTGTACATGCAGTCTTTAAAATTTGCTTATGATATTTTCTCTTCCTCCTTTGCATCTTCTCACTTGGAACCATACCAGTTCAGTAGAATTACATGACTGGAGGTTAAGGTCTCTTAGAACAGTTTAATCAACTAGATTAAATATTCTAGTCTTACCATTTCTCTCTCTTTCTTTTAATATGATACCTTCACAATAAGTATCACGATTCTTTCAGTTAGAAAGATGAAAAGGAAGTAAAGTGAATCATACCTGAAGATTGAAGAATTCTTTGACTTGAAGCATTGTGTTAAAAGCAACAGACAGATATCAGATATTTTTTGGAAAGTTAGGACTTTGAAAATATCTTGGCAAGTAGTTTTATGTTGTTTAAAAATACCAGTTTCATTCTATTGTAGATGCCTTTTATTCTGACTGCACAATATGTCAAAGAAGGTAACAAATGGAATTAGTACCATCTTTGACAAGAGTTTTGGATATAACCTCCGTATCATTATAGACTGATCTTCTTAGATGTCTTTTCAATTTATCTGAGTGTGTGTCTTTTTAAATTATCAAAGTATTTACATTCTAGACATTAGGAATTTGACAAATAAACAGGTGAATTTATTTTTCCTCTGGGAATATAAAAGACTTGCTCATTGAGAAGATGACAAGCTTTCTTTAAGTCTCTATGCTGGTTGAAAGGTTTCAACCTGAAGCCAGCAGATTAAGGTATTAATGATATTCAATTTATATAGATATACATGTGCAGGTTTAACTTCCTTGGTATTACTAGTTATGAGGAATTGACAACTTTTATAAAGCTGTAGATTTCTGGTATGTCACATCTAGTTGATCATGTGATGGGTTTTATTTCTGTGTAGTGAAATACTGTACTAGCCAATTGTAGGCATATTCAGACACTCCTGAACTGTGAGTTTGTGTGCTCTGACCTTAATGTCAGAGCATAGATGATAGAATCAATTTGAAATAACAATTGGTAGATATATATTGGTAACATTTTTAACTGAATTTTTCATTCATACAACGGAAAGCTAAAATGTTCTCAACTCAACCAAGAATTTTTTCTATCCATTTCAACTATAACATGATGAAACCTAGTTGCCAATCTAGTACTGTGCTTAAATTCATAAAGTCTAGCTACCAAAGAGGAAAGCTCATCAGAACAATTACCATAAAAATATTTATAAAAAAGGTTCAAGGAAGCTTTTATGGTGGTTGGAAAGTGAGTGAACCCTTGATGACAGGTCAGGACCAATAACATTGCAAATTCTTCTTATATCAAGATTCTCTAAATATGTAGCAGATGCATCAGACCAGATGTAACAACAATATTCAATGCATGTATGAATTGTACACTTATAAATGTCTAAGATGGTGAGAAAGATTGTCTAGCATGGCCACCGTGAACCAACTTCACTAGCAGCAACAGATTCAATACAATTTTTCCATTGAGTTAACATTTCCCACTGACAAGTGGAAAATGTTAACTCAATAAAGAAGTGCTTTGTTTATAAAAAAAAAAAAAACCCCAATGTTTAGTCAAATTTTGGGAAGATTGTTCTTAATATAATTAGCTTGAAGAAAGCTACAAATAGGGTGACATGTTGTTGGGCAAAAGGAAGCCTGTGAAAATGATCTGCAGGGGATTGTAGTACTTGCACCAGTTTTATTAGTTAAAGTATTGCCTAAAATTTTGAGACTGAAGTCTTGAGATTTTTTGTTATGGCTGCTCAAGAGTCTTTTTAAAGCAAGACTGCGTGTTAAAACACTTGATTACTTTCCTATATATATATATATATATATATATATTTATTTTTTTATTTTTATTTTTTTTCAGATGCTTTTTTTCTTTAGGAATTTGAGTTGCAATATACTAAAGTTACAGCTGTTGCACAGTTGGAGACTTTTCTCAAAATGTCAAAGATAATGCTAATGACAAGCAGACATCTCAATTTCTCTAAAAGTTGATACTCTGAGATCAACATCATATAAAGTGTTACTTTCTGTCAGTTTATGTGATTTGTGTATGCATGTCTTTCTGGTTCTGTTTATTGTGTGCAGTTATCCATATACTAAAAAAGTGTGTGTTCGTAGGCATTCAGATATTTTGAAGTGTGGACAGTTGTGATTCTATATATATGAGTGCAGATTAATATATAAACATTTTATGAATGTGTAGGTGCTGTGCTTTTTGCATATCAAGTTTTCATTCTTCATTCAAAACTAGGCACAATTTCACAAAGACAAAAGTAAGTTTCTCATCTCATTAGTGAATTACCTTGAAATGTCTGCAGGGAAAGCATTTCTTTAGCTAAAGATTGATGTTTTTAGTTTTTCTTTCGATTATTTCCCTCTGCAGCCATTTGACTACAAAGTTTCTAATTTCTTTCTTTCTATTGTGGGAATGCCTACCTATAATTCTTATCTAAGAACTGGCTGATTTTAAGCAAAGTTAATATTTGATCTTTGTATTTACCAAAATTTTGCCAGTTACAGTTTTTAAGATACCATACTTAAAGATCTTTTGATAAGTTTTGATTCTAAGAACGATGAAATAGATTATGTATGCATGAGATACACACACACTTGTGTGCTAAAGAAATGGTGCAAGGCAGCAATCCAAATATTTCATGCTATCTAGATATTCAATTTAAAAACTTAGAGAAATTTTTTTTTTTTTTTTTTTAATTTTTTATCAGTCCACTTCAAGAAAGGCAATAATGCCACTAAGATGCAAAGGGAATGAAAGAGAATGAGACTTAAAAATGCAGTCCTAAACAGGAAACAAGGGATAAACCTCTATTCTCTAAAATTCATCTATGTTGTTGAAATTGTTCTTTATTTTAGTACACATTTACTGTCTATGTAGATAAAACTCATTTGCATTTACCTGATTGTTTTTTTTCCTGTGCTCTTGGGTTTGGCAAGGGAGAGAAAAACCAAAATCAAAGTTTTCTCATCACATAGTTTTTTTGTTTTTTATCATAACAGACATTCCCCCTTCCCAATTTAAATTGGAAAATGTTGCTGTTTTGTGTAAACACTAAAATCTGTTTAGAAATGAACCATTTTGGAGTGTATCTCATGGTGAGGCAGGTGAGTGCCAACTCATAAAGGAGTAGACAAATAATAAAGATATGGAAAATATACCATTTTAAGATGAAAGTACTGCATCAATACCTTTGCTAATATAAAGCTGTTTGTATTAACATGTTATGCATAGAACCTCTCTATCCCGAACATTGTTAAATCTTTTGAATTTGAGTCAAGCTGGGACAGTTCTACCTAAGACCACACATGATGCTATCAAATATACCCTGTATATAGGTTTTAGGAATATACCATTCGCTTCTTGATTGTTTTTTTGTTTTTTAATGGTTTATCAAAATATTTTTAGATTTTAAGAATTTTTTGCTAGATGATAATGACTTACTGATACAAGTCTACTAATTAACTCATAGAAGAGGTGATTCATAACTTTCCCAAAGGTATTTGCATGTATATGAATGTAACGAACCCAACTGGAATTGGAACTTAGCTTTCCAATTCTGTGCCATTATCAATTACACCACCCACAAATCCAAGCTTGGAGCACCTGCTATTCCCAAGGAATCACTCATTTAAGTATTGACCAGGATCAGCATTGCTTAAATTTGGTAATCATACCTTTTGAAAATTGTACTTCTATCCTGTATGTAAAATTCATATTTCACTTATTTTTATATAGTTTTACCTACTGTATTCCATGTTATCAAAATTGGAATCTGTGACTGATGGTGCTCTGAATTTTCTCTAATTACAAAATGTTGAAGCTAATTAATCCTGCTGGGATTGGTGTGACCAAAAAAAACACACACACTATTATTTATAGAAAATAAATTATATGATCAGTCAACATGAAACACAATTTTAAGATCTGTGCAAGACTAGCAGTTGCTAGCCATCAGAAGAAAACCACTGCAGGTGTTGGCTGTACTTTTGGCTTGTGTTCCCTTGATAACCTACAGCAGGTGATAGCTAGGTATTAGGAAGAAAAAAAAAAGATATTAGCTATCTACCTACAAAATTAACTTTTAGAAACTATAGGTAATGCATGGCTACAATATGAAAAGACAAAAGCTTTGAGCTAACAACTTTTTGATAAACCAAAATGAATTTTGAAATGAAACTGGGTATCAGATTTAGAGCTACGGGGTATCTTTTGAGTGAATAGACAATGAAGCAAGTGACTTTCTTGTAGAAAAATGTATTAGTCATGTAGAGAGTGAAATAAGAACCTAGAAGAACCCATAGAAAGAAACAAATTGGAGACAAGATGCAGAAACAGCAACTCTAATTGACTGAGGGTTGGGGAAAGAGCAAATAGAAATACTTAAGAAATCAATGAAGGAAATGAAGAAAGTCTTTCCAGCCTGAGGGTCAAGGAAGAAAGTAAAAGTTGTAACCACACACTTCAATGGATTGTTGCCACTATGGCTATAACAGTGTTCAGTGACCTCATTAATACAAAGGAAAACATGGTGACCAAAAATATTTCTAACACCAAAGGGCAACTTTGAACAAGAAACTGGCCTGAGAAATAAGATTAGAAAAACACATCACCATACTACAAAGTGATGTAAGGCGAGTGAAAGATATACCTAAAAATAGTGGACTTCAAACTAGACTATTGGTTATATACAAAAACAAAAAGAATACTGACAGCTGTAAAAGACTGAGGAGGTAGGAATGGTAAAATAAGCAAGATTAAAAATATGCAAAAGATTGCCTAATATATATAGTTCTTTCCTCCAGAACAATGAAGGGAAATTATACCATGACATAAATAATGTTAAAAATGCAAGCAATTTCTGCAATTAATTATTTACACTATTTACATGTGAATGATTGTAGACTTCTTTGTTGTTTGTTTGCTGGTTGTTTTTTTGTTTTTTAATCATTTTGTTTCAAGCAAGGCAATAAAGACACTAAGTTGCAAGGGGTGACTGAGTGTGAGAAAATATGGTGATTTTTCTAAGCATAGCTTAAGCTTTTATGTAGTACAAGGTCAGAAGTATGGAGAACTCACTATTCAGTCATAACTGTTCTAGCAAGACAAGCTTGCTAACCATTATTATACCATGTTGTAGTGTATGAGAGAAGATGATGGGGGTGGGAAACACTAATGAAAGAGAACAATAAAAGAACTGAAATTAAGATGGATGATTGCATTGAAATTTTTGAAGATCAAAATTGACTCAGAAGCAAGAAGATGGAAGAGTTCCACAAATGAGAGAAGAAACTTTTAACATAGCTAAGATGTAACCATAAGTTCTATTTCAACAGTAAAATAAGAACTTGCCGGCAATCTAGTCATATGCTTAAATTTAAAAAAGTTAGGTACCATAGAAGAAAATCCATCAGAACAATTATCATGAAAGTATTAGGTTGGTGCAAAAATAATGATGTAATAATGTCGTTTTTTGACGTTAAAAAATACGTCAAAAAACGACATTATTACGTCATTATTTTTGCACTAACCTAATATTTATAGAAAAGGCACAGCACAGGTTGCTGTAGAATTGCTGTCATTCATTGATGACAGTGGTGACTACCAGATATCTGATGTTTACATGCAAATGCATTAATTTTTTTTTCCTCATTTAAGCATTTTAACATGCCTTCACAAATATAAACATTTGGAAATCTTTTGATAATATTTGGTAGTTAGAATAAGCATTTTTTATTTTGGGCATAGCTTTGTATATTTAAACACAGGACTATTCATTATATTTTTTAAACTCCTTTTCTCCTTTTATAATAAGCAAGATGGGTTAATTAGGGCTACTAAGAAGAAGACAAAAATTTAATAATGCTAAGCTTACTAACAAGAGAACTAAGTGATTATAACTATTAATGAAACATTTCTCTTATATCCTATAAATTTATCTACAAGTTAAGAGGTTAGATTTTTAAAAGAATTTAAGTGGCATTTAAAACAAAATCAGATTGAAGTAAACTGTCAGTTCTTTGTCCTTAAAACCAAATTCGTTTTTTTTTTTTTTTTTTTTTTGTCTCAGAAAAATAAAGAAAATATTTTAAGGGAAAATTTGACTATGTACAACATAATAGTGCAGTATGCAAGGTAATTATAACAATAATTTATTATAGCATGTAACATTTAATATCATTTAATAAATGTTCATGTAATAATTATAACTATTATATAACAGTTAATAAATTTATTTGACAAGTCATGTTTTTATGATTTAACAATAAATTATGTGAAGAAATTGTGTTGAAATGAGGTCTTATGGAAAATGACATTCAGTCTGTTTGATATCTGATATTTTGCCTTATTGGATATGACTATTTTTAAGAAGTGAAGCAGTTCTAACATTGTTCTGCTGCTTATATAAATTTACTGTTTAGGATAAAAAAAAAAAACAAAAATCTGTTATAGCAAGGAACCCCACATACCATGTTTCATTTATATATATATATATATATATATATATATATATATATATATATATATATATAATACAGTGTAACCCGGATATAAGAGAGTTGTCGGGACCAGAGAAGAAGTCTCTTATATCTGGGTTTGGTCTATTTTGTTTAGGTAAGTATGGCTCTAATTTGGGACCAGAGAAAATCTCTCTTATATCAGGGTTTCACTGTATATATATCCCAGTTTTTTTAACAGGAGTAGAGGTTTATCCCTTGTTTCTGGTCCCTTCTAGTTTTCTCTTTCACTACCAGTAGGCCATTGTATCTTAATGGCATTATCACCTTTTTGGGGCTGAATTGATAAAAAAAAGAAAAAGAAAAGTGTATGTGTTTATTTTATACACACACACACACACAAGGTGCAGCAGGAATACCTACCACATAATGGTAAGACATTAGTGGCAACGGTATCTTCATCTACCTAATATCTTACCATTATGCGATTGATATTTCTGGGAGGTATATATGGTTGGTATTTCTGCAGCACCGTGTGTGTGTGTGTGTATATATATATATATATATATATATATATATATATATACATACATACACATACACACGCACACAATGGCCTGATGATTGCATTTAGGTATGAAACACTTTCGCTACTGGGCTTCAATGACCACTTGTGTGTGTGTGTATATATATATATATATATATATATATATATACATACACACTTTTTTTTTTTCATGGTAATAGCTCTAATGAGCTTTCCTCTTTCATACCTCAAGTTTATGAATATAAGCACAGAATGAGATTGGTGGGATGTTACCATTTTACAGTTGAAATGACAAGATATAACCATGAGTTCTATGCTAATAGTTAATTTATCCACTATTTACATCATTCAGACTGTTGTCTTCATCTTTATTGCCACAATCATGATGTTTTAGCTGTTGTATGCTCTGACTTTCTTCAGGTAATATATGTTGGAATTTCAAACCAAACCCTTTTAGTTCACAGGGGTAGATTGTTCTAATTCCATGTGCCATGCCTTTTCTGGATATCTCAGTTTCAGCTAATTCCCTTTAGTAACTCAAATCTACAGTAGCCATATATATATATATATATATATATATATATATATAATACACCCCCCCACACACAGAGCCTATGATATATACATAACAAAGCTTATGACTAATAACTTTTTGCATTAGGCATGTACAATATGTTTGCATCTTGATACAAATATTACAGATATTACAGGAGTGCTTAGGAAAAGAAACCTTATCTTGTTTTGCAGTAAAAACTTTTGTCTTTCTGGGGAACTTAATACTACAAAATCTCTCAGCACCTGAGTTTTATAATGAAACCTGCAATCTTAGTTGCCATTCACTTTTCTCCATATCTAAATTGAATGGGTTGATGTCATGACCTTAGTCAAAGGTTGAAGGACTTAACCACAGTGTAGATATGGTAAATGGAAACATTAGCAGTTTCCTTATAAGGAAACAGTTACCATTTATTGACTGAGCAGCTAATGCTACATTCAGTTGAAATTTATAAAATCTTTATATCAAAAACAATTTTTCAGGAAAATAAGATCATTCTTTCCAGTATTGACTGGGAGGTGTCTCCTTTCTAATCTTTTGTTTGGAATGTCAACATCTTGATTTTGCTATTTTCTCTTTGAGTTGCACATGCTATCTATTTTAGTTGTTGCTATTATTGAAAGTCCTAATGTGATATAGATTCTGTTACCTGGAACAGTTGTTTTCTGATTCTATATTGCCAGTTCATGAAGTTAGAAGAAGGATGGTCCTCACTAAAACCTACCTTCTTCATTTGCTCAAATCCATTTTTAACCTTATATCTGAGAAAGTAGATGGATGCAGCTGACAGTTTATCCATTTCTGAATGGATTTGGCATCATACATGACCTCCATATGAAAGTTTTGATCTAACAAAGCTATATAAGACCAGGATTTGAGATTTTAGCTTAATATTTTGATTTTGTGGTGGGTTGCAGTGTGAAACTACTGTTAGTGGAGCCAGTTCTGTGTTCAATTCCCTTGTCTTCTATTCTAAACTTTTTATAACAGATCCATAAACCGAAGTATTTGAAGTGTTTACCATTTATCAATTCCACATCCTGAATTTCTGTCCTGGGTATGACGATAAACTACATCCGCATCCAGGGTAAGACGATAAACTACGTCCAACAGCAAGGCCTCTCATCAGGAGGCTTTGAGGAGTATGGAACCACCTCTTAATTGTTGGTGATCCCAGGTCCACCTTGACCCAGGGTGGTAGCACCTGTTAGGGTCCCAGCGATGGGCAAATAGTTAACCACGAAACTGAGGTAACAAGCATTATAAAAGTGTAAAAATAAGTTTTAATACCAGAAATACTTTGTAAAAAATATTATTACCAGAAATAAATTTTTTGAAGAAAAAAAACTATTGCCAGCAATATGTTTTTGAAAAGAAAAAATTACCAGCAATACATTTCTTAAAATAATATTACCAGCTATACATTTTCAAGGAAAAAAAAAAAAAAAATTACCAGAAATAGATTTTTGACAAAACAAAAATATTACCAGGAAAAAAAGTTGTCGACATTAAATGACCCATTGGGCTTGATATACTGTAAAACAAACCAAACATCCTGAATTTTTATGATGCATTCAGGGTATATGTTTTCACAATTTTTATTCCAGTTCCAGATTATTGTTTCTGTTTCAGAAAGGAAGAGTTCAAGCACAAAGAACAACACTAGATGGCCCATTACACTTATTCCTATATTTCTTCCAAATATATTTGTTTCTTTGTGTTAAAAAAAAAAAAAAAAAAAATTAGTAAATCTTTTTTTTTTTTTTTTTCATCAACATTATAGTTTTTGTAGAAGAATTAGAATTCAAGAAAAACATTACATTTCTTCCAGAACTTGTGCAAATGGTTACTTTTGATTTTGAATGATTCCAAATATTTTTTGCATTGTGATTCCATGGAAGGTCCATAATTCATTCCAAAATATCTTGAAGAATAATGAGCAGGAAATGCAAATATTAAACTCAGTCAATGTTTTTTTGTTTTTTTTTTTCTCATTAAGTAACCGTCTCCCAGAACAACACTCTCTCTGTCTGTCTTTCCCATAACTATTTATATTCAAGCCATTAGGGCATTATTAATAGTTGCCATGCTTGTGTCTGTTTTGACTCTTTGCTTGTTATAAACTAAGTCTTTTTCTCTTATTTTTCCACACCCTTTGATCTGTTAGGATTGATTTTATTTTTCACTTTGTCCAATTAATCAGTGCTCCCAGTATTTTGTTACTTTTTTTACAGAAAGTACCCCCCCCCCCGCACCATTTGATTTTTCAGATTTACTTTTTTCACATCAAAATATTGCAGGGCATAAAATTAGGCAGAAGTAAAAAAAAAAATAAAAAAAAAATAATAAATAAAACACAGTATTGATTTGCTGAATTTAAATTGTATTTTATTTTGAGTTAGATTTTTTTATATTTTCTGATATTTCTTAATAAAATGAAGTTATTTCAATTAATACCTGAAATTAAACATTTTCTGGATTTTTTTTTTTCTTTTTTGCTCCTCATAAAGACCAACATTTTTTCTTGCTCCTTATAAAGACCAACATTTTTTTTTTTTTTGCTCCTTATAAAGACCAACATTTTTTTTTTTGCTCCTTATAAAGACCAATATTTTTTTTTTGCTCCTCATAAAGACAAACATTTTTTTTTTTATTTTTTTTTGCTCCTCATAAAGACCAACATTTTTTTTTGCTCTTCATAAAGACCAACATTTTTTTCTATATAAAAAAAAAAAAAAATGACTTAATTTCAAAATGATTTTTTTTTTTCTCCGTCTTAGAAAATCTTAGTTTGGAATTAATGTCCCTGAAGATTTGAAGAATTTTTGTTTATTTTTTTCCAATTACCTTCTAGGAGCCATACTCTTAAAAATAAGTCAAGGATTATCCAAGTTACAGAATGGATACATAGTTTTAATATAAACTCTGTCATTTGTTGATACTTTGTAGACATCATTTCAGTGGCCAATGAAAAACTGAAGTGATGGAGTTTCCGGGGTTGTGAGTTTTACTTGAGGAATTCACTGGAAAAAGAAACCTTGCACTAAAAATAGCTAATTTTGTAGTCTTCACATGCATTGGAACAAATTGGCAACTTATATGTTGACATTGCAAGATGTTAGACATTTAATGTATCTATCATGAAGTATTTTTATAATGTTTAGCCATTTGTTCATTTTATAATGCCATTTTCTTAAACTCTTTGTCTGCTCAGTATGTTGGAATAAATTGTCCCACTTGAAAATATTGCAAAACGTGACAGAGAATGACTTTAGTTGACAAATAATTCACTCATGACATTTCAAGTGTCTTTTTGGGTAAGAATTAAATTCATGAATCTATAGAATTTTCTGCTACATGAAGGAAGAAAACTTTTCAAAATATCCTCATAAAATTAACAGAATTAATATGTATTATGCTGGTTAATCAGAACTGAAATGCACTTGTAGCAAAAGTTAGAATTGAACACAACCAAAAGTAAAATCTTTGATTTTAAAAGATTCTTGTACTTACAAAATCAGTAGTATCTATTTGCATAAGAGTAGATTTGTAAGGTGACAAGTCTACTAAAGCATACACGTTCAGTTCATTATTAGGATTCATCTGGTTGAAAGAGAGAATGTTTAACTTCAAGCTAAAGCACTGAAAAGTTTCCATCATATAATTATAATCTAGTTTATATATAAAAAAAAACAAATTAATTTTTATATAAGGACTGAGAAAAGAAAAAAGTATAAAATATTGCTAAAATAAAATGATTTAATTATCAGAAAGAAATTAAAAAAAATGTCTTGCTGCAAAACACAATAAATTTAGATTTAAAAAAAAAAAAAAAAAAAGAAAGAAAAAAAAAAGGAGAATTGTGACAAGGTCTTAATGAGTAAAACTAAAATGTAACTTCATTAAATAAATGGGAAAATGAAATCAAAAGAAAATTCACTATTAAATCAATTGAGTATTCGTCTTGGATAAGCTACCTCATCATTCATGATTGTCTTATTTGTTCTGGCAAGTGCCACTTTTCAGAAAATGCACACAAGATGATGTAAAACACATGATGAAGCAGTTATTAAAAATACAAGATAATATTCAAGACAATAATTCAAACAGCAAGATAATATTGGTTTATGAAATGTACAGTTTATGGATCATTGAAAATGTCCACTCAGTCAGGAAAAATATTCATCCAAACAATTTTTTATTCAAATATTTGTTCATTTAGGTGTACAGAATAAATTTTTTCTGCATTGCTCTGATACCCAATATATTGTTTTAATATATAAAAATTATGTAACTTAGTATATAAAGAATGAAAGAAACAAAAATGGATTCTTTGTTGACATTTGGTTGGTCTGTATGTGCAGAAAGAATTCAGTACAAAGTAACAGTTATTATAAGACTGAAAATGACAATTCTTGGAATTTAATTTCAGTTATTTGTCACATGCCTTCGAATGAAGTGGATACACAAACATTTGTTGGTTACAATCATGGGAATGAATGCTGAAAACTATCGCTCCCTAAATTTATAGGCTAATCCTACAGATGTATGCTGGGATTTCTCCTTAGCCAATAAAATGGACAATTTTTGATCTGATCCGGACATTTTGTTCTTTACAACATTGAAGACAGAAGGCTATAACCACTTTATACTTGATTACTGCCCTAGAGCTGCATGGCATTGTCTCATAATATTTAGCCTGATTCTTCCTCTTATTGTTATTGAGAATTTTATGATTAATAATGCCTGCTTCCTCTACAGAGCTTTATATATATATATATATATATATATATATATATATATATATATATATATAAAAGTGAACATAGAAATCAACACTTAGAGGCAACAGTCTGTTTCATGCTATATGCAATCGTCAGGCCACGTGTGCTGTTATTTTTCTCGGCTATATATATATATATATATATATATATATACGGGTCAGTGGTGCATTGTGGGTAGTCTATTATGGCGGTTATTTTACCGGAAGTCGTTTATTTATTTATTTGGGTTAAATTATTTTGCTTGTTTTTATTTATTTTTATGTTTTGTTTCTTATTTTATTTATTTATTTATTTTTTTTATTTTTTATTTTTTTTTTTAATCGCTGTTTTTATTAATGTAGTAAAAATTTGTTTCTATCACTTATTTAATAGTTTTGTTTTGGTTTGAGAATTTAATTAAATCTATTTATTCAATTTTGGGGTTTATTGTTGTAGTTTGTTCTAACTATTTTATTATTTTTTTTTTTTTTTGGCAGGAACAGTTTTTAATTTGTGTTTATTTGGGTTGATTATCTTTATTTGTTTTTTCTAACGGTAACTTTATTGGGATTGGTTTGTTTATTTATTTACTTGGATGAATTTAGGTCAATTTATTTTACTTGTATATTTTCTCTTTTCGGTTTTTCAATTTTTAAGTAACGTAGTATTTATTTATTTTTGTTTTTATTATTAGTTTTTTATTTTTATTTTTTTATCATTATATAATAGTTATAGGTATTTTTTCGTCCGATTTTTTTGGTTCAATTTTTTAGTCTAACTAATATTTTGGTCATAATGGTTTGCTAATTTGTTTGTTATTTACTTTATTTGGGTTCGTTTTTTTTTTTTTTTTTATTATATTATTATTCTATTTCGTCTATTCTAACAGGTGTGATTTGGTAATTTGTTTGGATTAATTAATTTTGCTTATTTTATTGCTATTTTGTTTATTTGTTTATTTATTTGTTTTTATTTTGTTTTTTCCGTTTTCAATTTTTAAGTAATGTAGTAAAAATCTGCATTTTGAGATGAGCTCGGATCTTTTATTTAATAATTTATTTTGGTCTGGGAAAGTAATGATAGCTATTTTTTCCTCCAAGCAAAGTTTACAAGTTTTTGATTGATTGTTGTAGGCTGTTGATCTTTTCCTTATTTTCCAAGATATTTTTGGTGTGATGTGCATTTTGTTTTTAATTCCCCAGATATACTTAGAAAGCATTGTACTGTTCGCATATTTACTATTTATGAAAGATGTTTTGTGTGTATAACTTCTTTGTTTCCAGGGTCCTTCAGTTACTCCTATGTATACTTTTTCTTCATTATCTGGTGATTTTATCGTGGCTTGGTATATTACGTTGTTTTGTAAACAATTTCCATTTAAGGGATATTCATTCTTTATTCTGCAGTTGCACGTGAGTTTAATTTGTTCGTGTGGTTTGTTGATAATTTTCCTGTTGTGCTTTTTTTTTTTAATTTGTGCCATGTTCTCAGTGCAGCTGTAGCTGATTTTTACTGTGTTTTTGTTGAATATTTTATGTAGTGTGCTTGATTCCGGGAAGTGTTTGTGTAAGAGTTTGAAGAATATTTTATGTTTTAAGAGTGGTCCTCTGTGAAAAAATATGTCCAGCTTCAATTTTTTCATTTTCATGTGTTTTTCTGTGTTTCATTGTGTTTACATCTCAACTGTCTTTGCAAAACATCCCTTTAAAATTTAAAGTAATTATTACTTTTTTAATTCCTATTTCACTAAATATTTTTTTATTTATTTTAGTGTGGATCATACTTCAATTAAGTAATATTTGTTGTTTTGTTAGTATTAGGTTGGTGCAAAAATAATGTCGTTTTCTCACATAGTAACATATGTGAGAAAACGACATTATTTTTGCACCAACCTAAGTTTTTTTTTTTACTTTTTTAAGTTTATTATTTTTTGCAAGAGTTATTTTGATAAAAATGTAAGATTATAAATAAATATATAAGTAACTAAAATTCAATAAAATATTAAACAATTGCTGAAAATTTTAAATTAAGTTGGTTAAAAACAAAGTGTTCACTTAGATTTTGTAAATTTATGTCAATTTCTTAGCTTTTCAACACCTTACATTGCCAATCACTCAATTAACACATCAGAAAAACAAGACCCAGTGGTTAAATGTTTGTATACTATGTTTTATGCTCTGTGTAAATATTTGTTTCAAATCACATTAATTTAACTTTAAATTTGCTAATTTTCTTCAGTTAACATGTCACAAATATATATTTAATTTTTGGAAGTGTTTTAAATCCGGTAATTAACTTTTGTTTACAGATCTGTCAAAATGGCCAATATTTATTGACTTTTATTGATTTTTCGGAAAGCGAGCAAAAAAGTTGGGATTCCAATCAATATAATTTCTGCTTGAAATACAACAGCATTTTGCTTACCGGAAATAGTAAATTTAATCATTTAGCTTACAATTAATGCTAAGCTTTAAAAATATGTTTTCATTTTTAAAAATTCATTTTAAACCTTAGTTATCAAAAATTTAGTGGAGACCCCTATTTCACAGGATTGAAAGTGAATCCTCTGATATGAGTTCCTCTTGAAGAAGAACCACACAATTGAATTGAACAATTAAAGCTGAGGCAATAGAAGCACCTGCAACAAGTTACGAGAAAGGATAAAACATTCCATTCAGATAACACAAAACATCATCTTTGGTCAGAGGTAAAAATTGTTAAAGTTTGGTTAACAACTTTTCACTCATCAGCCATATTCACTTGATCTTGTACCTTTTGATTAGCATTTATTGTGATCTTTATATAATTCTGTTGAAGAATATAAAAATCATTTCCTGGAAGATTGGAAAAAGCATCTTAGAGCAGTTACAAAAAAAAAAAAAAATTTTATTTACATTTGACTTATTTACCAAAGATTTCTCACATACATGAATGTTCAGGAAATTTCTTACTCTAATCTTGGTGGTGATACGCTACCCCCAAATCTGATATTTGATCAGATTTTGAAATGTTTTTAACACGTGTGTGTGTTTGTGTGTTTATTCTTTCAACTTATTTGACACTTTAAATTAAGTATTTTTCTTTGTGAATTTTATATATCTCTTTTCTTTATATTTTGGCTCTGTTGAACACCTTCTGACAATTAACCCTTAGGAGAAGACAGGGCTGATCTGTTGGCCAAAAAGTGGAGTGCAAAGATGATGACTAGGTCAATTCATCGGCCCAATAATATAAACCTTAAGATTAACTGGTTGGTCTTCATACCAGTTAATCAGATTGTTTCTTGCATTTCTTGCACATCTGGGCCTTTCATTGGTGGCTTCTACAATAGTTTGCAGAGTTCTGTGATTTTACATTTTTTTAAAATTTTTTTTTTTTGTGTTATTGTGATGGCTTGTGCAAAGGGCATAAGGTCTTCTTGGCACTGAAACTCCAAGTAGGGAATCCATCTCCAAATGGTCAATGTAAGATTTTAACTCAAATCCCATGTCCTGACTTCCACAGATGACAGTATTAACTAATTTGTCTATGAAAGTCTATTGCTAATGAGAACACAATTCATATTGCTATTTAATTATTATAAATCTGTACTCTTTTGTTATACTACTTTGAAAACCAATTTCACTATAGCTTCAAATTATTATTAATAATAATAATGTCATTAGTTTGTTTATATATAGTTTCATTGTCAATATACTGATTCACCTGTTGGACTTAGTTAAGGGTCATGCAGAAACTGTGCCCTCAGAATGAAAATAGGATTCCTCAAAATATCTCTGCCATAGTTTGCCAATATAATTTCCTTGTTGACAGTTGCATAACATTTTTGTTTCTACTTTCATGAAACCTTTTATTCTTAAAGACTCTGAGCACTAAAATTAAGCAACATTGAGTTTGTTCAGTTTTTGAATAGTTGACCTTTTGGAAAATTCTGTTTGCTGTTAGCAAAAATGTTTTGCTTATTTTAGCACAAGCTTTAATAATAATAATAATAATAAAAGGAAAAAAGGGGAAAACAATGTATATGGACACATGTAAAGGTCATGTACAACTGGTAAGTCGTTTTATCACGTTTAGAAAATTGATATATCTGATAGAAATGTGTTTGAATACCAACTGTAGTTAATATAAATAATGGGAAAATGGAGGTTAGCATCTTAATTTAGTTACTTTTTTATTGCATTTCATTCAGTCTTAAAAGCTATTTTTAGGTTTTTCTTTTGTTAATCAATTAACTCTAAGCAAGGTTATAATTTTACCAGAATTTTAGAAATACCAAAGTGGAGCATGGCCCAAAATTGGTTGGTAACCACTGCTCTAACCATTAAGCTGTCACTCAGAAATTGGTTGCATATATAAACATCTCTTATGCAAGGAATTGATTTTTAAATTTACTAAATTTATTACTGATGAATACCCTTTGATACCAAGCCTTATATGATTACTCTTAGTTTGTATTTGCATATAAAAACTACTCATATATAATACTATTATTATTATGATACTGATGATATGTGAACTTGGAGTTACCAGAATAATACATAAGTCATGAAAGACCATTTGATATTCATAATCTACTGACTCTCTGAGGTGAGTGTGAAGTGTTAGATAAAAAGAGTCTGAGATGTTAGCATAATTTGCTAATCAGTATTGGTGTATCTAATTTGATCTTGTCTGATAATCAAATTCTGTAGACTTTTGTTCAAGTACAATGTGTCAGCTCAAAAGAAAGAATAAAGCTGCTTTCCATTGACTAAATCCAATGGCTGACAAGTGTACTTGACATTGTATTAAAAATATTCTTTACTTCAACTGTATCTTTCAAAATTCTCTTGGTGTTCTGCTGATCTAGAGAGGTATAATAAGAAATGCAATTTTTAAAAAAATAACCAAATTGTTTTCTCTGCATTAAAGAACTTATGGTAATCACTAGATTTTGGTCATTCTACTTAATGTTTATTTCTATTTACTGATTACTTCATTGATGTGTATCTGTTCATTTGTAGAATATATTGACATGGTTTTGCACTTTGTCATCCTTATCTTTTTATTTTTCTGTATTTTCTGACTTTTCTAATTTTCTCTCTGACAATTTAGTCTGCATCAATCAAGGACAATCTCTATTATGAAGAAATATTCAAATCAACATTTGTTCTGTGGCATTCCTTTTGAATTCAAAGATCAATGGCTACAAATGAATTCATTCATCAATGTTATTGCCATGATTTATAGTCACGCAATTCAAGAAATTTTGTAACTTCTTTCACTACTCTTTCAATTCTCAGATATTAATATGAGGGTTCAGTTATACAAACAAATTACCTTTAACTGATTTGAACAATGTATTGGTAAATATTTTCATTGTAAAAATATAGATTCTGAATTAGTTATTCTGAGCATGATTTTAATATTTGTTTTTTTTTTTTTTTTTTTTTTTAATTTGTTTTATAGTTTTAACCATATGGATAATTTAATGCCTAGCAACTCGTTTTGATGTAAAGATATACAGCTCTTATCTTCTTATAAAACATTTGTTGTGTAATTGATACAATCAAAAGTATATTAAACACTGATAAGAATAATATTAACTAATATTTACTATCATATTAAAAAATTTTTATTTTTGTTTTTATTGCAACTTTCCTCAGGTTGTCATTCAACAGCATTCAATAGACAGGGCAGTTCAGAAGAAATAATAATTCTTCTCCTCCTCACAAGTTCACACCTTAGGAAGGGCTTTATCTATATAAAATTATGTGTGATTTCTTTTTTAAATTGTTCAGTGGAAAATGTCATGATGGCATTTCTGACCTTAGCTCTCTGGTCAGTACCTGGAAAGAAATGAGTACACACCAGAAATCAAAGAAAGATGATAATAATAATGAAAATAAAGATAAAATACATCTTCTACAAAATTGATACTTTTATTTCATATTGGTTCTATTAAGCTTCAGATAAATTTTTTAGATTAAAAAATCTTGCCATTTTAGCTGTTATAGACTTAAGTGTTTTAATTTCCAAGATGAAATATTAGGTTGGTGCAAAAATAATGGCATTTTTCACGTTAAAAAATACGTCAAAAACCGACATTATTTTTGCACCAACCTAATATTTACATCATTATTAGTTTCAGATGAGTTCCTTTTATCTTGTGATCTATGCTGGCCATATTTTTTAAATGATAGTAAAATGTAAAACAATCCAGTTGTTTTCTGTCTTGAATGTCTGAGATAAGGAATTATCATTATTATACACTGAATCAAACTGTTATCCTCATATCCACATCATAAACTTATGGCATTTTTGTTGCTGTACTATATGACCTTCTTTGTACCAGCTGATATGTTAAAAAATGGAAATGTCAGAAATGATGTTACTGAAATTGTTTCAGACAGTGATTGCCTTGATGATTATCACCTAAGTGAAGTAGACCTCACAAGAAATTTGTAGGAGGACTCTGACAAAGAAGGTCACTGAGTAGAACAACAACTTGGATTGTTGATAAATTACTTTTTTAAACAAAGGTGACAAGGCAAAGAACCACTGTTCTCTATGAGACTGGTCACTAGCACCAAAAACCAAGAAACCCAGAGAAATGCACATTTATGAAGAGAGACCACAACAGGAATGGGAAGATATACTTGCTAGATTCTCCACCTTCCCTTCACTTCATCTCTGTCTCATTCTTCAAATAAAATTTGCTTACTGCAACAAAGAGTTATTTTTAACCCAGAAACATTTGACTGGAAGAAGCTGCACCATGAGATGAAATCTGGTTTCAGGTCTTAACTGCAACACAACATCAGCAGTTCAATGTAAAAATGACCTAAGTGCTGTGATAGAAAGAAATTTTTCATATTTTAATTTCAAATTTATTTTCTTTTAATGTTTTGATAATTTTATTTTTATATTTTTGCTGATTTTTGATTTGTATTTTGATTACTGTCAACCTTTTGAAGCCAAGTATTTACCATTTGTATCAGAAATAGAATAAGGCAAAATGAGTCAAACACCATTAGAAGAGAAAAATTGACTGATTTATTTATAAGTAAACTTGAAAGGCTTAATGAGTTATTTATTGTTTGATTGAAACTCCAAAAAGAATCCTTTTGAAAGTTTTATCAAGAATTTCAGAAAATGTCTTGAATTACAGGCATTTTCATTTACAATTAGTGAACATATGTTCTTCATGATGATTTGGTCAAAGTTGGTAATATAGCAATGTCTTTTTTGTTTCTTTTCCTGTTAAGAGAAAAACAGTTTAATATCAGAGAATACTTCTGGGAAGTTACTCATTTAGCAAAGAAGTTTTGTACATTCCCTCTTTCATTCTCTACTGACTTCACAAAGTCAGTAGAGAATGAACTTGCCTTTTTTTGAATTTCTTCAACACCAGGTGAAACTTACCAAACATTCCTTGTTTGTTCTATTTAATAAAACATGTTTCAATGAAGAGTTACTGCTTAAATATATTGTGTTTAAATTTTTTGAGTTTGTAACCAATGAAAAAAAAAAAATGTACAAAACATTTTAATTAGCAATGAGCATTGTTTTGCTTTTGAAATGGAAATGAACATTTCTCTTTGCATGTTGTATACAGTTCTAACCTTTTGGCTTTTTAAAAATTTTATGCTTAAAATTTTTAAGGAGAAAATGTGGAAATTTTCTCTTTTTTTTTTTCCCTAATGAAATATATACTGAACAACTTTAAAATCCAATTTGGAAATTTGGATTTTTCCTAAAAAAAAAAAAAAAAAAAAAAAAAATACACTGAAATTTTTGTTTTACAAATGAATGCTGCAACATATGCTATAGCAGATAGTGTTTCATGTAAAGTTATATTACCTTTCATTTTTATAGATAAAAATATATTATTTTGATAGCTTGGAATTTTTTTTATTTTAATTGGAAAATCAGATCCTATTTAATGCTTAAACCTGTTTATATCCGATCTAAAATTTGGGGCTTCTTTTTACTGGTCTCTCTTAATCAACAATGAACTGTTTAAATTAATTCAAATTTTGTACCTGTGTCTTCCCTCTCAAATATAATAGTAATCCAAATGACAACCACATGAAAATTTCATCAGTTTTGCATCTCACAAGCAAGATCCTGGTATCCATAATAAATTTTTGTGTTTTTCTCATGAAATCTTATGTCTGTTCAGTAATCACATTAAAAGTACTCTGAACATAAATATTCTGCTGTCTTAATGTTTTAGATTTTTCTTTTGATAGGTTGTTATAATTTTTTCTTTTTTTTGCCACATAGCAGATTTTTATCATTAAAAGTGATGTGATTATTATTTCTTTTAATGTAAGTCTATTGTTATATCAATATTTTAAAGATTTTTCTTCTTTTGTAAACTCTATGATAATGATCCTGGTCACATTGGTCACATGATAAGAGGATTAAGAATAATGTACACTTTATATAAAATCTGGTCTACAATTTTTTTTCTTTAAAGGTTTCAACTTATAGAAAATTTGTCATTACCATAATGCTAATGTAAACAATACAAAGACGTAATTAACTTTTCTATGAATGGCTAACTGGATTAATAGAGATGAAAATTAAAATGTTGAATCAGTCAGTGAAATTTTTAGTGACGTCTCTGTGTCTGATGTTAAATATAAATTATAATTCCCCATTGGGGAAATAGGCTTAGATAAATGGATGCAACAGTAAGAATTGTCATCATAATGATAATAATTATATTTGGATGTGAATTTCAAAGAAAAGAATGAAGTATATTATTTGTGAGTGAAGTGGAATCAATCGTAAGTAGTATTGATCTGATGCCTGTGCACAGTGTGTGTGTGTGTGTGTATATATATATATCTCACACCTACACAAAGTAGGGTTTGTTGCCTATAAAACATCTTATCCAATCCTCTGTTTATCTTGGGGTAACGAATGCTTCACATCTCTGACTATTATGTTCTTAGAAAATTGTTCTTTGCTTGGTACTCATTTTTGTTGATTCCTATTGAATTAGCTAAGGTCCATTTCTGAGCTCTGCTGATACATTGGAAGCCTTCTGTTTGTGTGTCTATGCCATGATTGTACTTCAATAACAAGTGCCATTGGCCTAATAGTTGGCATGAAGGATCACAAGACATCTGGCCCACCAAAAGAGAACAACATTGCATTTAATCGCATTTATAGTTAGGCATTTCTAACAATGTCAGGTGAGAGATATTGAGTTTTTTTCTTTTTTTTACCTCACAAATAGTAAGATGGATCTGATCAAAATCAACTTCAGAGGTTACTGGAGATCAGTGTTTTATTTGTTTTATCTGGGCATTGCTGGATATTCCTTCTATCACTCTTATATGAGAAAGAGAGAGGTGGTGAAAAGATTTTTCATGACCAAGAAGCTTTTACTTACAAAAAAAGTGTTCAAATTTTGGGAAGTGGGTCATCTTGAGAAACCACTGCTTGCACACACACACACACACACATATATATATATATATATATATATATATATAAAATTACAAGAGAGAAAATTTGATGATAATCGATATATTATTTTAGCTTACTTATTTCAATCCATTTGTGGCCATTTGTTTGATTGCTTCTTTTGTGACTTTTTATTGATTTCCATGTCCCAGTTTTTCAAATAAAAAATTTCAAAATGTTTAGGAACTAAATGAGCATTTAAAAAAAAAAAATATTATTTGCTAACCTTTTTATATTAATATTACATTCATATTCTTCAAGTTAACATTTTCTTATTAACTCTTATTGCTGACATGAATTCGAAAGATTATAGTGAATCAATTGCAAGGTCTTCTGCTGCTACTAAAGTTAGTTCACTGTGTTATGCCAGACATTTTTTCTCACCAGAATATCTTACAGATTTATAAATTTACCATTTTCCCATACAGTAGATATTGCTTCCACATCTAGTTTAATACTTCTGCTATGTATTTAGAAGAATCTGCAATGTTATTGGTCCTGACCTGTCATCACCTTTCTCATTGTTGTAATGCAGCTTCCCTGTGCCTTTTCTATAAATACTTTCATGGTAATTGTTATGATGAGATACCAAGACTATGAATTTAAGTGCAGTACTAAATTGGTGACCAGGTTTCATCATTTTACAGGTGAAATGGCTAGATGTAACCATAAACTCTATGCTAACAGCTTCTCTCACACTTCTTGCTTGTGGAACTCTCTTCTGGTTTTTTGCTTTCCAATCAACTTTGATCTTCAAAAATTTAAGTGCAATGTCAATCGTTATCTTCTGAATTCCTGCTTTTTTTTTTTTGTTCTCACTCCTTAATGTTTTCTTTTTCTCGTATTCATTCACACTCAATAACCCCTCAAATCTTAGTGGCTTTATTGTCTTACTTGAGGTGAAATATCAATAGAACCATATCTCTCTTGCTTGAAGTCTTTGTTTCACCTATAAGGAGACTGATCATTATTTGCTGCCATACAGGAGATTAGATATTATATAGCAGACCAGCACACATTTTTTTGTAATGATATTTTCCTATCTCTCAATGCCGTTCTTTTGTTTCTGAAAGGCATCTTTTGCTATTCCTATACACCTTTCACACTTTCCATTGTTACTAGACTACCAAAAGAGTAACATTTCTGTACCAATTTGATTTTAAATGCATTGGTAGTTCTGCAATGTGGGATGTGCCCCTTGCTGACAGCCATGTATTGTGTTTTCCCACTGTTAATAAGCTAGCCCTTTCTTCTTGGTTGTCTCGTTCTAATAGTTCTTTCAGTTTTCTGAGTCCATCATCAGCACATTGTTATCTGCATATCTTTTATTGTTAAGATTATGTCAGCTGATAATAAAAAAAAAAACAAACAAAAAAAAAAAAACAATATCCTGTTGGATATTCTAGTCCACTTAGTATTACCTTGTTCTACAGGCTAAATAAATCCTGTGAGAAAATGCATCTTTGTTTTATATAGACTGTACATGAGAAAGACTGTAGGATTGCTAGGGGAAAGTTTTTTTTTTCTTTATTTCCTGTTCACATCCTCTTATTTCTTTTCTTTGTTAGCAAATCATGACTTCTGGCTTATATTTTAACCCTGGTCATTCCTTATCAACCTAGCTTCTATTTACAAAATGATTTCTCAAACTTGACCCACCCTGGGTATGATGATAAACTACATCCGCATCCTGGGTAAGACGATAAACTACATTCGACAGTAAGGCCTCTGATCAGGAGGCTTTGAGGAGCATGGAACCACCTTGCTGGTGTTCCCAGGTCCACCAGGACCTCGGGTGGTAACACCTGTTAGAGTTCCAGCTATGGACAAAGCATGTAAAATAACAACAAAAATAGGTTTTAATACTAGCAAGACATTTTTCTAAAAAAAATTATTTACCAGCAATAAATTTTTGAAGAAAAAATTATTACCAGCAATACATTTTTGTAAAAAATATTACCAAAAATATTTTTTAAAGAAAAAAAAAAAAAAAATATTACCAGCAGTAAAAATTTTGTCAGCATTAAGTAAACCATAAAGGTTGATATGCCATAAAACAAAATGAACAATCAAACTTGACACCTACTTGCTAGGCCACTGTCAAGGAAATCTGCTTTTTTCTTATATCCTGTGGATTTTTCTATGCTTGAAGAAGGGCAGAAAGAAACCTTGCGGTTGGTAATGAAGGACTGTGGGAGAAATTCTTTTTTGCCTTGGGATTCCTGTTGCCATTGTGACCACAATATTTAACAAATTTATCAGTTTCTTAATATCAACTTGTCTTATCTGTCAGTTTGTCTTCTAAATCATCCTATTCAGCTATCTACCTGTTTACAAGTCAGTGCTTCAGTGGTTTAATTATCAAGCTTATTATTGATTATGAAGTATGTTTAAAGAGTTTTATATTAAACAAAACCTTGGTCCAACTTTTAAGATGATGATGAATTCTCTGAGCTTTTCCGGGTTTTACTTTATACACCTTTCCTCAGATTTCAGACCATATCTTAGAATTATTCTAACTAGCCAAATGCCCTTCTTTTGAACATTTCTCTTAATGATTATTTAAAAATAACTCTGCAGACAATATTGTTTTATTTATGGTAACTTGGATTTTTGGTGATTGCCTTACTTGGTTTCCAGTGTTCACTACTGTACGTCTGAAAAATGTTGCTTTTATCACTTCTTGGCCTTTTGGTTAAGATCAAAGTGTAGTATCTGTAATTATCAGCTTTACTGATTTTTTTTTTTCTATCCACTACTATCTTTACTTCTTTCTTTCTGTCACTGAAACCAAGTAGTGTATTTTTCACTTTTCCACATGATCAAAATAGAATAGTCCATTATTTATGAGACATTAGCAGGGTGTAACAGTTGTGCAAACTAACAAAGGGAGGGACAGGGATGATGATAACAGGAAGTTTTGTGTTAAAATTTGTGCTGAATTAAGTTTTTCATGATCATTATTATTATTATTATTATGAATATTTGAATTAGCAAATTGTTCTGAGATGGTGTTGGATATTTGAGAGGAAGTTTGGTGTGGAGGGAAACTCGTCAAATATAGAAAAAATACAATATCTGTCAAAAGAAAGCTGAAGAACACATCAGCTTGGTTTAAAAGAAAAAGAAAAAAAAAGATTAATTTTAATGAATCCTGTAACAGTGACAATGTTTAATTTTCAAATATTCTCAGATTTGGTGGGCCATAAACCATCATGATGGCAACTAGATACACTGAATATTGCTTATGTTTCCATGGGTTTTTTCCCCACTTTTCTGAATTAACGAATATGGTGCATGGGAATGGGTGCAGGACAGCTGCAAGATTTTGAAGTTTTTTTTTTATTTTTTATTTTTTTTTTTTTACAGGGAGTGAAGCTTTCATCATTAAATAGGATAAGTTAAAAGCTTCATAATTAGTAACTTTATAGAGAGGCCAATGCAATCCTGGTAACACCTGTTTAAAACAAATATTGGTAAATACCTGCTTTCAAATGAGTAGAACCAGGTCTGTATGTAATCTTTTTGATCGAATGTGAATTATTGCTTATCTGTTTATCTAACTATCCGTATAGTTGATATCACCCTTCATAAAAGGAATACAGACTTTTCCAGAAGATTCTCTGCAGTTTCTTTGCTTAGCTCCAGAGATAAACAATTCATATTTTTTTTTTACCTTAATAAGTTCTTGATTTAATAAGTAAAAGAAAAAATATATGTTGAGTTTGCAAAGATCTACAGTAAGAATGAATCTTCTATACATCATGTAAATTTTACTGCAGTATATTGATATAATTTTTATTAATCTCTGTATTGTACATATCTCTGTATAGGAAAAATATATAGGGTTCAGTACTATGAGATTAAAGATATCTTTTAAGTTTCTTGGAACATATCCCCCCCTCCAACATAAATTGAGGCAACTGTACATCCCCCACCAAATCATTTCACTACAAGCAATGCAGGAAATGCCACTAGGATGCAGGGGGTTAAAAGAAGCGAAAGTGAGAGAAAAGGATGAGTATAGGGAGGATTGAAGTGAGGACAAAAGATGAACAGGATTCATGTGCAAGGTTTTTTTGGAAAGAGTGACAAACTGAAAGGTAAGAGGATTGAAAATAAAACTTGATATTTTATGCCAGTATATAAAAGGTAAGAATAAAAATCCAATATGTGAAGCAAAAATAGAACATCAGTTTTTATTTTCTCAAGTGATCATCTTGCATTTATTTTAATCTTGATTTCTTTTTTTCCTCCTCCAAAGAAACCTTTTGAGTTTAGGGCAATGTATCACTTTTTATTTTTTATAACTTCCTTCACTTGATCTGATGGAAATGCTTTTTTTTTTTTTCTTTCTCTTTCTCACCTGCTTTTATATTTAACATAATTTTTCTTTTGTTAATCTTTTGCTTGGAAAACTGGTTTTAAGATCAGATTGTAAGAAAATTTTGAATGAGATCACTCCAAACGAAATAGGTTTAAATGAATTTTTACATTGTCTTATTGTTTGATAAATATGAAAGTTGATAGAATGACAGTGAAAATAAGCATGTCTTTAAAAAATGTAGAAAATTTTTTTAAGATCAGTTGATAAGAGACTGATGATGATAATGTGGCCAGCCTTATGATGATGATGATAATGTGGCCAGCCTTATGATGATGATGATAATGTGGCCAGCCTTATGATGATGATGATAATGTGGCCAGCCTTATGATGATGATGATAATGTGGCCAGCCTTATGATGATGATGATAATGTGGCCAGTCTTATGATGATGATAATGTGGCCGGCCTTATGATGATGATGATGATGATGATAATGTGGCCAGCCTTATGATGATGATGATAATGTGGCCAACCTTATGACAAATATTTCTCACTTTGTGTCAGCAATTAATGAGAAAATCCAGATAAAAGCCAAGATTGTATGTTGATTTTGTAGGTTGGCAGGCCTCTCCACTTGAAAGATCAGTACATTTGGCCTTGTGTCATATGAAGTTAAACTTAGAAATAACGCTGAAGTTATGTTAGCACATCGACTGACAGTTTTCCTAATATTATTTAAGAAGCAAGCAATGCAAGAGATACTTTTTAATAAAGATTAATATTAGTTATGTGTATGACTTCTAGTTTCTTTTGAAAAGGCATTTGATAAATCCCAAACTCTTAATATATTAGGGTGTGTGGGCCACAATGTGTGTGTGTGTAAGTGTATGCTAGGTTTTCCAAATGTGATTTCAGAATAGATCAATAAAATAGATAAAGTTGTTGGATTTGATTGATTAAAATCTGAAATAGATTTTAGCTTTCTTTCATAAAAACTTGATTCATTCCAGATTTTTCATTCATGTATTATTCAGATATTCTGTATTGATGACAACTTTTGAATATTACATTGTGTGTGGTTGAATGGAAATGGTCCATCTGCTATTTTAAATCTTTGGACATTGCTTATGCCTTTGCTTTGAATGTGTGCCTGGTTAAAGTTTTATGGATTCTGAAGTGAATGAATATAACCTGCATGAAATATATCTGTTCAAAATCACCAGTTCTTTTTACTGGAAAATGCTTATATGTAGATTTGCTTTCAAATGAAAATAACGTGAATTGCAGGACTTTATTTATCTATATAGATATTTACTCTGCTTAGGTGACTCAAGGAGATGCAAGATGGACACTCAGTGAGGTACTAACTCAAAAACAATTTGTGAAACAAGCTTGATAACCATTATTTCTATACAGATGATAATAAAGCAAAAAATCAAGGGGTGGTTATATATTAGTCAAAATATAGGGAATTTTGTGTTTATGCCTTTTTAGAATGGTATTAATATAACTTAAGAGCAAGTTAGTAGAATCTTTGCATTTGCTTTTCTTGTATCATATTCATTCCATTAAGATTCCCTAATTTTTAATTGTTGGTTAATACTGACACTGCTTCAGTTGGATTTGTGAATATGAATCTGTTCTTGCCTTCAATCTGTTGATGATTACAGGACAGATTGAAAGCAAAATAACAAAAAGACAAGATTTATTAAGAGCTACAAAGGACAGGAAGTTTTGGAGGGCCATGATTGCCAACATTCCGAAGAGACAGATAGAAGAAGAATTAGAACATTTACATGCATTTAATCAACAATGATGTGATCAAGAATTTAACAAATTCGACATACTGCCTGTGGAACTAATCTCTGAACCAGTTGAGAACGTTTAGGAAAAAACAAAACTTTCAAACCTATTTGTTACATCAAACCAGATTCAAGTGTGTCTCTATGGCTTTGTTTTTTAAAATGGCCTAAAGTTAATCTGTGTGGTCAAAGCTGGAGAAAAAGTCATAAATTCAATTAGATCTGATCACATCATTAAATCCACAGCTTTATGATGAAAAAAAAAAAGCATTTATTATGTACAATATTTGTTGTTCAGCATAATCTCATCCTTGTCAGTGTACCTTGTTCAGTGGTAAATATTAATCACAGATTCAACATTATACAGTGAAAATCTCGGATCCGAATTTGGCAAACAGCTGTCAGACTAGACTTATTGATCTATTTTCCCAATTTTTTCATTTCTTAAGAGTCTTCTCAGTCTGGCCAAGAACTTTGTATGGCCCTCATCATATGTGCAGTGACAATTGACTGTGCATATATGAGACTGAATCATTAAAGATTTTTACTTTGTTTAAAAGAAAATAGTTGGGGTTGATTGAAATGGTCATATTTTAGGCCAAGAGAAACCATATGGACAGTTTAAAAGATAATTCAGGTAGTGTAATTATCTTTTAATTAAACTGAAGTATTGTTTAAATTATTTCCTTAATTAGCCACTAAAAAAATTCTATAGTACTAAAGATCTAGTAAATCTGATTCGATATAGTCAACTTGGTAGCTGATCTCAAAACTCAAAAATAACCTACAATCTGTTAAATAGGGCAAAGAGTGGCTTATTAATTTTAACACTTTAAAAACAAGACTATTCTCTTTTAATCAACTGAGAGATCCCTCTCTGCCTTTCATCAGCATAGCTGATGCTAACCTCCAGGAAAATGACTCATTGTGCCTTCTCAGACTAATAGTTTTCAGCTGACATAAAGTAAAAAGAGTATTGATATGTCCCGAAAAGGGATATATTTATTTGTTGTAGCAAAATGATTTTGGACTACTGTAACCGAGTAGAACAATCTAGCAAGTAACCATAATGGACTGGTCCTCTTCGTAGTGATAGGCAATAGGCGTCGTCCATGTACATTAGTTTGTATTTATGGCTGACACCAGCCAATCATATTACTGTGAGAGGTGTATGCATATTCATTACATCAAGTATATTGAATCAATTGCTAAGTCTACAGCTAAGAAAGTTGGTTCAATATGTTGTGCAGGACAATTTTTCTCGACAGAATTTATCTTACATATTTATAAGCCTACCATTCGTCCATGCTTAGAGTATTGCTGCTACATCAGGTCTGGTAAAAATTTAAGTGCAATGTCAATCATTATCTTCTGTCTTTTTAGTTATTATTCTTGTATTGTCCTCTGTCTTAGTAGTTTTTCTCATATTTTGTTTCACTAAGTAACCTCTTTTGTCTTAGTGGCTTTATTGCCTTGCTTGGGGTGAAATGATTAAAAACAGAAAAAAGAAAGATACTTGTAAGTAAATTGTCATTTTCTATTTTTCTTTCAAATCAGTTTATGGATTCATCCTGAAGTAATAAAAGAAATAAGGAAGAATATATATTTTTGTTATTAATTTATTTTTTTTCTCCCTCTTGTATGCACGCACACACACACACACACACACACACACACACACACACACACACACACACACACACACACACACACACACACACACAAACTCCCAAACTCCCAATTACTGTGTCTGATTAGGGAAGTGAATCTTCTTGGTTGCCTGAAGCTCTTTTTCACTTTGTTTACTTAATTGTTACAATTTGAAGTTTTCTAAATTTGTGCCTGTTTAAGAAATAAAAACCTTTTTAATAAGTAGTGAAAATACTTTTAAAGAAAGTATCTTGCAACTTTGTAAATAGGTTGTCATATATATATATATATATATATATATATATGTATTATGTTTATACATTCTTTTTATTAACTTAAAATAATTGTCGGACTTTGTCCATTTCATAATGTAATTTTTTTTCTTTTCTAGAAGAAACAAAAAATATGAATACATTTGTGCAGTTTCTTGTTATTGTGAAAGTGAAATGGTATATCATTATAGAAAGCTTTTTTTTCATTATAAGGAAAAAAAACCCCAAAAAACTCTATGTTCATTTCTTAGAACACAAAAGAATTATGTATTCATCAAAGCAAATCTGTCTGTTGGATGCAACAGACAGTTCAGCATCGTGATAAACATTGGAAGCCACTTGGTGATAAAAGTGTATAATGCAAAATGAAAACCCAAATGTAACTCTACAGTTTATTATGCAATGCTGTACATTCAAACAATAAATGCCTCTACTGACTAATAAATAGTAGAAAATATTAAGTTTTTTCTTTTTTATATACCAAATCCTGTGTTATATACTCATGCAAGTTTATTTTCATAATAAAATTGGCATTAATTAACTGATATTAATCAATTTATCAGGAGATATTTATATTATAAGAAGATTAAGCAGGTACTTTACTTTCCTTCCCCAGTTCTTCATTGCCATCCCTTTATTGACTTGGAATCTGCATTATCAGCATTCTCTGGAGTGGGATAATAATGTTCTGCAGCATTATTTTGTTGTTCATTACAATTCAAAATACCACTTGAATCAGATTGAATATAAGAATCATGATTAATATTCTGATCTTAAGTGAACTCTGATGTATACATAGTGTAACCCAGATATAAGAGAGATTTTCTCTGCTCCCAGATTAGAGCTATACTTACCTAAACAAAATAGACCAAACCCGGTTATAAGAGAAACCCGGATATAAGAGACTTCTTCTCCGGTCCTGACAACTCTCTTATATCCGGGTTACACTGTACTTCTATAGAGAACTAAAGGCTAATTTTCTATTACCTCCAATTAGAACGCAAAGTCAATACTCTTCCTTACTATCAGTTCCTTTTTACTATACCTTGTTGCCATATGTTTCTCTTGTTACATTGATAGATGATTGAATACATCATCTTTCATAGTACAACACCTCACATCATTTATCAAAGATTCAGCTAATTTGAATAATACTTTTAATCCAAGAAATCATTGACTTGTAGCATGTGTAGTTTTTAAATTATCTCTAACCATGATTGATGAAGAAACTTGCTCCACTGCATGGAGGTGGCTTTGAAAGATATCTGGAACTGAAGGATCACATTATGAAACTAACTGGTTCCGTGAAAATTCAGATAAAAAGATTTGACAAAGCAAATGCTGTGCACAAAAATGCAACATCAATATAACATCAAGTATCAGCTAATACAAAAGTGCTTTCCAAAAGTTAAGTAAAGTATTAAGAAACAGGAAAGAGTACTGAACTGTTCTGTAACATCAGTCCTCCTATATGTCAGTGAATGCTGGACAATCTCCTTACAGATGAAGAAGAGACTTGAGGCAACAGAAGGTTCTACAGAAGGATACTGAGAATACCAGGGACTGAACCTGTGAGCAACAAAAATGTTTTAGAGAAAATGGAAACAAAAAATACTTATTTATAATAATCATAGAGTTGAAATTTTTAGGGCATATCATGGGGGAAAAAGGGCTTGGAAGATTTGACACTCACCAGACATATTCAAGAAAAGAAAAACTGCATAACCTACCTAATGAGTTGGTGTAAATGGATGGCAGAACAGGGTTTAGGAAAGATAGCAAAAACCAAAATTTACTAATAGATACAAAGGACAGGAAATTGTCGGGAGCCATGATCACCAACATAGTGAGAGGGTATGATATATAGAAGATCAGCAAAAATCTTCCTAACCATTTCATCAATTGTAAGATTCAGTTGTTTACAAATGCTACTGCTCTATCAGCTACTGCCGAAACGAGTCCCTAAAGTATTGTTAAATTTGCAAACTATTGTTCGACGACCTTTTTAGGAGCACCAAAAGTTGATATCCAGCTACAAAAAAATAGAAGGAAAGAAGCTTTAATTAGTTATTCATGCTATGAAAAACTCATTACACTTTTGCTTCAACATTTGCTGAAGTAGATTATTGGTTATACTGGCACTTTAAGATTTGATTTTATGTTGACAGATTATATCATTGCTATCTGACATTATGAAGTGGACATGGCTGTTAGATTGTATTTACGGAAAGCCAACAATATAAATGCCATAATAGGATCTGCTAATGACATATGTTCACACTTGAAGTACTCTTGCTGAAAACCATTTCAAAAGTCAATCATGTTGATATTTTCCAATTGTCATAAATCGTATAAATATTTAAGATGCAACAAATTATTCAGCACTTATTTCAATTAAAGACATTACTTAGAATGATTACTTCACTACTTAGATAAATGTAAAAACGGTCTTAGTTGTCAATAAGTGACAGATACTTATAAAAAGGCACTTGAATATTTATGGCTAATTTGTTTAAATAATTCACTGACTATTGTTTGTGTCACATGACAATAATTTTAAGTAACATGATGCACTAAAATAAGTAACCAAGTAATCTTTTAAAGGTCTCTGAATATTTTTGCTGATTTAAATTCAATGAACTGCTTTTATTTGGTAAAAAAAAAAGCCAAATTTTTCCAGCAATGTATTGGTACTATTTTCTTTTTTCAAGGCATTTATACTTATTTCTGAGGATCCTGTTCTAGCTCTTGAAGACAGTGAAATGTATAGTTAACACATTAATATTTGGTTATTTAATTTTGGTTGCCAAACATGGAAATATCCTGTTTCTGACATTTACTTTTTGTTTGAATTTCTGGTGTGAGGAGTTATTATTTTCAAATCTGACCACTATCTATTCTCATCTTTGTTTTCATAATCCTAACATCTTGGCTGTTGTATCAAATCAAGTCAAATTAGGCAATAAGTACCATACACTATTTTTTTTAATTTTTTTTTTTATCCGCATCATACGAAGCCAATTCTACTAATGTTAGTAAAAAATCTATTTGGTTCCTTTTCTGTATTTGTCTTTGTTTTTTCCCCTTTCATCACAAGCCAATTGTTGGCACAGAAACTTTCATTAAGGTGCAGTCATTATCAAAAACTTTCAAATGTTTATAATTTAAATCATTTTCCAGTTTAGGCAACCATTTTAATGACCATGTTCTAAAAGATGTCATAATTACACTCTGCCTGCTTTACTGATTAACAATGTGAGCAAACACTTTTCAGGAAGAATATTAACACAGAAATAGTTTCTCGTTCACTATGTCATAGATTTCACTTGAGTGGTATATGATACAAGGCTCTGGTGAAAGTGGAAATCTCACATGCACATTCGATGAACTTTATGGACAGAGCTATTATATTTGACACTTAGAAATAATCTATTTTAGAAGTCAAGTAATGGGGAGGTGGAGTATGCCTTGGGCTAGTATTGAAGGGAGTAAAATAGATGTTTTCAAAGTTGATGAGGCTATCAATATAAATGCAGGGAAACTTCTTTGAGTAATACAAGTCATAATCAAGAAGCTTTAAGATAAAGAGAGTATTCATGCAAAACATTTTTCTTAATTCCTGTCTGAATTTCTGTGATGAGGAATTATCATTATTTACAGTCAGATTAATTTACTAATCTCTGTTAATCTCACAGTGTTTTATCTTTTGTGCCCATCAACCTTTATTCAGATGTTTGTTGATCTGGGTAGCCTTCAGTGAATTTCAAACAGAACCCTTTATTCAATCTATGTGGGTAGGTAGTTCTCAGTTCACTACCTATGTTTAGGGATATCTCATCTTGTTTTATTTTTCCCCCCTCAACTTCAAACAATGCTCAGTTATTGCTCATTTACCAAGTTTGAACTATCTAACTTGGGGATTGAACTCACAATTACTATAGATAAAAGTTAGGAAAACAGGGCAATACATCTCTAGAGATGGACAGCGGAATAAGAAGTCTTTCCCTCTAGATTAAATAAACAGTTTTATTCAAAATTCACTGAAGGTTAACTGGATAGATGGATAACTTAAGAAGCGTACAACAGCTGAAATGCTGTGATATTAACAAGGATGAAAGAATTAGTTTGACTGTAAATAATTCTTCTTTAAATTCTACAATGCTGTCTGTTGTTCACCTTGGCAAAAGATAGTTTCAAATCCACTAAATGCTAAGAATGCCTCCTAACCTTTCCATATATTAATCCAATAGAGAATTTGTGGACCATCGTTAAGATCTTTTCCATTTTTATATACAAGTAAAGATCTGTTGGAAGAAATAAAAACTACTGCAGGTAATGTTAAAATTGAAACAATAAGAATGTTAAACTTAATGTGAGACTTATGGATATTTTTGAAAGAGTGCATGTCAACTTGTAAAATCACAAATATAATTTATTTGTTTATATGGGAAAATATGTTTCTATGGATTATAACTTTTGGATTTCTATATAAATAAAAATTTATTGCACTTTGCATAATAAAATTTGACACTCTCAAAAAGTGACCAATGTTTTAGTAAGGATAGATGACGCAAGATGAAATTCTCACAATGTATTACTCAAATAAATATAGCCTAAATTTTTTTTTTATCAACATTCACATCTATCTCAGCCAGTGAAGAAGGTCCTTTGTTGGATGTAGGTTTTTCCCAGATCATGGGGAGGAATGGGCTATTATGCTACCATGCTGGCCCAAAGCATGTTGGTAGGGGCGGATGAGATACACTTGGGTGATCAAGTTCCTTTTCAATTATCACCCAAGAGTATTTGCACATAAGTGAATGTAATGAACCTGACAGGAATTTGAACTCTACTCTCTGAATTCTCATTTCAAGCTATTATCTATTATATCAGCTGCACATCACACTTCCTAGTATTCTCAAGTGGCCACCCATCTAGGTACTGACCAGGTTTGGCATTGGTTAACTTTGGTGGGCTGACAAGAACTGGTGTTTTAATGTGATATGACTGTGAGCCTTGCTGATAATAATAATAATAATAATAATAATAATAATAATAATTTGATTATGAAAGCTTTGACTTTCATAATAAAATATGACACATTGTACATATTTTCCATAGCTGTTTTAAATTGTTAACAAAAAAAAAAAATCAAATTTGTTTTTCTTGGATGTTCTGTTTGGGTCTCTTTCCTTAATTGTTTACATATATGCACCTACATGCATTTCTTTTTTTTTTTTCCTTTTCTTTTTTTCCTTTTCGAAAACTGATTTTGGATTTCCCAATAGTGATTAAACAGATCTTCCCACTCTTAATTGATATAATAAATATGTTACTTTATCAGCTGCAACTCAAATGATAAGCATATTCAGTCAGATTTAATGATGAAAAAGCTTTTATATCAAGAATCTCTTGGTCTTTAAGTAATGTTGCTCATTTTTTTTTTTTTTTATATCTTATTTCTTCACGTCTTTCTATAGATGAATAGATTAGGTTTAATTTTTAACTAGGATTTGTGGAATTTAATCTTTTTGGATTTCCTTTCAAGCACCATTTATGGAACCATAAAAATATTATTGGCTTTGTTGAATTAGACCTTTTTCTGAAACCCTATAACTTAATGGCTTCTAATGGGTTAAAAACCTTTGTGTTTTTTTTTTTTGTGTCTTGGTGTCAGTATGCAAACACTTACATCCTAGAATGGTAATTTGTAATATATCCATATGTACCCTGTAAGTTTTTCTCTAAGTGTCTTTTGTTTTTATATAACAATTGTGAAGAATGAAGTTGCTTCATTAGGAACATAATTCCAAACCTTGCAGTCTTAATTTTGAATTAGCTTCAGTTTTAGATTTTCATTTGGTCAAAGTTTTTGCTTTCACTAGTTAAAAAATAGGTGTTTGCTGTATCAAAGATTCTCCAATTATTTGATGAAATTGGCTAGTAAGGTGTCTCTTTAGAAATTCCTTTGTTCTGTTGCAAAAAAAAAGTATCCCAAACTCAAGGGATTTACAAAAAAAAATTGGAAAAATCAGTTGAGACCAAAGTTTGCTTCAAGACAGATCCCCCCCCTCCCTGTTTGTTTTTTGTCACCAAAAAACAAATAAGTGGTGGTGGTGAGGGGGGAACAAAAAACAAATCATTGGTTGAAACTGGAAATGAATTTTTAATTTTTAGAAAATATTAGCAAAATAGTTTACATTTGCATGTCTTTTATTTCTTTTCTTTATTCTTCTTTTCTTTTTTATTTCTCTCCCTCTTTTTCTTTTCTCTTTCTTTCCCCCCCCCCTTTTCTTTCCTCCCTCTTTCACTATTTCTTTTGTTTTTCCCATTTTTCTTTTACTTCTTCTCCTCTTTCCCCCTCTCTTTCACTATTTTTCTTCTCTTTCCCTCTCACTATTTTTTCTTTTTCTTCAGTCTTTCCCCTCTCTCTTTACCTATTTTTCTTTCCCTATTTTTCTTTTTCTATTTCTCTATTTTTTTCTTGTCTTTCTCTTCTCTCTTTCACTACTTTTTCTTTTTTTTTTCTCCCCTCCTTTCCTTTCTTTGTTTCTCACTCTCTCTTTTATGCCCTAATTCAAGATTTACTATTGCCTTTTTTTGGGGTTTGTAATTCAGTTTGGCATCCAAGGCTAAAGAGCAAAGTCTGCCCTGTTATTTAATCAATATCTGAGAAGGTAATGCGTATTTCTCAAATACATTTGTATGATAGTTGCATATTAGACTAGCCCAGAATTTAAATTCTGCTTGCTGATTTCACTTCCTGCTTTTCTATTTATTACACTATTTAGTGAATATCTTAGGGTTTTATTACCATTTCTATAAAAAAAAAAAAAAAAGTAAAATTATCAGTGTTATGTTTTATTTCTATGTGGTTGTTACCGTAAAGCAAATTGAAAATATTAACTTTTGTATTGCCTGAAATTGAAAACTTTTTTTTGAACCGGATAGAAAAAAATGATTATCAGTTTAGATATTTATTATTCTTTTGGAAATTATGTTGTTGATGTCTCTTGTTAAATATTTGAAAACTCATTGAACAATTCTGTATTGAATGGAAATCTTATACCATAGATTCTTTGTCAGGCAGAGTTGAAAGCTTTCTCAATAAAACAGAAATGATGCTCATACTTTCCAATAAAGTGTTGACTATTAATTTTTGCTGAGAAATGGGAATGTTGTATTTTGCTGTCAGAATTTGAAGCGAAATCCTTTTTGATACTACTGCAATTGTAATAAAGAATTGATAACATTTTTATGCCTACATTTAAGGTATATTAGTCGATTTTATGTTCCTTAATTATTTTCAAAGCTGTTATAGTTTTGTAAGCAGCATTTAAAGTATGGTTTATTAATATAATTTGCATACATATGATAAAATAGCTGTCTTTAAGTAATCTTTGGTTTTGTTGTGATAATTGTTGTCCCACTTGACAAATAATGATTTTGAAAAAGAGGCTGTCTTTTTTTATCTTGATAATAGATGAATTTACTTCAGATGACACTTGCTTGATATTTCCACTTGTTCTAACAATTTCTCACTCTGGTCATTTTTTGTTTTTATCACTTACTCTCTCTCTCTCTCTCTCTCTCTCTTTATGCCTTTTTACTTATTGATAGGTATTTCTCTCTTACTCTTTTTGTTTATCACTGTATTTTTTTTACTTTATATCTAGAGATATCTATTTGTATGCATATGCCTCCCCCCTCTCTCTCTGTTTTTATTGTTATCTGCATTTGTCCTTTCCATGTCTATTCCTGTTTAAATCTTTCTTTTGTATATTCTCATCTCTTGTTATTTTACTTTGAGTTTTAATCTTCTACCTCCCACCCTGACTTCTCTCTTGGTCAGCCATTTTTTGTTTTACTCTCATTCAATTGTACAAAATCTCCTGTTTTTTTTTTTTTTTTCCTCTTAGTATATTTATTTATTTTGCTTTAGCCTTTAATGTACTATGGAAGCTGTTTCCATTTTCTTTGCTTCCTTTAAGCAAGTAGTTCTTTTGAATCTAATGTCAATTCGCTTAGCCTCTGTTCCATTTATGAAATTCTTTGCCTGAAGCAGTAGCAACAAGGACAATTTTATTTTTTGCTTTATCCTCATTAACTAAATATTTTGAAAAGAAAAATCTATTCATCTTCTGAGCAAATTGTCTTTATATGGTTTGAGTCTTGAGCAAAATTTTGTTTAAATCACTTTTGGCTTAAAAATAAAATTATGATGTGAATGGCAAGAAATTAAATCAGTATCAATGGCTTGCAAGATAGGCATATTAATGAAAAATAAAATAACAACTACCTAGCTTTCTACTCAATTTAGATGAATTTTTTATACAAATTGTTCCTCCATTTTTACAATTATAATTTCATACAGACAATTGTGTAAAGACTATTTGCATATGAACAATACTGGACAGGTATTACACAATAGTCAGTGTGTGTGTGTGTGTGTGTGTGTCTTGGACTGGGAGAACTATATAACACCAGTGTGTTTCTCCATTAAGAGAGGCGTTCTCACCATGCAGACATGTGAAAACCAGACAAGATGAACACATCCAGTTAACATCTTATTTAATAACATTCTTGAAACAAAATATTTCATTGTATTGTTCTGAATTCCCAAACCAATTTAATCTTTTTTTCTTTTTAAAAAAAAGTCTGTTTTCTTGTTTTACATTTTTGAATCAAATCAAATTCTTCAATAAAAAAATTTGCTGAATTGTCAAAACACTTTTTATGGTAAGTGTTTGATTTATTCAAAGCTTAAATTTGTAAAACTGTTTTAATGTGTTGTTCTGTGACAACTCTATTTTGTAATTTCTTGCTGCCAGATGAGTTTTGTCACCTTATAACTCTTAAAATAGTTACCAACACATGAATGATCTTCCTGGCCAACAATCACATCCTGATCAAGTATAACATTTTATGATGATCATATAAAGCAAATTCTATCAAATAATAAACTCTGTCAAGTGATCATTTTGTCAATATTTTAGTATTGACTGCCATTTCTTGTCTTGTAACCAAATAATAATGAGATTATTTCTTTCAAAATCTGCTGCACACAGACTCCCTGCTGTTTATCTTCGAGCAATGTCACCATCAAAGCCACTTTTATATTGTTGCTCAACTTTCTTAGCAAAGATTAAACACGGTTAATTTCTTGCAAGTCTGTGAACAATATTGTTTTGCTTTGTAAAGGAAGACATCTTTTTTTTCTATTTTTTTCATATATTACCTATTCATATATACATCTTACATTTTTGTATTTGTATCTTACGCCCATCATGGAAGTGAGCTTGGTCTGTATCTAGATGAGTGACCACTTGGAAATACCAGGTGCTCTAAAATTGGATGTGTGGGTGGTGTAATGGATAACAGCTCAAAATTTCAGAGTTGAATTCCAATTCCAGTTGCAAAAAGAAAGAATTATTATTCTTAATCCCCAAATAGCTTTTCAGCTTTAAATAATCTACAAAAGGTTGATAAGCCATTTTAAAAAAAATAATCAATAATCTTACATATTCATATATGCATCAACCATTTATAAATGTCAGGATGTGAAGGTATCTGAGTACACATCTTTTACATGTATAGATAATATTTATATAGCTTCACATATACTCATTCATATGAATAAGCCTAGATAAGGCACTGTGTCCAGTGTTGTAGCATTAACAGGGGTACACTGGTGGGTCCTCTATTCCTATATCACATGGGGAATATTGTACAAATTATTTTCTACTCTTGACTGTTGGTTTCTGTTAGCATGTTTGCTCCCAAGCCTCATTTCCCTTGTTGTCCCAACACTTTATCTTAATTTTGGTACTGTCAACTTTGTTTTAACATTGTTTCATATATAAGGCAAGGATATCATAGGTAGTATTTATTACCCACAACCTACTGGTGTGTTGTTCAGTACTGGAGCCCATTTTATGACCCAGTGTCTCACACGAATGCATGGTACAGATCTGTGTATGTAAAAATAAAAAACAACCTCAAAAAAAAAAACATCAGTAAAAATTCCAAAAGGAAAACAAAATAAAAGACAATATTTAAATTAAAAAAAAAAAAAAAAAAAAAAATGTAGTTCTAGTGTATCATGATCTCATAAGCAGTCAATCATAGAATCTCACTCCCAATAATCCTCATAGAAAAGAAATTGGAAAACAACCCACTCCAGAGTTGTGTGGGCCTTGCTGACGTATCATCTTGACCCTCCAGGCGGTCATATAGAAACCAACATGTTAAACAATCAGTTTCGTAAAGTGAAATTTACCCTAAGTGTGACAGGATGTCTGATCAGTGAGTGGTCAGATATCAGGGTTCAGTAGGTTAATCTAAAACTTTTCCCATAACTTTTGATTGTGACTATTAAAGATCAGCAGATAAGTGTCCATCTTCTGTCAAACTTAATTAGTTAATGTATGTTTGTTTGATCTTGTCAAATTACTGTCCAGAGTAAGTTTAAATTTTAATTCCAAAGGCTGAAATTGTTAAATTTAAAAAAAAAAAAAAAAGAAAAAAAAGTAAATAAAAGCTGTGAGTCTCATTTGTTCTATGAGTCACTGTTGTTCTCTTGTCTTTCTGGTAAGCTAAACCTGTTCATCCAAGTCTTTCACAGACTTTGCTGACTTGATGATGTTTTACAGAGAGTGTTTCTAACTTGCCCTCCAGCAAAGAATGTCTGCTTATTAAGGCCAGTAACCATTTTACAGTAAATCACTTCTGCTAAGCCCTTCTTGTCTGATGAGGAAGCCATTTTTTCTTATATATTGCACTCTCCAGTAAAATGAAATTATAAAGAGTGCAAAGGAAAATTCCATTAGAACACACTAGCAAGTCAAAAGCAAATAATAAAAAAATACTGGCTAGTAATGATACAGGTTGAGGGTTTCTCCCTGAAATGAACTTTTTTCATACAATTTCTGTTCATAATTAGAGTAATAAGTTATATTTATATACAAGGTTAAGTCAAAAATTATCCACATTTTGCCAGAACATATCTTTAGGTTTGTCACACTGCCATCATGCTTAGTTGGTAATATTGTGGTCATGTGATTAAAGTTTGAGCTTGATCACACCAATTTTCTTGGTGCTGTTACAGTGTAAACATGGCCACTCCACTAGCAGTGTGCACCAAGGAGGAACAAAGTGCAGTGATTTGAACTTGCAAAGAACATGTTACTTCATTGATGATAACTTGCTATTACCATCTTTTGAGCTTGGTGAATCTTCTCGTCTGTGATGGAGGTTGACAGATGTGCTGTTCCTTCTTCATCTGTCAGTTTTAAGCTTCTCAATTCACCCATATGCACTTTTATGTGGTAGTGCACTGTTGCCGTATCGTATTAAAAGACTCTGATGAATTTCAGCTTCTGACACACCTTCCAACCAGAGAAATCATATCACTGCTCTTTGTTCCTCGTTGGTGTACACTGCTAGCAGAGTGGCCAAGTTTACACTGTTACAGCAGCAAGAAAACTGGCAAGAGCAAGCTCAAAGTTGTCTTACATGACCACATTAGTACCAACTATAAGCATGCATGAGTAGAAGTCAGTGTGCCAAACCTAAAGATATGTTATAGTGAAAGTGCAAATAATTTTTGTATTTATACTAATTTTTACTTTTGTTTATTTAAGTTCATTTTTGAATTTAAAAGAAATTTCAAAAAAGGAATTTAAAAAAACAAAAAAAAAAACAGTTGATTCTAATAATAAAGGTGGAGGGGCTTTAAAAATGAATTTGATGAACCAGTTCAGTGGTTATAGGAATGGACTGAGAATGAAAGATTTATCGCCATTTGCATTTTCAGCTTTGATGGATATAGTCACTCAAAGTTTATTGGTTGCAGTTAATATCTGTGTTCACATTGTTGTATAACAAATGTTCACACAGTAAAAATACTCAATTGTCTTCAGATGGATAATCATGTTAAGTTCATCTTTACAAATATTATGGCATCCATTGGTCTTGAGAGATCCTGGATCTGTACCTGAAGAGTTATACCCTCTCCGGGTTGCAAACCTGGGTAAGGTTTTATGAGAGATTAGCAGTTGACCATGCAGCATATTTCATCTCTACACACCACTGATGTTGTCCAAAGGAAACGCAAAGGCCAATACAGCTTAGCACAGTCGTCATTGCAGGAGTTGCCAGAACAAAATAGAACATGACATCGGATTATCTCAGGGACTCTGGATTTAATTCAGGGTTGTTCTTCTAGTCTGGTTGCCAACCATAGCTACAGATTCCAGACTCCCCTACTATTTAACCATAGTTGGTTTTGAATTCAGTTTTTCTTCTAGATTGGTTGCCATGCAAAGCTACAAAACCCAGTTTGTCCTGCTATTTACCCATAGCAAATAGTAGGCAGTACTAAAATTGATTGTAAACTCTATGCCACAGTTCAAAATTCATGTAGTGGCCATGTGCTGTGCTATTAAAATTGAATCTTTTGAGTATCCCAATGTTTATGATGTTACAGTTTATTATTCTTGTTAGTGTTGTTGTGTACATGATCTGAGTCTTGATTTTCATAATAAAGAAGAAATAAATGGAAGCTATGACAGGACTTTAATAAACTACCAATGGACTGCTTTTGGTAGTCAAAGGAATCCAAAAAGATTCTATACCAACCTCTGAGAATTTTGTATACATTGATTAGCTTTTTCGCTTGCAAAACACGAGTTTGGATAGGATTAGTTGGGAACTATTTAGGTTGGATGGATTACTCTGTTTGAATGTACAAATGGTTAAAAATGAAAAACAAAAAATAGTGCGGAGATAAAAGGCTTTTTCATGAAAACAAAGAAACATTGGTCACTGGAACATGCTTCACATTAATAATTTTAACATTTTTTTTCCTTTTTTTTTTCTTTTCTTTGTATGGAAGAAAGACAAGCAGCTTTTTCCATTTGTAAAAATAGTAATGGCTTTCACAAAAAGTCTAAAAAAAAGAAAAGAAAGCAAATTGAATCATCTGAATTGTTTTAAAATGTCTGTTTTTCTTACTGTTTCTTAAAATTAATTTTATAAAGAACAAAGAAATATAAAAGAAAATCAAAAACTTTAAAGTAAAACTGTTACCATGGTTACAATAAACTTAAGCAAGAAAAAACAAAAAATTAAGTTAAAACAAAACCATGCTTCAAAAATGCATCAGTGTATGTTATTTTTTCCCCTATACTGAGAATTCCATTCCATTTGTTTTGTATCTGTATATTTCCTCCTTGATGGCATGCTTTTTGTCTTTCGTTTAATCTTCTTTCTCACCTGTTTGGTTTTATATCTACATCACATTGATTCATACTTGTCTTCTGTTTGTTGTTTTATATCATTTGATTTATTTTGATCTTTTTCAGTAACTGCTATTTTTTTTTTTTTTTTTTTTATAATTATCTTTTATCAACTCCTAACTCTGTCTCTTTTACTCCTCCCTTCCTTTTTTATTTCCTTCCTATCGCGTTTTTCATCTTTTCATTTGCTTTTCATCTAACATTCTTCCTTAACTCAAGATAACAAAAAAGTTTCTTTTTTAGACTTTTTCTCTTCATTCTTTTATAATCTGTTATTATTTTTTACCCTTAATTGATGTAGAGACTTTTCTTTGTCTCTTTGGAAAGGTAGAGTCATTCTCTTCCTTCCACTAACCTCTTTCTATTGATCCATATCTTTACTTGACAGCTTTAAAATCCTTGTCACATTTCTTGCTTAGTTTAAGTTTTATTCTCATACCTCTTGTCTACGTGGCTACAAATAAATTCAGTTAAACACTTGATAGACCAAAAAATTCAATCATACCTTTGAAATACGTTAGTGGCTACCAGGGTTGAGAGCAAGATCATTGAAGGAGATGAGTGACATGTGTGTAGAGGGTGGAATCCTTAAAATCCAAAGGAAATATTTTTCAGAAATTTAACCTGAAATTCTTTTCTCTCTCATTGTTTTCTGTTGGTTAGATAAAAAAAACTTAAGGGGTTTAATGGATTTAATTTTATGAAAGAAGTAAAATTCTAGTTAATGATGATTTAATTTTGATTAGAAATGACAATTTAAATGAAAGATTACTTTACACATGTAAATACTTCCAGGTGAGATATCTGTTCAGACAAGTTGGGAGGGAAAATATTGGCCGATGTTATGGAATTAACATAGAATGGATGCTATTTTTGTTTTACATGAAATTAGGCTTCATATTCATTTTAAACTACTTTTTACCTTACAGCTTTATTCTATATTGGTGTTTTTTTAATCTTCTTAAGCAAATTAAAATATCAAGGCACATATAACAAAATCTCTAAAGGGTTACGGGGTGTGATGGATAAATTGCCGCCATTTTATATTTGTAATTTTGCACATATGCGTTGTTTGTTTTTGATTTTGTTGACTGCATAGGATAGAAGGGTCAGTTGGGCACTGTCTGTGAAAAAAAAAAAACACCATGATGCAATTCACTCCCACGAAAATTTCAAAATGGCATACTGTAATGCTTGGCATTTGTGCCAGAAGCTCCAAAACACACATTTCAGGGTGTTTGGATGTCAATCTGTGGACAGTGCAGAGGATTCAGAAAATGTTGGGTAAGTCTAATGGTGATTATGAAGGTACGGCAGCTCGGATAACTCACTTTGATCATTCTGATGAGAAAAGAACTTCTGAATTTGTTGAAGTGGGCCTCAGACTCAACACTGAGGCCTATATCAAATGACTTGAGGAGGTAGTGCTGCCTTGAATGAAGAGTGTGGCTGCTGGAAGACCCATGCCACACAAGCAGGAGAACCCTGTCATGGCTGTCAGATAATTTTTGTGACTGCATCATCCCTTACATTTGACCACTTAACTCACCAGACTGCTATCCTCTTGTTTATTATGTTTGGGGAGCAGTTGAGCGAGAGACCCCCAAAAATCCTTGTAACAATAAAGATGAACTTTCGGCAAATATGTCTGTTAAAATGAAATGTCGGTGTTATTTTAATTTTTGTGTAATTTAGATGACAATTTATACATCACATCTTGTACATTTAAATGTTATGAAAAAACAAAAAAAAAAAAAAACAACCATAGTTTTTTTAAAAAAATATGCACACAAATATGAACTTTATTTCAGTGTTTCTATTCAACTATTTGTACAGGTTATTTAGTGAGAAACCTGTGCTTGGTGCATTTTGTGATTTCTTCAATGTTTCTTCTTCAATTGAGTATCGTCTTTCTCACATATTTTTGATGTTATTTAGGGTTGAGAAGTCTAATTCATATAACCAAGAAGTAGAAAATTGCAATGAAATTGATAAAGCCTTTTTAGCTATTGTAAAATAAAAAATGGTTAATATTTATTCATTTATTCAAATACTAATGCTCTATCGTTACTACTTCTACACGTATGTGAAAATACTTCATGGCATACTTAAGAGGATTGCGCAGCATGGTGGTTGAGAATCACAGTTCTATATGGATATCAGTTACCTCAGATATTTTTATTTTTATTTTAAGGGGAACATTGGGGGATGAAAATGTTTACATGATGAATGTGATTTCCAGTCATAGTGTATATTTTATCTTTTAAGTCAAGAAGGAAGTATTGTTATGGTGTTCTCTTGAAAAGGTGATTAGTGAAGAAAAGACATCAAAGTTCTCTCTTGCTGGTACTTACTTTTTGATGATGCTGTTTTGTTGATATTCTTAGTGAATAGCGAGTATTGGGTAAAAGTTCTCAAGTAGACTTGATCTTATTCGATGGTTTCTTTTTTCTACTCAACACTGCTAATTCCTCAACTGATAAAGCAGGATTTTCTTCAAGGTCTGCTTCAAGAAGCTTTTCATCAAACTCAACTGGACGTCTGGTTCAATCTTCCTCTTCAAGGGTGAAATCTCCACCTCTGAATTTTGCAAACCATCGGCGAGTTCTTTCATTCACACATTCCTCTCCATAAACTGAGTGAATGTTTCTAGCTGCTTCGGCTGCTGAGTTTCCTTTCTTGAACTCATAAAGCATTATGTGCCTCAAATGATTCTTGGGTACTTCCATGTTAGCAGGGTTTTTAATCAAATAAAATTTAATTTTATTGTTCTCTGAAATAAAATTTGATCAGTTTGAATGCATCTAAACATAAAAATAATGTTCAGCTCCATTAGACATTATAAAATACTCTTTAAATTTTGTTCATTTTAACAAAAAGTTGAAATTTGGACAGAACTTATGGGATGACCTGATATATATAATGTTTGTGTATATGTGTGTGTGTGTGTGTATATATATATATATATATATTATATGTGTGTATATGTATATCTACATATGTAATGTCTGTGTGTGTGTATATGTATGTATATCTATATATATAGTGTGAATCTGTTTGCAACAAATACTTTCTCTATTTGAATATTTCATCTTGAAAATACGCATCCTTTGTGGAAACCCCAATTTGTCCCATCCATGTGTCTCTTGGGAAATCTGAGTACATATTTGATAATCCTGTATCAAGTGGATGTTGCTACACATATCCTTCTTGTAGTGTTTCTCATATACAGCACACGATTCACTGCATTCAGCTTGGCTTATCAGAAACTATGCATAGGATGCACCTCCCTCTCCCATCTGTGTTTGTGTGAAATGTGTGTCTCCACTACTGTTTAATATATATTCCGTCTTTTTGTTTATCTGATTAATATCTGATAACCTTGCTGTCATTTTCTTAACTCCTATAACCTTATTTATATTGTGACTTCCATAAAAGTACAGATATAAAAGAGCTTCTTGATCTACATTAGGGATCTTCTGTTTTGTGACATGTACCTTCAGGATGTGCGCAATCATGGCTCTCCACAATTTCCTGTCTTTTGTAGCTTTTAGAAAATATTGTCTTTTTGATATCTCTCCTAATCCCTTTTCAGCCATCCATTTACACAAACAAGCTTGTTAGGTAGGTTATTTTCCTGTTTCTTAGGATTTTGTTTAGCTTTTGGAAGGGATATTTTACTATCCCAATGAACTTTGGCATTTCAGTGTCACATTTTCTATCCTCTGTTAAAATACTTCCTAGATATCCTGAAAAGTGCGTACATGCACAATTATAGGAAATGGATTAAATCCGACAGATTTCTTTTTACATTTGTTTAAACGTTATTTTTGAAATGGATACACATATTTAACTAGATGCTCTGTTTTTATTTATTTATTAAACAGTATATTTATTTACATCTGCTGGCTTGAATATTTGAAAAATGTTGTCAAAAAATATATGTCTTCAGGCAGGATTCAAACCTTCATCTCCTAGGGGAAACTATGATTAGACCTGAAGTGCTTTAGACCAACTTGGCCACATGACCTCCTGATCGAACAAAGCCTGAATAGTGCTTCTGAACACACATCTTTCTGATTTTTGAAATATACATATCTGCTCTGTTTTGTATCCCAGCATAAACATAGACAATTATTTTAGAAAAAGGATTAAATCTGACAGATCTTTAAAATTTATTTGTTTGTTATTTTTTAAATGGATACTCATATTTGAATAGATGCTTTGTTTTTATTTATTTTATTTACATCTACCAGCCTGAATATTTGAGAAATCTCGTTAGAAAAACATGCGTCCACCTGATTTGAACCTGCATCTCCTAGGGTAAACTGTCATTATATCTGATGTGCCTTAAACCAACTTGACCATGTAGGACCTTCTGATCAAACACAACAGATATTTATATTTTGATAATCAGGAAGATGATGTGTGTTCAAAAGCACTATTTGGGCTTAGTTTGATCAGAAGGTCCTACATGACCGAGTTGGTCTAAGATCTGATGACAGTTTCCCTCTGTGGGATGCAGGTTCGAATCCTGCCGGTGGATGTATATTTTTTCTAACAATATTTCTTGAATATTCAGGCCAGTAGATGTAAATAAATAAAAATACCCATTTGTTTAAAGAAATAAATTATATAATGAAATGGATAAGTTCGACAATTATTTGTCTTTTTCAAATAAATATTAGTGCTAAAGTACTACTCTCAGTTTTTGAAGTTGTGGATTTATTTGCTAAACTAAATTCTAGTTGATAAATGTTTAACTCTGACAGTGAAATGAAAGTCTTCAACCACTGTATTATAAATGACTCCTCAACAGGTGAAATTAAATTAGGCGTGTATCCTGAGCATACTGAAGATATTTTCTTATGCGAATGCTTTCAGGTAAAGGCTTCTTTCTTTTGCTTTTTTTTTATGCATGACATAGATTTATTAAAATCTATTAAAATGTTTTCTTCTTCATTTCAATGTTCTTTTCTCTTTTTACAGGTAAGTAACTGACTTTCACAGTGTTCCTTCTGGATGGTAAGAATTTTCACTTTTTATTCTGGAAATCTTTGTGATTTTAAATATTGAACTTTGCATGTACAAAATATTTTATAATGCAGAATGGATTTTTTTTTTTTTTTTTTTTTTTTTAAATCTTATTTTCTTTTGTGGTGTTGGTGCAGAAATTGTTCTCGGCTAATGATTATATAATAATTTTCTGGTTGGCTGACTCTATTATTCATTGATGACCTTAATAACATGTTGATTAATATAAAGATTTAGGATATTTAAAATTATTTTTTTTTCTTTTATTTCTTAATCCTTTTTTTCATAACTACCAGTGGAAATATTGATAAGATATATATATATATATATATATATATATATATATATATATATATATTTCAAGCTGTTAAATATTTGTTACATTTTTATTTAAAAACATTTGCAATTATTTTTGAAGTGAAGATTATAAACAAAGTTTTAGATATTTCTTCTATCAATCATGTTGCTTTTTGATAATAGAATTTTTAATTGCTATGCCACAATAGTAAAAATCAGAAGCAAACCTTTAATTATATGTTGGATATTATCATTTATGTCAGTTATTTTATGAAGCTAGAAAAAATAGCATAGAATATATTAAAAATCTTATAAGAGAAATTCACAAAGGTTTGATACCTAACCAGTACTTGCACAATTGAATGCCTTTATATTCTTGCTGCTGTTAACACAACGTTTTCTACCAAACTTTCTTCAGCTCTTGTCAGGTCCATTCTGTGAGGTTGGGGTGGGAGGGACTTTTTATCTTCAGGGTGGAGATTGACTCAAAATCATTTGATATACAGACAGGACCAATTGTTTGTTTTTTTTTGTTTTTTTTCCCCTATATTGAATACTGCAGGCTGAAGAATTGATCAGCCATCAAAATAACATATAAAAATGAAGTGGTTCATATGATGTCAAAGTTATTATAGACTAGATTTAATGGATTTTCTATTGGTGAGGAGGATGACATGTCATCCTATAGGACAAAAACAAAACCTGTCAGTTTCAATGAGCTTCTTGTAGGAGCCAATGTGCGCACACACACACACACACGGTCAGGATGGATCTAAAGTCTTGAATGGCAACCCTTCTAAAGATGGTGTTTTAATAGAAACACTTTGGGTACTTTGAATACAGAGTGCCTGAGTTAGGCATCAGGAAGAGCATCTGTCCTTGTAAAACCTTGTCTCAAATCATCATAACAAATCCCTTGTCAGGCAGGGATCACCTTGCTTTGTGCGAAATGAACCCTGTTCCTGCCTCACCCCCCCCACCAAAAAAACAAAAACAAAAAAAAAAACACACTGCTGTGTATGTGTTACTTGTAATATTGTTATACAATACCTATGGACTATAATGTGTACGTCCCAATCCTCATAAATCAAGGGGAATATACTGTCTGCGGGGATTTCACCACTAGCAGTGGATTACTTACTACACGGCGCTGGTGAATCTTGCAGGTTGTTAATGTTATAAAAATTACCATTCCATTTCCAATCTTTGTTTTGGTTATTCTTATTCTGTAACCTTTTCTAAGTTACAACAAATATATTGCAAGGTATTTAAAAAAAAAAAAAAAGAAATCATTTTAAATTTTACTACTTTTAAATATAGTCAAGTCTCACTTTTGTGCCAAGAGATTTTAATGAATTAGAAGTTGAAAAAGAATCTAAGAAGATAGTAAGAGAGATTTTATAAAAGACAAAAGATAGATTTTTTTGATTTTTTTTTTTTTAATGTAACATATATCAGATTTTATTGACATGTCATAATAAAAATCACTCTTATCACTAACAAGATGCCATCAATTCTTGCCTGTATTTGAAGTGCTTTGATCAATATATACAGTTTTCTGACACCTCAGTAAGTCTAGAAAGTATGCAGTCGATATGTTGATTAAAAATAAAGATGAGAAAAATAGTCCAAAGAAAATCACATCTTCAATTTACAAAATCCCGGCATTCAAAATAATCATCACCAAAATAAATGTGCCAGTTGTTTGGTGTAAACTCAGAAAAGCTTAAATGATCTCATGGTTGCAAGTAATTTTTAAAGCTTTCTACTATTTTTCCCAAATGCTATTGACTTGTTGTCCTATTGAAAGTCAACCATATTTAGCACCATTTTCTTGATTCAAGGACATTTGTAATCATGGATTTCTACATGATCCTTCACTTCCTGATGCAGCTGTTTCATCATATCATCCTTGAATGATTCAACTGTAATCGTTTGCCATTTCTTTCTGCCTCATTTCACACTAGATTTTCTCTTCTACACACCCAGGCACATGATCAAATGTTGATCAGGCAGCAATTTGTATTGATGTCTGACAACTGGTGTATTTACTTCAAAGTTACATCATTTTATTCTTACAATATTGGGTTGGACGCAAAGTTGTTGTATATTGTTGTTAATGCCGGAACTCCAACTCAATATATTGTATGAAGGAAATCTTTTGTAGCAAGTGAATGCTCTAATTGAACAAACAATTCAGTTTTCTGATATTATAAATTAAACATGTAATAAATTTGTAGATCATCACTTTAAAAATATAGCAATGAAAAATATAATTAAATGTAGTTTTATATCAATAAACACAAGCCTCGTGAAATGGAGTGACTCTTGCAGTGTCTCACTGATGTTGGTTCAAGGTAATGCTTTATCCATCATTGTGGCTGGCAGAGGATAGCAAAAAAAAAAAAAAGTTACTTTGTTCAAAATTTTTTCAGTAAATAATTTTTAATATTTAAAAAAAAAAAAAAAAAGTAAAATTAAAAAAATAAATAAAATAAATATTTCATGTTCCAGATAAAGTAATGTAAGTGATTGTGTCAGTTACTTTTTATAGAAATGGACCTGATGCAAAAAATACATATTCATTAGCACATGCCAGGTAAGGTTTATCATCTCTCAGTTGTGGCTCTGTCTTGAGGCAACTCAGTTGTGGCTCTGTCTTGAGGCAACTCAGTTGTGGCTCTGTCTTGAGGCAACTCAGTTGTGGCTCTGTCTTGAGGCAACTCAGTTGTGGCTCTGTCTTGAGGCAACTCAGTTGTGGCTCTGTCTTGAGGCAACTCAGTTGTGGCTCTGTCTTGAGGCAACTCAGTTGTGGCTCTGTCTTGAGGCAACTCAGTTGTGGCTCTGTCTTGAGGCAACTCAGTTGTGGCTCTGTCTTGAGGCAACTCAGTTGTGGCTCTGTCTTGAGGCAACTCAGTTGTGGCTCTGTCTTGAGGCAACTCAGTTGTGGCTCTGTCTTGAGGCAACTCAGTTGTGGCTCTGTCTTGAGGCAACTCAGTTGTGGCTCTGTCTTGAGGCAACTCAGTTGTGGCTCTGTCTTGAGGCAACTCAGTTGTGGCTCTGTCTTGAGGCAACTCAGTTGTGGCTCTGTCTTGAGGCAACTCAGTTGTGGCTCTGTCTTGAGGCAACTCAGTTGTGGCTCTGTCTTGAGGCAACTCAGTTGTGGCTCTGTCTTGAGGCAACTCAGTTGTGGCTCTGTCTTGAGGCAACTCAGTTGTGGCTCTGTCTTGAGGCAACTCAGTTGTGGCTCTGTCTTGAGGCAACTCAGTTGTGGCTCTGTCTTGAGGCAACTCAGTTGTGGCTCTGTATACACCTGGGGAAAATAAATACTGTGAGTTGTGCCCGGTCCTGGGAAATGGATGTCCGAGGCTGCACCCTCCTCCCCATTTGCACTAAAGTGAGGGATTGGTAGTCATACCGATACCAGCGCAACCAATGGTTGCGGGAGCTGGGCAATATTTGTTCTTGTCACTCGGTGTATGCACTTGAGTTCCCCATATTAAACCCAACCTTGTATCATGTCCTGTCTCAGTGGGGAGATCAGGGTAAATAACCATGCTCATTAATTTTCAGAAAATGGGATTTCAAAAGGGTTATGGTTGGGTTTTCAACAATATTTAAGAGATATTAAAATATTTTGCAATTGTAGAAATTTTACTACTTCAACTCTGAACCCTAACTATTGTTGAGTGTATATTTCTTAAAAAACACTTGTTCAATTCTACTAAATTGCTGTAACTTCCAGCAAACCTGAAACAAGGTCTACAAATCAGATAACTTAAAAGATCTATATGAAAATACTGATCCAAGTAACATCATAAATTTCATTAAAGAAATTGGACTCTACAAGAAAATAAAAAATAACAAAAAAACTGTTTATCAAATCTGCTTATTTACATTGTCTTGTAACCAATTTTTTAAGGAAAAATTATTACCAGTAATACATTTGACTCTTGACAAAATCCCCTATTACAAAATATGTCAATGAAACCTGATCTACAAAATAATTCCTTGCTTTATTCATATGAACCTATCTCAAAATTCTTGTTGGCATTAAATAACCCTTTGTGGTTGATATGCTGTTAAACTAAAATGAAACACAAACTTGTATTTCTATGAATGCATGGTTCTATTAATGCTCACTTAATATTTGATAAATTTTATGCCTGTATTCATTTTTGGGATGAGGACTTATCATTGTCCTTCCATTCAGACTAGTATTTTTCACATGTATCCTTCAACCTTTTTAATTTGGGAGACTTTGATTTAGAAAAAAGATATTCAAAATTTTCACCACTTGAGTAGACATTTGGTTTAAGGCATCAAACTTACATAAATTCTGTAGTGAATTTAATTCATTAAAAAAACGACAAAAAAAAAAATGCTTTGTTTTTATATATATAAAAAAAAAATCTCTGGTGGTTGTGAGTTCAATCTTAGAGTGGTAATATAGAAAAGTCATATACAGATGATCAGTAGAAGAAATGGACAAGCAACACAAAAATGAATTTTCTGCTTTTTATGCTTAGAGGATAAGAATAATCTACACTCAGTTAAATAAAGGATTTGATTAAAAATACTGATAAGTACTATAGATCTCTGAAGAAGGCAGGTTACAATGGTTGAAACGTCAGTATTACACTCAAGATAAATATAGTAGTCCAAATGTGAAGGCATCAAATAATTAGACTGAATGTATTTTACTTGTTGATTCCATAAAACTATTCTTGGCATTCTAATAATTGTTGAATTAAATATTTTATTTTGTTGCTAAATTTTTATAGCATAAATTCTATGCAATATTGTCAAAAACTGGTTAAGATTTTTGAGAATGTTTATAATGATTTTACAAAGTAGTTGCAGCGTTATTAATCTTTTTGGTAATAAATTTACATTTTTACTTGGGTTTCAACCTGTAATACAAAAGTTGTGTGAAATTAATTTCTCTGTCTTGGAAAATGAAAAACAAAAAAATAACTGCTAGTTTTCATGCAGATGAGATATAATGTTTTGAAATGTTAGCCCAATTGTTAGGTGTATATGTAAAAGTGAAAAATTTTCTAAGATACATTCTGAGATTATTATTTGTTTTTTTTTTGTTTTTTTTTTTTTTTTTTTTTTTTTGCTTCATATTGGAATTCAATAAATCAAAAATGCTTCCTTCCTTATATTATTTATAAATATTTTTCTTGAAGAATTTATCAAACTGAATTTATTCTCTCTTACCCTCTGAAAGAAAATTGTTTTTCTTGTCGTTATATTTGCATAATTCATTAATTGCCCTTTGGAATTAGATACAAAAAATTTTAAGTGTAACCAAAGAGTAATATTCTGCATCCATCACTACATATTTTATAATGCTTCTTTTTGTGTTAGAATTAATGTATTAAATGTCAACTTGATCAATTCAATCGACCAGTGCCAGGCATTTTATCAGGGAAAGATTATGAACAATATCTCCTTTTCTATTATTTAGACACATTTAGATTCATGATGCAAATTATTATTCATCTTTTTTTTTTATTTTAATTTTGTTTTTATATAAAATTCTGATTAGAAAGAAGGTAATCTGGATTCTACAAATTATTCAAACTAGTATCTTCATTTGTGTCTTAATAAAGCTTTTTAAATTTAACAGGCATATCATTGGCATTTATCACGTGTATTGCTTTGGTTAATTTTTCAGTCTCTTTCCTTTTCTCTTTGTTTACTCTTATTTTTTTCTCTTGTATCTGCCTTTTCTCTGTGCATTTGTCTCTCTTCCTTGCTTTTTCTCTTTTCCCTTGCTTTTTCTCTTTTCCCTTGCTTTTTCTCTTTTCCCTTGCTTTTTCTCTTTTCCCTTGCTTTTTCTCTTTTCCCTTGTTTTTTCTCTTTTCCCTTGCTTTTTCTCTTTTCCCTTGCTTTTTCTCTTTTCCCTTGCTTTTTCTCTTTTCTCTTGCTTTTTCTCTTCTTTCTTGCTTTTTCTCTTCTTTCTTGCTTTTTCTCTTCTTTCTTGCTTTTTCTCTTCTTTCTTGCTTTTTCTCTTCTTTCTTGCTTTTTCTCTTCTTTCTTGCTTTTTCTCTTCTTTCTTGCTTTTTCTCTTCTTTCTTGGTCTTTTAAAAAAAATTTTGTTTCAATTAGTACAATCCACATTTTGAAGTGTCAAAGATTCGTGCAGCTATGTAAATTTTTTCATGAGGATACTGGTCCAAATATTTAATGGTGGAGTGACTGTGTGAAAACTTTCATATGAATATATTGTTTCTTTTATCTATAGGTAGACAGTATTTTGCTCTGTTGATGGCAGCTAGAAACAGGTGAAACATTTGTTAAGTCTGAGTCATTTGAATATTTACTTAGTTTACATAGTAACATAAAAAAAAAAAATGAAACACTGAATTAAGCAAGTTTTTAATTTTTTTTTTTTTCTATTGAAACATAAACTTCTAGTCCTAACTAATATTGTTACTTGCTTGGAGGAAGGTGAATACAGTCTTTAATATAATTACTGACCAGTTCTAAAGTAACGCAGTTATAAAATTACATTTTCTAAATGGAATTAATTTTTTCTTTTTGAATTTGTTTTGATGATATCTGTATAGAAAAGGGTTATATTGTATACACTTAATATGCTCTACGTGTCATAGTTTTGCAAAGTAGATATTATTAAAAAACACATAGCATTTTTAGAGAAGGACTTTTCTACCATCACAATGAATTCTTTTTTAACCTAAAAGAATTTAATTGAAATATCTGCATAGTCAAATGTATTGAGCTTTTTCTCTAAAAGCAGTGATACTTCTACTTGGACACTTTATCTGCAAAAGGGAACCTCCCTGGACCACTTGAGCTCTGTCTAAAGGTAACTTACTTTGCTTCATCTGCTTTGTTAAGAATTCAATCAACTCATCTGACTCAGCTCTTTGTAAATGACTTGATAGAAGTCAGTGCAACAAAAGCTGAAATGGTGAGGGTCGTAGTTCAGCATTAACCTACTAGAAAACCCAGGCATTGTATGTGGGTGAATAGAATTGGAACAGAGAGAGAACTAAAGAATTAAATGACTTTGGATAACTCTTGGTCTCTCTTAAAGGGTGTTTAAGAATTGCAAATGATGGCAGTGATCACTGTAGACTTCCTATCGGCTCATAATGCTATAAGGACAGAGAGAGCAGTACAATTAGTGGTTCAATGCAATATTGCCATCTTTTACCTGTGGCTTATTATCTTGAATTTGCTATATTCTAAGAAATAGTGTAATCATTAGATATTAAATTTGGGAATTACATGTAATTAAACAAATTAATCTATGTTTCATATATATATATATATATATATGGTTGGATAGATGTGAGCTTGTGACCCTGGGTTTCACGCTTTAGCGTGAAACCCAGGGTCACAAGCTCACATCTATCTATCCAACCATATATGTTAGCTCTATCTCTGATATTGAGCGCTTTCTAATAAGTACCACACATATAATATATAAATAATTATACCTACATATATATATATATATATATATATATTTATTTATACACACACACACACACATATATATATATATATATATATATATATATATATATATATGTAGGAGCTCATACATGATCTATCGTCAAAGATGCTGGAGAAATGGTTGGTCACCTGTACTGCTTCAGTAAGTATCTGATTCCTCGGGCTATCCTCTACAAGTGCCAGATCAGTCCTAAAATGAAGTACTACTGCCATACATGGGCAGGAGCTGCCCAGTCTTCACATTTCAGCCTCAATAGAGTCCAAAAGCATCTCTGTGTCATGGGTGATGAATTTATTTTCATCCAGACAACCCCTTTCTCACAGGCAAAATGCTCTATCACTATTTCCACTGATCAGACAAACTACATTCCTTAGGTCCACCAGTTCTAACCTTTACGTATAAGACCCACCGTGCTACAGACATTGTAGTGAACCAACTTCATTCCCATCATATTTCATTTTTGAGATGTAAGTTCCAGTTGAGCAGCTTCTCCCTGCAAATTGCTGATCTTTGTAATCATCTCCCCAAAAGGTAAAATGGTGTTTACCTGATCACTAAAATCAAGTCTTGGATTAACTGTTATCTTCACCCACATATCCATATAAACTATATTGCTTATTCTGTAACCCTCTACTTTGAGTGGTTGCCAGGCCTTGTAACCATATATATATATATATATATATATATATATATATTACTGATGATTGTCATCATCAAAAGATGAGAACAAAGCTCAGAAAATGACATTTTGTGAGCAAGGATATTGAAAAAGTTGCAAGAATTTTGTATAGACTTGCTGTCACTTTATCACTAGATACTGTGTGTGTGAAGATGCAAAACAATTTTCCCAGACCACTGAATGATAGTTTTTTTTTTTTTTTTTTTTTAAGATCTTCATATATCATTGTATTTGAACCATATAATTTTTTAATTTTTTTGTAAATTTTAGTAAATTTGCACTGAGAAACTTGTCTCACAGTAATTTGTTCAGGGTGTGGGTGAGCTAACCAGGTGTTCTACCTAACTGAATATTTATCTGTAACTGTAATGAAAGACCTTTGTCTTTCTGTGTGTGTTTGTATTTTTCCTCAGATAACAACTTCATAATTCTTATGCCTTCTCTTTAATATCCCCCACCCCCATTGGTTTAATTAAATCATAAAAATGGAATACGTGACATTTCATTGGCCTTCAATTATGAAATAATTTATCAATTCATATCCAATGAAATCAAAATTGAAACAAATTATCCTTACTTTCTATAAAAAAAATTAAATTTTTTGCCTCTTTTTTTTTAATTTTTTATTTTAAAGCATTACTCGGGTACAATAGCCAAATGAAGCGATTCTGAATGCTGACAATGACCCGATGGTAATGATCTGCCTGTTTTTGACACTGCCACTGCACATTTTCTTGGATGTAGTACAATAGTACAGAGTGCACAGTAAAAAAAAAAAAAAGTAGTAAATTCAGAAAGAAGTGAAACTTCCATTGAAAATTGGTGACAACTGATGCGAATGAAAAATTCAGGAAGACTGTCAATCCCCACATCGGATATTCTTTGAAAAGTACGATAACTTGATGCTTGAAATCAGTTAGTTGTTTAGCCATATAAGAAGGGCAAAATGAAAGACGACAATTGTCTGCAAATAATCTTTAAATGACCAGTCACAACATCAAGCATCAGAGTTAAGTATTTATATGCGAGTTGAATGATTATTCAAGGGCATGAATATTCAAAAAATTTATTCAAGGTCAATTATTCCTGAAAGATAAAACTTGTAATAAATTTGCCACTTTTTTTATTGGCCACTCTGTAGTTTTCTTGCATTCTTGCAAGAAGAAAAAAAAAAAAAGAGGCATAGTAATGACTCAGGGTACAAGACTATTAAGTCACCTATACTAGTTGAGAAAATAATTCAAGATAAAAATGAACAAATTTAATAAGTGACAATCTGAGGTATTTCTTTCAAAATTATTTGTGTAGTCTTGAAAAGAACTGTTTGTGAGGAATCCAGACCATTTCTTTGTGCTTGTGGGCATCCAAGACCTGACAATGAGAGGTTGTCTTTGTTGGACCCATAGAACCGATTGAATTCTTTCTCTGTTAGGTTGGGGTACAGATCTGTTCTAGTAGCTATCATTGGTAAGATTGTTTTTGTCGTCATTCTTTTCTTGTGGTACCTCTGTTGACACCCATTTCTGTATGAATTCCTCAGTGCCATTGAGCTTATTCGTGATGCTGCATTTCTTGAAGGTTTTGACAATGATAGTGTTGTCAATGATTCACTTGCAGATTTCTTCAAACTCTGTTTTTCTAATTCTGTCTCCCAATGTGTAGGCATGATTTATTTCCCTTTATTTGTAATATGCCACGAGATAGATATTATCTCTCCGGTAAACAAATAAATCCAATTTGACCCAATTTTGTCCATTTCGAATCCTGGTAAAAATGGAATCGAGTTCTAAACTAAAGTATAAGATGCTTTTGGACAAGATTTTGCTTGAAAAAAAAAAACCTGTGTCATATATATACAAGATTATGGAAACTATATTTTGTTTTTAAAAAAATGTTTTTTTTTGCATTATTTGTACATGCAAATTCTCTTTTTCTCCTTTTCTTTTTCATTTTCTCTTTTTCATTTTCTCTTTTTCATTTTTGTTTTCACTTTTTCTCGTTCTTTCTCTTTCTTTCTTTGACATTTTCTCTTTCTTTCTTTGACATTTTCTCTTTCTCTTTCTCGTTTCTCTTTCTCGTTTCTCTTTCTCGTTTCTCTTTCTCGTTTCTCTTTCTCTTTCTCGTTTCTCTTTCTTTCTCATCTCTTTCCTTTCCTCTTTCTTCTCCTCTTTCTCATCTCTTTCCTTTCCTCTTTCTTCTCTTCTTTCTCACCTCTTTCCTTTCCTCTTTCTTCTCTTCTTTCTCATCTCTTTCCTTTCCTCTTTCTTCTCTTCTTTCTCATCTCTTTCCTTTCCTCTTTCTTCTCCTCTTTCTCATCTCTTTCCTTTCCTCTTTCTTCTCTTCTTTCTCATCTCTTTCCTTTCCTCTTTCTTCTCTTCTTTCTCATCTCTTTCCTTTCCTCTTTCTTCTCTTCTTTCTCATCTCTTTCCTTTCCTCTTTCTTCTCTTCTTTCTCATCTCTTTCCTTTCCTCTTTCTTCTCTTCTTTCTCATCTCTTTCCTTTCCTCTTTCTTCTCTTCTTTCTCATCTCTTTCCTTTCCTCTTTCTTCTCTTCTTTCTCATCTCTTTCCTTTCCTCTTTCTTCTCTTCTTTCTCTTTTACTTTTTCTTCCTTTTTTTCTTTCCCCCCTTTTTATTTTTCAAGTAATTACTAATCAGACTTCACTTGATAAATAAATAATGCAGTAAATTATTTTTTGTTAATTCTTTTGATCCTAAGCAATAGAAAGACAAAGAATTTGTTGTAAAGAGATATATTTCCTATATTTTATATCTTCTTTATGATCACTGCTTACTTATTGTATATTTTAACACATATATGTGGACAACACCCAGCAGCAACAGTCTGTTTCAAGCTTAAATGCAATCTTCGGGCTATGGCTGATGGCCTGAAGATTGTGTGTAAGCATGAAACAGACTGTCGCCTCCGGGTGTTGACCTCTATTTCCACTTTTATATTTACATACACTTTATCCCTGATAGTGAGCACATTAACCTATGAATATAGCATACCTTAAAACTATATTTTTATCATATATAATATATACATAGTGTGACTAGAGTAATTGTCATTAATGGTATTTTAGACATAAAACTGGTAAATCCTATGCAATGCAATATTGAAATTCCTTTGTTTCAGGGGTGGAGGGAGTGCAGGTTATAAACCAGTGAATATAGTATTTAATATTTAGAATAGAATTCAGAAGAACTAAGAAGGCATTTTTTTCTGGTAATATTCCAGTATTCTTCAAATTATATTGACGAATAATTTTGGTTTATCTTATTCCGTTGATGTAAATAAGAAATTTAGATTATTAAAGATCTGATTTCTCTGTGACATTATTGGCTCGTCAGCTTACATTTGTAATAGTGCATAGTGGTTAACAAAAGAGACCAACTAAGACGTAGGCTACATGTAGGGAATGTGAAAATTAAACGTGTGGAAATTCAGTTAGTGTGACCTGGAAATTCGGGGGCACAGAGGAACGATGACACTTTTCAGGAACTAAAAGTAAAGGATAACAAAAATAACATTAGAAATGAAGAAAAGTACTGAATTGGTATATAATGTCTACCTTCCTATATGGCAGTGAAAGGTGGACTGTTTTATCACAAGGCACATAATTTTTATTGATGCATATTGAGAATCTCATAAGGCAGAGCATGTGACAAACAAGGAAATTCTAAGGAAAACTAAAAATTAGAAAGAGCCAGCTGAATTTATTTTTTTTGGGGGGGGGATACATAATGAAGGGTAAAAGGCTTGGAGAATTTAACACGCACAGATTGTATCAAAAGGCAAGAGAAGCAAAAAAAAAAAAAACAAAGCAATAATCTACTTGACAAGTTTGGGCAAATGGAGGAACAAATATCACAATAAGAAAGAGCTGGACTCAAAGTAGAAAGTATTGCTGAGAGCAACAAAAGAAAGGAAGCTGTAGAGATCCATAGTCACCCATATCCTGAAGGGACATAGTTCATAAGCACAATATTGATAGATTTTTTTTGTATACCCATGAAATCTTAATTTCTCCCAAATTGCAAATCACTGTTTGCTAACAAATGTCAAATAATTACATTTAACATTTAAAACTTGACATCTTATACTCATTAAAAATGATCAACTTGATGAAATTCTTTGTGTAGGGGTCTTTCTTTGTTCCCAAAGTTCTTGTGAACTCCTGCTTGGTGATTGTTTGGTAAGAACATTGAGTACAAATCAGTTAAAACAATGACTGGAATCAAGACAGCAAATTTGCTTCCTTCAAAAAAGTCTCGAACATGCTTATTTATTTGGCAACTAATGGTTTGTAATTGGCACCTAGAGTTTTCTTTTCCTCATTCTTGGGGAAATCTGTTCCTGTTAGCTTGAGCGTATTTCTACAATTTGAAAGAAACAAAAATGATTCCAGCATTTTGCTAAATGAACCAAACTTTTTCTCAGCCTGAAAATGTCTACTATTTGTTCTTAGTTACTTTAGAGGCGTAACAAGCAATATCAATGCTTAAAGAATCAAATGAAGAGATAAAAGCTTTTGTTCAATTTGAATGGGTGGGTTGATGAATTTTCTTCAGAAATGTGTGGTTTAAACATGCATTACTTTGATTACTAACCAGATCAACATTCTTGTCCCTGTGTTAGTTTAATGTTTGTAAAATAATATAAAATAATTATAATAGAAAAAATTATAAAATACTTTTTGGGCTAACATTTTCTCCTGACATAAGTGGAAAGATCAATCAATTGTTAGTTCTGCTGCTAAGAAAGTTGGTTCACTATATTATGCTAGATAATTTTTCATGTCAGAATCTATTTTACACACATTTGTAAAAGTACCGTTTGTCCATGCAGTGAATATTGCTGCCACATCTGGTCTGGTTTTTGCGCTATGTATTTAGAGATTCTTGATAAAATACAAAGAAGAATCTGCATTGTTATTGGTCATCTTAGCTTCAGTCACTTTCTCATTGCTGTAATGTAGCCTACCTTTTCTATGAATTTTTTCATGGTAATTGTTCTGATGAACTTACCTCTTTGGTACTTTGTGAATTTAAGTCAGTACTAGATTGGTAGCTAGGTCTCATTTCATAGTTTAAATAGTTAGATGTAACCCGAAGTTCTATGCTAACAGTTTTTCTCACACTTTTGACTTGTAGAACTCTCTTCCAGTTTCTTGCTTTCCATTCAACTTTGATCTTCAAAAATTTAAATACAATGTCAATCCTTATCTTCTATCTTCTTAATTCCAGTTCTTTTATTGTTCTCTCCCCTTAATGTTTTTCTTTTTCTCATATTCTTTCACACTCAGTAACCCATTGTGTGTTAGTGGCTTTATTGTCTTGCTTGGGGTGAAATGACAAAAAAAAAAAAAATTACTACTAATAATTACACTATTCAAATGTAGTCAATTTTGAACTGCTTAAATGAGGATCAAATTTCAAAATATTACTTTCTGCTCTGGGTTAGGCAAATATCTTTTTTGTGTTAAAATAGATCCTCTTATGTAGGCTATCTAGAATGTATCTAGCGATTTTGAATATTTCTGGTTGTGTGGTCTTGATGTAATGTGGCAGCCAATCAAGAGATTGTGTGTATGTGTAGACACTTTTCTTGTAAGGTCACTCAGTTAGCAGAGTGCAGATCATTGTATAATCTTGTTTATGTGATGATCACTGACTACATTCATAATGATTCTTTAGGTCTTATCCTGGGTTTTGGGGTAAAAAAAAAATACCACCAAGCTTTGTCAAACCCTACTCCTCCACCAGTCCTGATTTGACTTCCTGTGACTCGGCATTGAAACGTTATGGATAAGATTAAGGAGAATGTGATGAAGCTACTGATGGTAATCCCAAAAGAAAATTTTGCCATCTGTTGAAAAGTGGAAGTGATGCTGCGATAAATGTGTGAGATCCCAAGGGGACTGATTTAAAGATTGCTAAGGCATCATTACTGATTTCTTACATGATAAATATAGTAAACTGAATACAATTGTGATAATGTTGCCTTTAGTCCAGTATTATGTAATGCTTGTTTTTGGAAAAACAGGAAAATCACTAGTGCAATTAGTTCATCTGAGGAGATTTGTGACCGCATTCTTATATAAGAATAGTTGAAGGAGTAGGCAACCTTTGCATCTTCAGAAACTATTTTATTGTATGTCTACCTTGTCAATAACTGAATATGACCTTTTTAGAAGTTAGGCATCTTCATCCTGAAAATTGATATTGATCAAAAAAACAAATACCTTTTCATGCTGTTAAAATTTAAATCTAGAAAAATTTGTACTTGTTTAATGTTAAGCTCTGTGTGTAGCTTTTGTCTATCCCTCTTAGATTTCTAGCCTACATCATTTGATGAATGTTATACGGAGATGTACATGGTGTTTTCAAAATGTATCTGATCTTTTGGGCATTAAAAAAAAAATCAATTTTGCATATTTCACAAATTTTATTTACTCACCTTCAAAATACTCCCCTTCGGAGATCACACACTTCTGCAGGCGGTTCTGTCACTGCTGGTAACACCTCTGGAACACCTTCCATGGAATGCTATTGCGCTCCACCATTGCTTTTCTCATAATTTCCTCTCACAACTCAAATCACTTCCCTTCCAGTGTGGTTTTCAGATTGCAGAAGAGCCAGAAGTCGCATGGTACCAAGTTGGGAGAGTATGAAGCCTGTCAAATAAGTGGTGTATTGTTCTTTACCAGGAAAGCTTGAATTATGTGGGCAGAATGAGTGGGTGCAATTTTTCCTACACACTCTGCATGCACAAATCTTCCATTAAAATGGAATACACTAATCCTCCACTTATTCCCACCTTGCGAGAAAGTTTTTTGATTGTTACATGGCAGTCTTCCATGAATATTTAAAGAACCTTCTCAATTGGCTCCTTGTTTCGACTTGTGGATGGCTTACTTGAATGTGCCTCACTGTCCACTGAGGTGTAACCATATTTGAAGCAGTTGTACCACTCCTTGATCTGAATTTTGCCCATAGTATCATTGCCAAAGGCCTGCTGAATCTTCTGGATGGTCTGAGCTAGACTATCACCAAACTTTTGGCAAAACTTGATGCAATATCTCTGATATGTTTGGTCATCTTGTTTTAAAGGTGCAACAGCTGGGAACTGATGTGGCCTACAAGTGCAAAAATTTTCAGCCACGTGCAAGAAGGGTGGCTTCACCTCCCACCTAAAGGATTTTGGCCACACTTCATTAGTTTTGGTGGGAGAAACAAAAAATCGGGTACTTTTTGGACATACCTTATATATTGAGTAAATCACCATCTTTTGTGTTTATATATATATATATATATATATATATATATATATATATATATATAGTTCCAGTCTATTCTGAATATTTATGTTTTAAGAAGAGGCTGCTCAAGTGCTTTATTATTGATTCTACATCTTGCTACGATTTTTTTTTTTTTTTTTTTTTTCTATCTCTGCTGCATGAATTGTATGTTCTGTATTGTCTCGATTAAAATTCTTTTAGCTGCTGGCAACATAACCAAAAATATTTAAGATTTTGATGGATGTCCATCTTTTTTTTTCTCAAATGTCATCTTCAGTTCTTTATCATTCGCAAATAATTATTTACTGAAGTGAGGAATATATTTGTGATGACCATTTATCTGTGCGATAAAAAGGGGTTGATAAACTTGTGAGTGAAGAAAGCGGTTGTGTCTCTTGTCTGAAGAGATTGGAAGTAAAGCAAAATAATTTTAATTTATTATCACAAAAGAGTGTGGAGTATCAATTATGCCAACAGATTTATTTTATGTATATTTCAGATTAATGAAATGAAACAATTTTGTGGACATTAATTTTAATTAATATCTGAAATGTAATTCAGCCATTCAAGCTGATATAAGGTGGGGTTAGAATGTTCACAGCATTTAATAGAAATGCATGTGCAGCTAATGCCTACTGAGTCAGTCTGTCACTATTTTTGATACCAAATATTCGTTCTCTTGTGAGATTTTGTAACAAAGTATTGGAATGGCTCTGCAATATTTACAATGATTGACAAATCTGAGCAATATGCCTGTATCTAATGTTGCCTAAATCTTGGCAAATCTGTTCCTGAGACCCTTGAAATACTTTCCTCAGACTTTGGGGAATTTTTTTTTTTCTTTTTCTAGATTGAATACATATTTTTGAATGGTATATGCATTTCAAAGCTGTATGAATGTCAATTCATCAGCAAAATGACAAAAAATGTGGAAAGAAAATTGTGAAACTCATCCATCAGCTCTCTTATATGAATGGAATCAGTTATGGAATATGCCAGTAGATTCTCCAGAAAATCCTGAAAATGTTGGATAGCTTTTGAGGTGTGGAAGAGTTACTAGAATTACTTTATATGTTCTCAAGGGAACTATTTAATTTTTTTTTTTTTTTTTTTTTTTTTTTTTTGTCATTATCATTCGAAGGCTGATCTGAGGAACTTTCTGATACCTCCTTATGTGCTTGTTCAGATGCTTATCAACTGAATCACAATGCCATAATATAATAATGTGCTTGTGTAACATAGCACTTTTCAATCTTATGATCTAATTCATTCCAGATGATTTTTATTTTGTCATTATTGACAGTAAATACAGCATCCATCAGGCATTTCTTAATTTCTTTACAGTCAATAGATGTAAGAAGGCAGGGCTCATTTTTATTTTTTTTATTTTTTTATACTGGGCTAGTGTAATTTTCCATTTTCAACATTAACTTTATTGAGCTTCAAAATTCCAGTACTTTTTCACAGGCTTTCAGGAGAATTAAATTTTATACAGTAAAAAAATTGTGTAAAGATTGAAATAAATGGTTCCCTAAAGATGTGATACATGGGGAAATATTGTTAATGAGTGAAAACTTCCAATCCATGCTGTAAAAGTTTTTGCTTGATTACTAATGAAACATGTAGTTTAGTATTATTCTGATAAAATATTATGCCATTTCACTTAATTATTTCTGGCTCATCATCATCCTCCTCCTCCTTTGACCACCCTATGGTTGGTCAGAACTCCATTGACAATCTGTTTCCACACTGTTTGGTCATGCATTGCTGTTCCCAGATCCCCAATGTCCAACCCTTAGTCCTGACCTATGGTATCTGGGGAAAATCAATTTTCATGAGAAGACACTTCCAGAACGATGCCATAGGAGTAAGAATGAGATGATTTCCCTGTCCACTTGGTTGCTTTTCTTTGATTACTGATTTGAATTGGTATTATTAAGAACAGTGCTTATATATATATATATATATATATATATATATATATATATATATATATATATATATATATATATATATATATATATATAACACCAAAGAAGGTTACTGAATGAAGAATGTGATATGAACATAATAGCAGGAAATGAAAATTATGAGCATATAGAGGATAGATAATAGCTGACCTTTGACTTGAAGAGGTTAAGATCATTGTTTTGCTAAGCATCCGAACTGGAAAACTGGAATTGGTTTCATAAAGTAGTACTTCTTCAGAAGATGCTGTCTTGGTGGAACATTCCTCTTGCCAATGGAATGCATAGAGAATGTGGGTAATTCAACTCTATGGACATAGTAAGGTGTCTCTTGGCTGTAAAGGTTTGAACTGAGGACACTAAAGAATGTAGGTCATCTTACCAGGGAAGTAGCAATAGGTATGTGGCACTGTGAGAAAGGGGCTGTAGTGTGGAAAAATCAGTCATTCCCCAAAAGACAGCAGAAATGCTGTGAGGATTGAACAGCTGCAACCCAGATATGCCAGCAATTCTCCATTTTTGATCTGATCTGACTTGTAAAAAATAAATCATGGTAAAAAGAGTCAAAAATTTTCTGGAGTGGCACAAGAAATCAACCCTTTTTCCAGCATAAATTATTTGGTTATTTGGAAGGAGTTTGTAATAGACAACATTTTTTCCAATTCCACTAGATACATAGCGTTACCATTTTTGGTATGGTTTGTGATAGCCTATATAATCTCCCTCACCACCATGATCTTTTATTCTACACTGTTATAATGTATCCACATTTAATCAACTGTCACAATTTATTTTAATGCTGAAATATTTTCATTAACTTAAAGTAATAAATCATACATGGAAATAGATTTCTTTTAGGGACATTATTAAACGAGAAATCTCTATCATGAAACTTGCTAACCATTTTTATATACTCAATCAATTACAGAACCTTTTCCTTAAACAGAATGTCCATTGATATTTTTTTTATTTTTTATTTTTGCATTTCAACTGCATTCTATCTTTCTCAAATATAAGAAAAATATAAAGTCAAAATATTGCTTCTTTCTATCTTTATTGTTAGAATTATGACACTTTTTATGCTTAGCTGTCATCACAAAAGTGATCTTTTTGAGTGAAGTTAAAGCAAAATATTCTCATACCATATAATGACAAATACAGAATTCAATTTCTGGCCAGTTGCATATTCCTTCAAGAAAAATAATTAGATGCTGTGTAATAAATATTTAAATGTGATTACATCTTTTGGAATTACCCAATATAACATCTTTGTCAGAAGTTGATAATTACATAGAAATATTTCTATAGTGTTTAATTTCATAGATGCATAAAATTATACAAAAATTGCAGTTGCTATTAGTTGACTTGAATTCACAAGCAGTAAGTGGCTAAGTTAGTTCAAACTGTATTGAATTTTAGGAAACTGTTGGTCAAATTAGCTTGTTTTGCCTTCATATTAGCCATTACCCAGATATATCTGTTGTTCTGTCTTTTAGATTCATATAACTTGATCAGTTAACAGTAAAATGATTCTCCTGTGCTTCCTAATATCACAGTAAAGTTTTAAGGGTAAAAGTCAATAGAAATAGAAATATTAAAATAAATAGTTCAAGTGTCAACCATGTCTGGTATAGGGCCTTGGTAAGTAGGTGAGCATCCAACGAAGATTAAGTTTACAATAAATATCATGCAAAACTAACCATTTCTCAACTTCATGCATCCTGAATCAAGGACATTTAGTTATCTCAAGATAATAGGACTTTAATAAAAAGATAAAGAAATCTTTTGGATAGCGTGTTACATTTTCATCTAGAATGATTTTGTTATTTAATTAAAGCCACACCTCAGTCTCAGTTACATACTGACTTTTACAGTCATACAAATATTTACATAGATTGGTTGAAGGTCACTACAGAAGAGCACCGCATGAGGATCAAACTCGCTAGTAAAAGTTTGCCATTGTACCATGACAAACAAATGCAACATTGAGGTTGCTGTGACATTGATATATCTCTTAATGGTGATAAATATTGGTTTTGCAAAATGATATAATAACAATAAAAATACTTCCCAATTTAGATGGAATATTATTGAACCTTCAATTTTTGGGGAGGATATTTTTATTACAAAATTTAAGTAATCTTCAGTCTGGCAGCAATATAAATTGGTTTTGGATAATTCCTTCAATTTGAAATGAATATCTTATTTCAAGAAGCTTGAAAGAGTTCAATTTTTACTGTTAGTGACAAAAGTAAAATACTGTATTTTATTCTGGAGAAAAATAATTCAAATGTCCCCAATTAGATTTGAACCCACTTTCAACCTTAGCATTTTGATCATTTTATAGTTTACACTTCATATCTTGTTTTTTTTTTTGGGGGGGAAGGCAAGCTGTAATTCCCTTTCATTTTATTTTTACCCTTTGTCTCGCTCTGTTTTTTTATTATTTGAACTTAAATCAGTTTTCTCATGCCACAATTTAATTCACAACTGAATTTGTTGGTGACATTATTATTATTATTATTATTATTATTATATATTATGTTTCCTGCTTTGTATCCTGCGTAATCAGGTCCAAACTATGGCTCTTAGGCCCTATAGGAGAGTTGTCATTTAGTTGATAGCACTTTTCTTAGTATATGGGATGTTCCTAGTAGTGCAATCTTCTGGGCAACGTGTATGTTGATGTTACCTGGGGTACTGTTAGTAAAATTATCCTTTCCTTTTCTCACAAGTCACAGATCTCCAATTACTATTGGGACAGTCAGTTTTCATTCTCCCATGTCCTGTTAATCTCAAGGTCCTTCTATTTGGACAGTTTCTCAATAATTTTCATGGAGGTGTTTCCCTCAAATGGTGCTGCTATATCAATAAGCATACACTTCCTGAATTTCTTGTCTTTTATGATAATAATAATTCTGTTGGCTTTTATTTCCCTGTCAGTTCAAATTGGTATGTCTCAGAGGATTATTATGTTATTTTGGGTAAATGTGTCTGATTGGTGCTCATACCATCTTGTAGTGGTCTTGATTTTGTGCTTCCTGCATATCTTCCAGTGCACTACCTTACGTCTGTGGGCCTATTCATATAGGCATATTAAGCTGTGTCTTGAAGAGTGCAGCTTCTTTATTGATGGAGTGGATTTGGTGTTTTACTACTTGTAGGAGAGTGTCATTGTTTTTTGTGAGGTATGCTTCCAGTCCAATTGTTGTAGTTTTTAGAGTTAGTTCAAGTTAGATTAAACCTTGGCCTCCTTAAAGCTCTTGGTACATACAGCCTATCAATATTTGATTTTAGATGGTGCATCCTCATTTGGGTGAGCATTTTTTTCTGGTCTTAGCATCTAATCTTTTAATGTCATTCAAATTCCATTTAATAATGTTGAAAATGTATGTTACTATGGGTATAGCTAAGGTTGATAGCCTTCATTTTATTGGCACTATTAAGTTCACTTTCTAGTATCAAACATACTCTTCTATAATATTCTTTCCTGATCTTTTTTCTTCATAATTGAATGTTGTATTCCATCTCCTTCATTAATTCCTAAATATTTGTATGTACCATCTTGGTGCAGTTCCTTAATCTTATTATTGATATCAAGGTCTAAATCCATAGTTTTCGTTAGTTTACAGCCTTTGAAGGTGGCTTTTGCAAATTTATTGATTCCAAACTCTGTCCTTATGTCTTTGCTGAAGGTTTTCAGATCATCAATAAAGAATAGACGATTGTTTGCCATTCAGTGAATTGTATCTGTAGCTACTGTTGTTCAATAGGCAGCTGAGTGTCACTAATGCAAGGCAGAAGATTATTGGTGACAATGAATCTCCTTAGAAGATCCCACTTTGGATATTGATTGGTCTCGATGTTAATGACCCGTTTGTTTGGTTTAGGTTTAGTGTGCTCTTCCAGTTTTGTATGCTGTCTGTTATGCATTTGACCATTGTGGGGGCATATTCTCTATATTTTTAGGCTCTTCTTTATCTATGAGTGTGGTACACTGTTGAATGCCTTTCTGTAGTCGATACATGCTATTGATAATTTTCTTTCCCTTGTTTTCACCTCTTCCAATATTGTTCTATTGATAATCAGGTGATCCTTGCATCCGTAACTTCCTCTTTTACATCCTTTCTGTTCTGCTTGGAGTAAATTGTTTTTCTCAAGGAAGTTATATGTCCTCTTGGTTATGATAGATGTGAGGATCTTGTATATTGTTGGTAGGCAAATGGTGGGCCTCTAGTTCTTTGGGTTTTGCATCTGTCTTTGGGGGTAGGTCTGTTACACCCTACATGAGCCATTTGGGGCATTGTTCTGGTATTTTGATTATATCATTGTATGTATGCCCATGCAAGGATTTGGTGCATATTAGATTTGTTTTTTTATCTAAAAATTGGCTATTTGGTTTTATTCCTGGTGCTTTCCAGTTTATGGTTTTGCAGATGGCAGCAGTTGTCTCGGTAATATTGATATCCATCCATTTTTGGCACTCTATATGTGTGTGTTGTTGCTTGATCTTTCTGTAACTCTTTCATTGTGCATTTTGCAGTTTTTCCACATCTTATACCAGAACTCCTTGACTTCCTGCATATTAGGTGGGGTCATTTATCTCTATTTTATTTTTTCTCAGTTTTCAATATAGTTTCTTGGCATCTTCTTTGAAGATCTTGTTTTGTCACAAAAATCTGTTTCTTTTTTCATAATGCCTCTTTAACTTTTGGTTGGTCAGTCTTACTCTTTATGTCAAGGTTTCATTTCAGTTGTCTCCTTTTTATTTCTTTCATTTTGGAGCTTTAGTCTACTTCACTTAACAGTGACAATTGTCCTCATAGTTTATTTATATTGGTTTTCTAACCTGTCTTTCTAGACTGGCGTTTTTCTTCTTCATTTATGTTGTTTTTACTTTTTCACTTAATCTTTCCGTGTTAGTTACCGAGACTGCATATATAAGATGATGAATTTCTGTCAGGTTCATCAGTCTTTCCATTTCATCCCTTATTTTTCTAATTGCTTGGTTAGCAAAGTTGATGGTTTCTTTCACTTGACAGTTATTTTTTTCTTTTGGAATTGTTGGCCTTTCCTTGAGAGAAATTTCTTTGACATTCTCCCATTTATGTCATGTTTTTTGTCATCACTGTTTCTCTCTCATATTCATCATTATCTTCCTCTATTTGCTTGTGTACTTCAAAGGGATTATTACAACTAGTTTCTATTTGTTCATCTGCATGTGTTTCCTCAGGGTTGTTGGCATTTGACCTCACAATGTTAACGTTTAATCTATTTTTGATGTTTTCCCAGCTGCTTTTAAGTTCTATGTCAGGTAATATTATTTTTTCTTGATTTTGTCATGCTTGACATTAACTAGTTTGTTGGCATCGATGTTTAGTCTGTTTCAGGGATGTTTTGCTCGCTAGATATTATTGGCAGCTTTTGTCGTCGTTGCCATTGTCCAATTTATTGTAGCCATGTAAAATGCTATCATTACTTCAATATACTCTTCTCTAGACCATTTATTTATTGTTCTTTTTGTGGGATTTTCTTTCAATGAATATAGAGGGTCTCTCTGTGGATTGACCTCAACATGGTTTTCCTCTAGTTCTTGTTTGTTCCAGTTGCAGACTTTTTGATCATAGTGTGGTTCCTCACTGAGGATCACAGTCCTTGTTGACCTGTGTGTCAACCAATGCATTTTAGCAATATTGGGATCTGTTTTGAAGGTGTGGAGGCCATCAAGAGGGTTGTAATGACAGAGCTGAGGGCATCCAAGAAGAATCCTTCCAGCAGTATTATAGGAGCATGGCAGAGAAACATGGAAAAGTGCATTAGGCTCAAGGGGGATTTCTTTGAAGGGAAAAAACTATGTAGTTTATTGTTTGGAATTGAATTAAATTGTTTGTGATCCGAGTTCCATTACTTTGCAGACAGACCTTGTATGAATTGTAAAAAAAAAAAATCATGCTTATAGTATTTCTGACATCTTGGATAGATTTCTCTCTATGCAATGACCACAATTACATTTTTCCCCCTGACTGCATGGCACTTTATCTGTTTATATCTTCTGATAGAAAAAAAAAACTTGCAGTCTCTAGTTGAGACCAACTCATAATATAAATAAAGCAAACATCAACATCATCATGTGACTATTTGTTTATGTGTAATAATTCTTTTTGATAATGGAGGTTGTGTATCATGCACGTAAGACTATAAAATGAATATAAGACACAGAGCTACTATTTACAGGAGTTTGTTACTAAGTAAATGCACTATGCTTTTGATTAATACTTTCCAGATTTAAAAATAACAAATATCTTGAGATATGTAAAATTTTCTTCTTTTAAGTTGTAGAACTTTTTTTTTAATATAAGTGGAGAGTCTCTCCACATGTCATGAAAAGGAAATGCATGTACACTAACCAATACAAATTTATATATCTATTTTGTTCGCATATGTGGCATTAATGTAAGGAATATATATATATATATATATATATATATATATATATATATCTGTGTGTGTTTGTATGTGAAAGAGCTGAAAGTAATGACATTATTCAGCCATTGCTTCTATTTTTGCAATCAATTTATTATATAACTCCCACTACTACTACTGCTGCTTTCATTCATATTTAAATATTATTAAGGCTTACAGCTGTATCATGTTGAAAACACCAGTTTGTTTGTGATCACTAAAGTTAAGCAACATTGAGCCTGGTCAATACTTAGATGGTTGACCACTTGGGAATATCAGGTGCTGTAAGCTTTGATGTGTGGGTTATACAATGGGTAATGGCTTGGAATTGGACATTGGAGAGCTGAGTTCCAATTCCAGTTAGGTGTGTTATATTCACTTAAGTGCAAGAACCCTTGAGAAAGGTAGGAATCCACTCCTTCTCCCCTCAGCTGTGGGTTAATTAGTAGAACTTGTATCATTAAATCATTATCTCCAAAAAGTACTTACAAGCTAAAAATATTTTCTAGCTTTAAATAACCTGCAAAATGTTGATGAATCATAACAAACAAATCAATGAATCAAATATTAATATCATAACTTATTTCGAATACTATGATTCTCATAATATTGAAATTGTTACTTTTATTTTCTTTCAATTTAAGTTATTATTGCTATTTTCATTATTATCAGTTCCACTATATTTAATATTATATATATATATAGATATATATATATATATATACATTTTTTTAGGAATTTAAAACAACGTATTCCAGAAAATCCTCGTTGAGAACACATACTTAAACATGAAAAAAATAAACAAAAACTAAAAATTCTTGAAGCTATATACATAAAACAGTTGAAACCTAACATAAACAAAATAAACTACGAAATCTCCACAAATATTCTTAAATGCCTATAGTTGATAATTAAAGCCATTGGTTTATACCAATGGCTTCCCGTACTTAATACTTCTCGTTTTTGCTCACATGTGGTCATGTGTGACGTCACGAGCTGCGATGCACCACGTCTCATATACACGAGTTTGTTGTGCTTCGAAACTTTTCATGCAACAAAAACAGACTAACATTATTATTTCATCCGTGTATTGTTTGATATATTGAAATGTAAATATCATCTTTGATAATGACTTATGTAAGCCAAAAGCTGAGATAGGATTTAAAAACATGTATCAATATGGTGATTTTCTTTCTTCTTTCAATGATAATGTTATCAAGCTTATCAGACAATATGAAAGGAACTTACTTAAAATAAATAGACAAAACTTGTCTATATTATTTAATGAAACATGCATCAATGAAAAATTGCTGCCTAATATACACATATATATATATATATATATATATATATATATATATATATATATATGTATGTATGCATGCTTAAATATACACAATATATATATATATATATATATATATATATATATATATATATATATATATTATTATAAAAAATGTATTCTGCTACATTATTGCTATAGTTTCTGCTGCTGTTGTAGTTTCTACTACTCTCAAATGTATATTGCCTTTTGTGTCTGTTGAGAAGCAACTGTAAATATATTGTTCTATTATATGGATATAAAATAAACTTGAAACACGAAGAAAAAGAAAAAAATGCCATGAAAAACTCTAATTTGGTAATATTCCAGGTTTTCTAATTGTTTCAAAGTCTTGGACCAAAAACATTTATTAAGTGCTGGTTGTTGTTTAGCTATAGTGGTATTCAAAGGTTTTTTGAAAATGCAGCCAACCCCCATTGTCCAGAGAGGTTTTTTTATTATGCTGCCAGTACCTTGGTTAATTTTTCTTTTGTCTGTCTTCATTATACATTGGTTCATTGCCCTGCAAAGAATGGCTCCCTTGTGCCTCTATCAATGCATAAATATTTCTTTTGGGATCGGATGCTTCACACCATCAGTATTCTAGGTTCCCTGATTTGCATTGCCAAATTACAATTTGGCAATGGAATGGTATGTATTCTTCACTCTCACTCTTACTCTCTCTCTGTCTTGTTCTTTCAATTTCTTAAACAATTGTATTTTTTTTCTTCTTTCAAGTACTTGTAAGATTTTTGGAGTTGTTTCTATATTATTTTTGGATTTCACTAGAATTGTCAGAGGCTGATGTTTCTAAAGTTTGAAAGTATTCTTAATTATTTTGACATATTTTTGATTTTTTTTTTTTTTTTTTATGGTAACAAGTTTCAGAATATGATTTTGACTGGTTGAGTTGTGGTTTTTCTCATATTTGTTGATGTTGTCATTATCCTGTAGATGCAGTATTAAATCTTTATTTATAAAAGAAAAATATTTTTTTTTTAAAGTATAAATGGTAAAATGCTAATTTAAAAAAAAAGTTGTAGCTTTGCTTATGTCTTGACACAATCTAATTATCTTGATTTTTCAGCAATATTTATTCAAAGATACAATTTTCAACTTGATTATAACAAATTGTATGAAGCAACAGAATTTATTTTTCCATCATTTTTAGTTTTTAATTCATATTTGCATTTTCTGTAGAAAATGTCTTTCAAAATTTTCTTGAAAATTGATTACTTTTTCTATAATCTTATTATTTCCATTAAAGTCTGCCACAAAAAAAAAAAAAAAAAAATCAATTTTTTAATTTTTTACCAACTAGTATATTTACTGTTTCTAGTTTTTGAAAATACAAGTTTACATAAAGTTTATATATAAATAATTAAGATATTTAATATATTTGTTTTTCTTGCTCTCATAAACTGGAAAAGTTTGGTTGGTGTATATTTATGCATGAAATATATAAGCATGTGCATTTATCTTATGCATGGAATTTTTGAATGATTAAAACTTTCTTGCACCGTTTTTGAGTGACGGCATTTATTTTCTGAAATGCTGTTTAGGGTATGTTTACTACTTAAATTTATTTTGCTAGGAATACATTTTCCTTAAAGGTATAGATTGTATTTTTATTTTGATGATACTGAACAATATTTTAATTGTAAAAATAACAAAGGCAGTTGTATCAAATGCTTTTTGGTTTCTTTATCTTTTGATTTTTTTTTTTTTTTTTTAATATTTTCATTCAGTCTATCTCTCCCTTTCATGTCTTTGTTGGTTGCTATGGCATATAAAAAATTCTCTTTGGGAGAAAGATTTCAACAAATGTGTTTGTTAAAGGAACTGGCTGCCATGTTTTATATAAACAAATGCCTCAAATTGTTAAGTTTACAAAGAATGGTTGTTTTTATTTCTTTTAATATTAAAGATTTATTTTTGAATTATTACAGTATTTTAATAAGATCTTTAAAAATGTGCCTTGTTTTTATGAATGTGAATTTCTTTGTTGCCAAATAAAATAGCAATTTTTTTCAATATTATTTGTTCCATACCTTTTATTGGTAACATCCATCTCCTTGAATATACATGGACTGTTTGAAAATCTGATTGTTGCTCAGAAAGATAAATTTGTGCATAAAACTTATTTTTTAATTTATTAGGCAGATTGAGACAATTTTTTGTCAAATCATTTAAATCTGTTTTCATTAGAAGGATGATTTTTATTGTATTTCTCCCATTTTACAATTATTTGAAGAGATTGACATTCGTTTTAAATTGTATCAAAGTTTTTACTATTAATTTAGTATTAATTACTGAAGAACTCCATGTCTTTTTTCCAATAGATAATTCCCTACTCAGAACATTGAATTGGAAGTTATATTGTTTATATTTCAATCTCTTGATAATAGTTTAACTATTTTTTTTATTTGTTAAAAATGTAAAGTTTTCTGAAATCTTTGATATTTAAATATGATTATCAATCTTTATAAAGAGTAAAATGCATTTGTCACAAAATATCCATCTATTTGTATCTCTGTGCCTGTTTTAGCATGGAAAGGTATTTGATTGTTTTTGTTGCAGACACCAAATTTTAGATCGTAATCTTCTAAGTTCCATTCTCTTCCTCTTGGGACACGAGTGCCAGTCTGTTTATGATCACCAAATACTTAATAAATCTATGATACTCTAGTGTAGGGACCACAACAAAAAATGTGATACCTAAGGTTTAAAATGAATTTTTAAAAATTAAAAATCTTTCTTGAGACTTTTATTTTAGTTTTAATTTTGAGCTAATAGATTAAATTTAATATTTTTAATAAGCAAAATACTTTACTCTATTTCAAAAACTAACTTAAATTGACTGGAAGGAAATTTTTTTGCTAAAATATTTGATTAGTGTCCCCTTTTTTTTTTTTTTTTTTTTTTTTTTTTATAGCCATTTTCCATGACAATATAGTTCTCTTTAAAAAATCTTCCAAATAAAATATACTTTTCTGAAAATTTATTTTAGGAATATTGGCTGATTTAAAGTATAATTAATTTGATTTGAAACAAATATTTACTTTAAGTTTAAAATATTGCAGAAATGTATTTTTTTAACCTGACAGTAGCTGTTTTGACATATTCACAACCTGATGACAGATCTAATATTGTTCTACAGAGACTTTATTGGTAAAATATAATTTAAGAAAAATGACATGTGAACATTTTTATCTAATTTTTAAGTACTCTCTAGTCTTAAAAATTTAGTAAAATATTCTCTGTAATCTAATGTTATATTGAATTTTAGAAATGTTGACTTTAAATTTACTATACTGGTAATGTTGTGTATGGTCCCCCATACTTAGAAAAATTGGCACATTTATACACTTACAAAAAAGATTCTTTTAAAAATATTGGTATTTGATGATTTAAGCTTTTACATTTCTGATTTGTAAATATAGTTTTCACTTTATAATAATAATAATAATAATATCACCTAAAAGGCTGAAATTAATACCGAATTTTAAGATTTAAAAAAATAATAAAATACTTTCTCTTTCCTCTTAATAATAATGCAAACATTTTGCTGATAAAAAAACTATTTTTATCAAGTTTGGGGTATTTTTTTCATCAGGGTATGTTCGGCTTTTTTTTGTGGAGGTACCTGTTCTTGTGGTATACAATCTTCAATACTGAATTAAAGAAAGAACATTGAAAAATAGTTCTTTGTATTTAGTGTGAACATAGATATGATTAAAAACATTTTATTTTCTTACTTTGAATCAAACTGATACACTGATATATAGAGTAATACTGATGTCCAATGTTTGTGAGGGAAACACTAAATAAATCAGTGCATGATAATGATAATTCCTCATTTTAGAAATTCAGACTGAATTTGGATTGGTTTGTTATAAGTAAAATTTGATCTTTCTTGATTTTATTGAAGAGGAAGAACTTTGAATTTTCTGAGTTTGTGAACATTTTTTGAGTCACGTGTCTCTGTTTCCTTGACTTCTAAGTCTTCATCCATTTCAGTTTGTGAACTGACATTTTGAAATATCTGCACACCCTCAAATTGTCTTCAATTAAACTCATTGGCAAGAAATTAAAAAAAGAATATAATTGTCACTTTTTGTTTTATACCGTAATTTCCCATGTATACTACACCTTCATCCATAATACGGACCTTTCAAATCGTGTTGAAAGTGTGGGAAAATGCTTCTGCTTATGCATAATATGCACCCCTTGTTTTGGTAATCAAACCCTATAAATTGTATCTCTCCAATTTCACTATGGCCAGCGTTCCCTACTCTTATTTAAAAAAAAAAAAAAAAAAAAAAGGTTTTAAACATAGAATAATATTATTCTAATTTAGTTTTATAATAATTGTTATTTTATTTACATTTGTATTGTTTGACATCCTTATGGGGTTGCAATTGCCGAATGTTAGTGTCAAATTGTTGTTTGAGGTGAGTAGTCATTTCACAACTGAAATCAACCTATGAAACGACAATTTTTTTAAAAGATTTTTGTAGTTGTGCATCATATGCACCCCTAATTTTGCAACCAATAAAAAAAGAAGTGTATTATACGGGGGGAAGGGGTGCGGTTATGGTATTTGTAACCCATTTCATAGATTGGAGAATGAAAGCCTTTTTTTTTTTTTTTTTTTTCCTTTCTGTAGAATAGGATCACAAAGAAATATTTCAAAAAATCAATATATAAGTGTTGTTAAGATTATTCTTATTTGATTTTGATACTGCAGAGTAACAGCAAGTCTCCCCAATATTCTAACTGTTTTCTTAGTATTCTAACTGTTTTCTTAGTATTCTAACTGTTTTCTTAGTATTCTAACTGTTTTCTTAGTATTCTAACTGTTTTCTTAGTATTCTAACTGTTTTCTTAGTATTCTAACTGTTTTCTTAGTATTCTAACTGTTTTCTTAGTATTCTAACTGTTTTCTTAGTATTCTAACTGTTTTCTTAGTATTCTAACTGTTTTCTTAGTATTCTGTTTTCTTAGTATTCTGTTTTCTTAGTATTCTGTTTTCTTAGTATTCTGTTTTCTTAGTATTCTGTTTTCTTAGTATTCTGTTTTCTTAGTATTCTAACTGTTTTCTTAGTATTCTAACTGTTTTCTTAGTATTCTAACTGTTTTCAGTAGTACCATTGTTTAGATGGTCTCTATTTCTTTGTCAGATTGATTGTTCTTTCAGCCTTTTAGTTATGCATTTAAAGAGTGTTCTCAGTATGATTGGCACAACTCTCTCCTGCTTTATATTGGAAAGTTTCATCTCCTTGTACAGCTTTTTGTTTTAATTTCACTCTGTAGATAACTATGACAATTATTATGTGAAAATCTTTTATTTCAGATGTTGATGACCTCTTCACTATGTTGATTATATATAGTGATTTGGTTATTTTTGCAGATTAGGAGAATTACAGGGTTGCCAGATTGGATTACTTTTTAATTTTACAGTCTGTGACTTTGGGGAGGGGGGATACTTTGTAAAAATAAGCAAATTTGGGTGATTAACAAGAAGAAAATGAATTCATAATTTAGTCATGCTGGTCTTTCAAATGTAACGTTAATTTAAAAACTCAGCTTGAAATAACTTTGCTCATTAATTATAAAAGATGAATAACTTCAATACTCTTAAGTATATCCATCTGAAGTGATTATACAATCTTTCAAAAAGTCCCAAGTAAATCAAATGAAATTGTGATAGTTTAGTATTTAATTTCTGAGACGAGTAACTGTCCACATTTTTGTATTATTTCGAACTATTGTTCTCATCTTGGTTGATACAGGTTGATAACCAAGTACCTTCTTGTCGTCATCAGGTAACTATTGATTGGCTGATGTAGAATATCTGTTGATTATTGTGATTTGTTCCTTTGATATTAGTTTATAATATATCTATAATAACATTGTGGTCATGTGTTCAATCATTGGATCAGGTAGGGAAGTATCAATTTAATGAGAATGAAAAATAACTGACATCACTGACAAAATATAGTAAGCAATAGATATCCCCTATCATTTAATCAATGGACAGACACCTGGTAATAACAAGAAGGTACTTGGTTGAAGTTATGTCTCTAATAACATCTATATCAACCAAGATGAGGACAATGCAGTAGAATCCCTGACAACCAGACTAAGAAGGCTTTCTCGATATGAAGAATTGGTTACAAAGTCCGGATATAAGGGGTTATATTTAGATTAAAAAAAAAAGAACTGAAATCAGGTTTAACATTTATTTTCAATGTTTTATAATAAACAAAATAAGACAATGGTGAGTGAAATATAACGGAATAGATTTTAAGGAAAAAGAAAGAAATTATGTAATGTTAATGAAAATTCATTAAATTTAAGTATGTCATGTATGCAAAACAAATAATTTAATGAGAATTTTTTAATCGCTGTTGCATGAGGATTCTTTCTCTTCCAATGTCATTCTCAACTTTTTCTGCATTTCGTTTTGCTTTTGGTCTTGAATTTTTTTTGAATGAAAGAGACTTTTTAACTCTGCATGTATTATTGCAATCATCATAGCTGAATGCTGGATTTCTTTCCATAAAACTGACAACCTTTCAAATAGCTTTTTCAGTTTCAGTCCAGGTTTCATCACAATCATTCATCACATTGCTATCTTGTTGCAGATGTGTCTTGTTGTAATCCTTTCTTCTTATTCCCATCATCTTTTGCACCAATACAAGCCATTAGGGTGAAATAAGCATAAGCAATTATCCAAAGTAAATTTCCTGAAAAACAGAAATTTCTACTTGGTTACATAAATAGTTCAAATATCCCCATCAAAATCATGTCTGGATATGAGGCACTCCGGATATGAGAGATTCTACTGTTTGTTTGGGTTTTATGGCATATCAACCACTGTGGGTTATTTAATGCCAAATCTAGTTTATATGAATTTTAAATGCCTATTTTGTATGGAATAAAAAACGTATAGCTGGCAACATTATGGTTCCAAAAAACATATAGCTGGCAACATTATCTTTTACAAAAAACGTATAGCTGGCAACATTATTGTTTCAAAAACTTACAGCTGGCAACATTATGGTTCCAAAAATGTATAGCTGGCAACATTATTGTTTCAAAAACGTATAGCTGGCAACATTATTTTTCTGAAAACGTTATCTGAGGCCTTGCTGTTGGATGTAGTTTATCGCCATACCCAGGACGTGGATGTAGTTTATCGTCATACCCAGGACGTAGATTCTACTGTAATTCCAAATAATACAAAGAATATTGAAAGTGTGATTGTTTGCTATTTTCAAATATCTGTCTCTGAATGGTAATTATAGCAGCTAATATTACTATTACCATTCAGAGAGGGTTATTTGTAAATGTTCTTTTGCTTTTTTTATTCTTGAAATACAAATGGCTAATTCTGCCATGATCTAAATAATAATACCAACTTGTAAAAGAATGTTTAAAATGGTGACAAAATCTATTCTTTGAATTAAGCTGAAAGTAGCATGTAGCCAATGATTATCAGTGTTGCTTTATTGATATTAATGCTTCTTGAAGCTTCCCTCCACACAACTAGAATAAAAAAGGAGAATTGAGTATCTTTCACTATGATTAACCTGTGCTTCTATGATTCTTGCTTTTAGGTTCCTTTCATCTTGTTTCTCTGAAATAACAACAGGAGAGATTAAAACAGAATTTACTTGTTCTCTACAGACTCTTGTTAAATGTGTGCTGGCCATAGAGATACTGTTATTCTGAAAGAAAAAAAAAGTTTTTTTCTGGAAATTAATGCTATTGACATGTATATATATTTTTACCGAATGTGTCTTTTTCATACACTGACAAATAAACATGTCCAAAATATAACATTCAAAAACCAGCTGCAGACATGTTTATATATCGATCTTGATTCTTTTTTTATGCCCTTCTGACCTTGAAACGAGCCCAGTTGTCAACTCATTTGTCTAGTAGAGGTGTTAGTCCCTGCTCGGGTACTTCAAGGTGCCTCAGTTTCTTAGTTACTATATTAAAAACAAATAAATATTTGTATGAAAATGAAACATTTTTCCCAAAATAATTGGTGTGGAAGGGTTTTAAAGGAAGAAAAAAAAAAAAAAAAAAAGAGGAAAAATTTGTTTTTTAAGTGAATTAAGAATCCCTCAAAGCAATTTTTGATAAATTGTAATTTTTGAATAACACATAATTGCAAGATTTTTTAAAAAGAACTGCTGCAAGTTTTTTTTTGTTTTCTTTTGTTTCCTAATAATAAATATTTGTATATATTTCTTGCTTAGCCTGTTTTTCTCAAATCGACTAAAACATTTTTGAGTTAAGAAGTTGATGGAATTATTTTTGAGTTAAGAAGTTGATAGGAATTATTTTTGTTTTGATGATAGTTTAACATTCCTGGAATTCCTTAAAAAATAGTACTTAACTGTTGAATATTGGCCTTCCTATATGGCAGTAAATGCTGGACAGTCTTCACACTGATTAAGAGACTAGAGTCAACAAATGTGGTTATACAGAATGAGCAACAATGAAGTTTTAGAGAAAATGAAAACAAAAAGAACACTTATACTTAGAATAAGACAGTTGAAGTTTTTGGGATACAGAATGAGGAAAGAGGGCTTAGAAAATTTGACACTTGCAGGACATCGAAGGCAATTGGGACAGAGGAAAACAGTGCATAACTCACCTAACATGCTTGTGTAAATAGTTAAGAGACAAAGGATTAAGAGAGATAGTGGAAAGACAAAATTTGCTAAGAGCTACAAAGGACTGGAAATTGTGGAGAGCCATGAAGAGACATGGCATATAGAAGAAAGGACATTTTGATTATTCCCTGGAAAAATCATGAGCAATAGCAGTTAGTAGAAATGCTTTTAGTATTGGTTGAAAAACACAGGGTTTTGCAGAATGTGTATGATTATGGTCCTCCACAACTTCTGTTTCTTCATAAACATTTTCATATTTTTATGCTATTGTTTTCTACTTAGTTAATCAGTCTGCATTGTGCTTTTATTTACTGTACCTGGAAGTCTAGAAAGATCACTTGCAAAGAAGTTGTTTAGATGAAGATTAACTTAAGCTAAAGTATTTTGTACAAAAATATCTTATGTGCTTTCAATGAATATCACCATAATTATTTTGGGAACATTAATATTAAGACCTTTCAAGGTAAGTTTGATATACAATGTAAATATACTGCTAGACTGGATCTCTACTTTGTGTCCATTTTTATGTAACTAGTGATAGTCCAAAATGTCAACATATGGAAGCCTAAAATGATAATGCAATATTTTACTTTTCTTCTGAAACTGAGAATTCAATTTGTTGTGTTATGAAATTTCTAACCTAGCTCATTTTCACAATCCCCAGATATTAAATATAGAATAATAGAAAAAAATATTAAAAAAAAAAAAAAAAATTGTATTTTCTATAAAATTGTCTGATTATTTGCATCAAGTTGGACCCAAGCTGAATCTAGTTTAGCAGTATATTTCTCTCATAAACTGAAGATTCCACTTCATAATATCAGATGTAAAATCAATGTCTAGTTTGGTATTATATGAATATTGTAACTTGAAACTTTCAGTTTAAAACTTAAAATCTCTTTTGGAAAAGTCAAAAAAAATTTCCTGAAAAATGAATGTCATTTTTACAGAGCAATACAAACTATATCAGAAAAAAAATAAATTTTTTTTTTCTACAAAATGATAGACTTTAACTTAGCCAAAATCTTAAATGGTTGCTTAGCTTTTGTACTTCAATGGAATGTGGTGTGTAAACATTTGTTGTCATTCATGTTGGTGATTCTTGCAGGTTTTATTTAGATCAACAATAAAAGAATTAATTGTTTGTTGTGGTCTGAATTTATTTTCTTCATAGTCTTGGGCCTCATCTCCCCGGCATTTCATATCTTTCCATTTTCTATTTTTATTCAATGACATTGTCAACAGATATTGCGTCTGCTACTCAATGCCGATCATTTTAAACAAAGAAAGATTTTTTTTTTTTTTTTAATTTTTGTATTTTCCACACTTCTGAATAGAATCATAGGTTTTTCTCCAAGGTAAATGTGTGTTCATCATGAAAATGTAAACATACATAGTCATCCAAATAATGTGAAAGCATTTTGTGGCAATTCCCTTCCTTTTTCTTTGACAAGCTGTTTTCCAAAGAATAAACACTCTAACTTGTCTTGATATTTAATCCATATCTGGAGGGGAAAAAGAAATTCATGCATTTTTTCAAGGGTATCAATGTGAAGCATTTCTCTTTTATGTTGTTGCAGGCATCAATATAAACATCACTTTAGTCTGAAGTTCTGAAGTAAATATAAAAGTGTACATTGAGGTCACCCTGCTTAAATACTATCTACAGGTTATGTGTGTTGTGATTTAGTTCTACTATGCTGGTCAAGGGTGTATTATAGATAGAAAGTCTATTGTATTAACCTAACAGTTATTGGGTGGGTTGTAGCAGTTACGTTTAAAATTATTCTAGAGGCTGATTAGAAATAATTGTGGATCCGAATGCAGTTATTGGTAGCTATTTTATAGTGTTTACTTTTTATTATTGATTACATTTTTTTTTTTTTTTTTATAGACAGATTATTATTACATTTACCTGTGTTTATATATGCATTCAAAGTTTGTTAATTTGTTTATTATTGACTTAATTTATTTACATATTTATTAATTTAGATTTTTTGTTTATTTAGTAATTTTTGGTTTGAGAAGGTAATTATGGCTATTTTCTCCTCTAGACAGAGTTTACAGTTTTTGGATTTATTATTTTAGGCTGAGACTGTTTTCCTTATTTTCCATGATATTTTTGATATGATTAGTTTTGATTTTTAATTTCCTATATATGCCTAAAAAGCATTGCACTTTTCATATATTTACTATTCATAAAGAATGTTTTGTGTGCATAATTTCTGTTTCCAGGGTCCTTCAGTTACTCCTGTATATATATATATATTTTGATAACTGCTGATTTTACAGTGCCTTGGTATATTACTTTCTTCTGCAAGAAATTGCTATTTAAGGGATATTATTCTTTACTCTGCAGTTACACCAGGTTTGATTTATGCAAATGGTTTGTTGGTGGTTTTGTTGATGCACTTTGTTATAATTTGTGCCACTAGATGATTTTTACTTTGTTTTTGTTGAATATCTTGTGCAGATTGTTTCATGGGGAAAATTTTTGTGTATGAGTTTAATGAATATTTTTCCTACATATATAGTTATGTTATTGTTGTATGCATATGATGTTTCTCGTTTTTTGTTTTTTTTCATATTCAAACAAAAATACAACACACTTGGCCTGAAGATTGTGTTTAAGCATGAAATAGACTGTGGTCATGAGGTGTTGACTTCAATGCCCACTTTATATATATATATATAAAATCTTTTAGTAACACTGTGATTCCTCACCTGATGAGACGTTAAAAAAAGGTTTTCCTTTTTGACGTTGAAACAAAAATTTACAATTTTGTAGTGGATATGTGCATGTTCTAATGTAACACTGCATACGATATATATATATTTTCCAAAGAGTGAGAGAGACACACACAGTGTGGGAATAGGAATCAATGTTGTATGTGATCTTCAGACCTATATATATATATATATATATATATGTGTATATATATATATATATATATATATGTGTGTATATATATATATATATATATATATATATATATATAATATAAACTTTTTTCAATTTTGTGGCTTTTTATATGTAATGATATAAATGAAATACTTTGTTAAACTAATTTTCTTTGGATTTTATTATTAGTTTGCTATTTTGTATTGAATACTGATAATTTAGCAGCTTGTCGTGAACAGTTTACAGTCTTGATCATTAATTTCTGGTCCGTTAGTACAATCATTTTACTACTATTTATGTTAGTAATAATATTACTCTCAATGAAATTATATTAGCCAAAGAAAACAATGGAGAAAAATTGTGTTGTGCTTTAGGATCTAAGTGTATATAATTTCAAAAATATTTTTTGTTTTTAATGGCAGTTCATATCTTTTCCTTTTAGTTAAAGTCTACTTTGTCTTTTGTGCTTGAAATATCACAAATTATCTTGATGTAAAAGTTAGAAATTAAAAAAAAAAAAAAAGAAGATCATTTCATTTTCTTAAATTAAAAGTCCCACTTGAAAGGAAGGTGAAAAAGTAATCTATTTGCGACTTCTTTCATTTGCATATTTTTGGGTTTTCCATTTTGGTTGTTGTTTTTGTCGTTTCTTAGTCGAACAGTTATTATATAATAGCAGCCTCTTCCAAGTCTACTTATGGCCTCTGCTTGACATGCTGCATGGTGAAATTGTCTCTATCGTCACATTTTTCTCTTTAATTCAATGCCCATTCATTTCTCACCTTCTTGTCTTTGTCTCTCTCTCACAGATGCAGTGAGATGACAATCTCTCACTATTTTTTTTAAAAAGATTTTTCTTTCTTTGTCTTCTTTTACCACCTTCCTATCTTTGGTGTCTGTCCAAACTATTTCAAGGTAAGGAGGGGTTCTCTGAACCTCCACTCTGTCTTTCTACCTCATTGTCATTGTCACAACCGGCCTCGTCCATCTCAACCATTCTTCATGAGTGACAAAGGATCCAGTGGAAACATTTCTATAATCTCTCCAAAGAGGTGGATAGTTTTCAACATTCTTTATGGCCGAATTGCTGCTTCTCTTTCAATGGTGTGTATTTTATTGTTTTTCTTCTTATTATTATTTCTTAATCTTAAGAAAAAAATTCAATTAATGCCTAAAGGGTCAAGCAAAAAAAAAAAAAAAAAATGATATCTAGTATCGTCTTCCTATTTGCTTTTTATTAATACACTTTCAATGTTTTGTAAACTTGTGTTTAATGAATTAGTAGCAACCATCAGGGTTAACAATGACCAAATATCACTTTTAAAGGCAGATAAATTAAAAAAATAAATAGTTATGATTTGCTACAATTCCTACAGGTGTATAGATTTTTAAATATTATATTTTGTATACTTTCTAAGTGACATTGCTTGGAAGTAATTAGTGAATTTATCTCCATTTTTTTTTTTTTTTTAATTAAGATCAATATGCAGTATCTGTGGGTGTGTGTGTATTTCCAAACACATATATTCATTCTTGCTTTTCGTTAAAAAAATCTGCTCATACAAATTTTCTCTTGTTTTGCTCTCTTTTCTGTCATGACATTTCACACAGTTGATGAACCTGCCTATCCAGAAAACCATTGGTTTCACTATAGATGATCTTGTGTATAATTTCTCTTAAAAAAAAACAAAAAAAAAACAACAAAAAACAAAAACAAAAAGCAACTTTGTACATGTTTTCATCATCTTAATATTGTTTTCAAGTTCAGCAAATACCATTTATTAACTTATCAAGTTCCATATCTTTACTAATCTGAGAATAATATCAAAGAAATAAACCAACTGACACAAGTAGGAAAAGTTTAATTACTTGTTTTTGTTTTAAGCATAAACCAGACGGTAAAAAAAAAAATAAAATAAAATAAAAGGATTTGTTTTAACTGTCAAGAAATGCATTGTTTTTGCATATTTATGTCAAATTTATTACTTACAGTCTGAAATTTTAAACAAAAATCTTTATTTTCCTTTGCTGTTCATACAAGCATTCTCAATCAGGCTATATTTATTATATTTTAGCCAAGGAAATATAAAAATAGTAAAAATGAAGACATTAGTCCAAACAAATCTTAGAATGGTAGATTTTTACTGGTACTGAAACAGATTAAGCACAGGCCATTAGTCATGACTCTCTTTCCATGATACTAAATAGTTTATTTATTTACATTTGGAATGAGCTAACTTGGTTGAATAATAAGCATCTTAAGTGAAGGCTTTTTCTACTTCACTGATATGTGCTTTATTAGTTGAGCTACCTGATGTTAGCCAGTGTCCAATATAGCAAAATCCCATATGAGCTTGTGTATAATTTTTTTTTTCTTTTTTCTAAAAAATAAAATAAAATAAAAGCAACTTTGCGAATGCTTTCATCCTGTTTTCAAGTTCAACAAATAACAGGGAGCAGTGGTAAAATAAGAACAACAAAAGATGTCTCTAGACATGGTCAGTGGAATAAGAACAATCTACCTCCATAGAATGAATAAAGGTTTCAGTTTGAAATTCCTTATTGATTACCCACATCAACATACACTTGATGGCACAACGGCTGAAACGTTGTGATAACAACAATAAAGATGAGGATAATAATAATAATAATAATAATAATAATAATCTACATGTAAACAAGAACTCCTCATCCCAAAAAATTCAAAATGAAAACTATTCCATTTTCTTGAAAATTGAGAGTTAATCAGCAGGAAATTCAGCTGGGATTCAGAATATTCCATATTGAGATCCTTACAAAATGGTTAATGCAAAATTCTACCATTAAAATAGCACAGTATGTGATGGCTTTGATTTTGTGGAAAGGAAGTGTATGAACCAAGGGAACTATAATACCATTTTCACCATGGGTTCATTCAGTTCTTTTACATATATCAATTTGAATATAACGGTACTCTGTTGCAGATGAGAAAGAATTGAGGAGAAATTTCTTAGGCTTTTTTAGCAGTGAAGTTTTAAACTACATAATAATGAATTTCATATCCTGTTTAAAATAGTCATTATCATTGAAATATTCAACTGTTTAATTTCTCTCTCATGTATATTTTTATTTATTTTTTATTTTTACCTATACTAGAACTCTGGCAGTATGAAAAAATCCCAGATTATGCAATTTGTAAATAAAAGAATATTAGGCAAACAGATATTATGGAAAAAAAAAATTCAATTAAAAAAGAAAAGACTAAGAACATTCATACTGCTTGAAAATAATCAACCAGCACCACAATGTTTAGCCAAAAGGAAAAAAACAAAACAAAAAAAACATCAACAGAGTTACCTAAGCTGATACATAAAAGTGCTCAATACACTAAGTAATGCAAAATTAGAATAATTAGGTTTCACCTACTGGATCATTAGGATGATTCTCTGTGTGTGTGTGTGTGTATATATATATATATATATATATATATATATATATATATATATATATATATATATATATATATATATATAATCTTGCTCTTTATCTATCTATCTCTTTCTATCTATATTTCGCTCACTCTGTATCTCTTTCTCTCTCTCGTTCTTTATGTATCTCTCTCTCCCTATATCTATATCTCTTTGTGTATATATATATATATATATATATATATATATATATAGGCAACATCAAACCATTGTTGTAACGTATAACATTAATTCTAAAATATATATATATATATATATATATCACTCTCTCTCTATCTATCTATATCTCACTCTTACTCTCTCTTGACCTAATCATATACTTATATAATCAGATTATCTCTCAACTAAGTGGTTAATTATTTCGCCAAGCTAAAGTAACCCATCTTATCCTCACATTATTTTTAGAATTTATGTTATACATTATAACAATCATTTGATGTTGCCTATTTCCAGACAGTAAACATTCTTAGTGAAAGTTCTGTTTTCATTTTGTTTTGTTTTTTTTAATCTTTTTACTTTTTCTGATCAATAAGACTCACCTGAACATAAGATTCAATCTTGTACCTCTCAGCCGTTTGTTTGATGCTCTAACCAACTTTTTTCACCATGGTCCAACAGTGATAGGTTTCTACTGAACTGTCTACTTGGATGGACTGCTAAATCCATTGTATACATTTAAGGATTACAACAGACCCTCACTTGTAATCCTACAAAAGTATAGAATGGATTTATTAACCAAGGTAGATAGATCAGTAGGTAGTAATCCCCTCAACCAGTGGGTGTAGTGATAAAAAAATATGTGCACGCCCAATGGCAGTATTATTGAATATAATATACTTTTGAAGAGGCACTTTTGTTCATTTCTTTACAAAAGTTTTATATTGAAAATATTTTGAAAGATAGCATCTATAATTCTAATGAGATAAAAACCTGCCACCTCCAATTAATGGCATAAGAATCATGTAAGTGTTTTTAATTAAATTCAAAAATGAAATACTTCTCTTTGTTTCTGTGTTGCTTTGAGGAAATGAAACATTTTCTGGTTGAATGCTGTCTTTTGTTTAAGAAATTCAAAAGAAACTCTGCGTATAAGAACAACATGTGTGATGTGAGTTTTACTGTAAATTTTTTTTCTAAGAAAACACATTTTTTGCTGCTTTTTTCTAATAAAAAAGAAAAATTTGATTTATAATTTTTCATGTGTGCTTATTATTATTAAATAATTTTTTTTACACTTTTTTCTTTTGTAGTTTAATTTTGAAATATAGAAATAATTGTGTTTCTTGATTTCTAAATAAGCAGCAACTAGAAATCAATATTTAGCTTTTATTTCTATTTTCAATCAGGCTTGAAAATCCACATTCTCCAAAGGGGGTTGCTGAAAAAGTTATTGGCCCTAACAAAGAACAGATTAAAAAATAACTCTTAGTTGAGCGGGCTGAGAATTTTCAGCACCTTCTTAAAATTTGCTTAAATTAATGTTTGTTTTTTAGAAAAAAATAATTGTATATGTACAACAATAATGACAATGATCCAAAAAATTAAACCCTGAATATTGTTTTTTTGCAAGGAAACTATGTAAAAATATTCTATAATGTAAAACACAGGATGACTTAATATATTTATCAATCACAAAATCTGATTTCCCTGTTATAATATTGAGATATACTTTACTTATGGTAACTCCAGGTATTGTATGACACCAATAAGAGAATATATCTGTTGTTACCATAACGGTAGAATATCTTGTTAGTAGGGGAGATGAGGATGTGAATAATCGATAGATTTTTATTTCTTTTATTTTGTGTTTGCGCTTCAGATATTTTTTATTTTGAATGTTTTGATTGATTTGTTTTTTATGAATTATCAACCCTTTGTTATTTAAAACTGAAATATATTTTGGATGGTTAAAATAATTCTTGTTTGTGAGTGAATATTGCATTAACAATTTTTTACAAATAACAATGATTTTTTTTTTTTTTTTTTTCCCGGATAAAAGTTCTACTATTTGACCCATACTGGGAGGGAGGAGATGGATTCATACCTTTCCTAAAGATATTTGCATGTAAATAAATGTAATGAACCTGACTGGAATTTGAACTCTGATGTTTTTCATTCTGACTCTTGAATATTTTAAGAAGTAGAATTTTTTTTTTTACTTGTGACAAAGTTAATTATATATAGAGAAATCTGAAATTACTAATGTAGATAACCAATGAAATTGCAAAATTTCTTATATTTTTTATGATTTTTTCTTTTGTCACTATGGATAAACTAGGAAAGTTGGTTCACTGTGTTGTGCCAGACAATTTTTCTTGTCAGAATTTGTTTTGCACATTCACAAATTTACCATTTATCCATGCATTGAATACGGCTGCCTTCAGATCTCTTGCTTCCCTACCACTAACAATCTTCAAAAATTTAAATGCAATTCCAGTCACCATTTTCTGTCTTTCCAAATCTTGTTTCTTTATTGTCCATTCTCCTCGTGCCTTGCATCCTAGTGGCATTTTTGTCTTGCTTGGGGTGAAATGATTTGAAAAAAAAAAAAAGAAAAAAAAATAATAATAAAACAATCAGTAACTTGAAGAATAATAAAAAAGGTTTTATTAAATTTACTAAGAAGCTGCAGTATTAAAATATAAAGTTTATAAATACTAAATAATTAATAAAAAATTGAATGAATTTTTTGATTAATTTTTCTTTACATGGAGAAATATTTAAAAAGGAGAAAAAAGAGGCTTACGGCCATATCATCTTGGAACACCAGTTCTTGCCCAATCACTGAAGTTAAGTTACAATGTTGAGCCTGGTCAGTAGCCAGATGGGCGACCGATGAACAATATTAGGTGCTGTAAGCTATGCAACAGGCCTAGCAAGTTGGCGATGGATGCAATCTCTCTATTTGTACTAGCAAAAATATGTGGAAGTTCTTCTGGACTGACAGGTTAGAAGACCTACCCAGTATTTGGGTGTTGGGTGAGTGGAGGTGAGAAAAAGAATCAAAGTTAACCAACGCTGTCCAGGTGAAAATGGTTTTTGGTATCAGCATCATATTAGCTGGTGGTGTAGTTATCACTGTGTGTTACTCTCTATGCTAACCTACTTTCTTTTGCAAGTCAATTTGCTTTTTGCCAATACAATTTATTGCAGGGAGATAATCTCTCTTCAAAAAACAAAGAAACCTTCTTTCTCACAAAAACTTGGTTCTGATTAAAGATGAAATGGGAAATATGGTTTTACATGACCCACATTTTGCACAGGTATGTCATATTTGAGTCAATCTATAAAATTCTGACTTTTAATAAAGAATTGACTCACATTGTAAAACTTGGGAAAACTATAACATTTGCCTGGGCATTCAATAGAATGTCTTGTACTTGAATGGTAATTTAATTTCTGAATGATAATAAAGGTGAGTTCTAACATTACTTGGGGCTGAGTAATTTTTGTAACTAGTAGGATCAAAGATCAAGAAAGAAAATCATCTTTCTGATTATTTTTGTTTTTTCTTACTATCTTAGTAAGAGAAAACAAAAATAATATTCCATCTTTAGTATGACTTCATCTTCAGCAACTTTTCTCTGTTTAAAATTTTTTTTTTTGATATATTTAAAAAAAATACAGTAAGTGTAGAAAGATTTATTTAACCTTTTTGTACTTATCATATTATGTAGAAAGATGACTGATCTTTGCTACACTAAAGTGTTGAAAATGGACTCTTTCATTAACTATGAAAGTAGCCACAAATGAGACAAGGAGTTGCACAGTGTGTCGCACAAACTACAATATTAGCAAATATTAATCTTTGTGATTAAACAGTTCTGTCACTAATTTTGTGTTCCAGTGTTTTCCTTTGAGATATTAACAACCTGGATTATGAGTTGATATGAGATTTATAACATATATTTTATAAAAGAATGAATTAAAAGGTTTTCTTGAAGGAAAAAATCTATAGAAATATTTTTGATTAAATATTATAAAATATGAATTTAACAAACTCTCAGTAAAATATTGATTATGTATGAATATGTTTTACATGTTTCAAGAGAAAATTCACTGTAGAATTAAGCTCAGTTTTTTTTTTTTTTTCTTTCTTTCCCCCAAATTCACGACTATCAATTACATTAATTTTTTTCTCTTAGCATTTTCACCCCCTGAAAATGATCTTGGATGAGATTGTAAGTACTTTGGGGGGGGGACTACAGTGCCTTCCTTAATATGAAATTAATAAGAACATTAAGAAATTGTGCCATGAATTTGAGAGAATTAAAATAAAAATAGACATATATCCAGATTATTCAACCAAACACGCTTGAATGAAGATACGCTCTCTCTCTCTCATATATATATATATATATATATATATATATATATAAGAAATTAATTCCAAGAGGATAGAATCCAGGTAGAACTCAATGTCCAGGACAGAGTAAGAATATAATATAAAAGGCTCAAACACTAATATTCCATGGTTATAATTTATTACATTGGAATCGTAATCAAGATCCAATGCATCAGACCTACAAATTCAAATATATATATATATATATATATATATATATATACACACACACACATGTATAAATATGAACCTGTGTATAACTATATAAATGTGCAATGAGATATATATATATATATATATGTAACCTAAAAGAAATGCAATACCTAAGGTTTAGGTTTAATTTCAGGTCAAAGCCATATGTGAGCGCAGTTTAAGTCGCATTGCTAAAGTATACTTTTCTGAAAATTTTTTTTGGCCAATATTAGCTGAGTTAGAGTTTAAATCATTTGATTTGAAACAGTTACTACTTACTTTTAGTTTAAAGTATTCAGGAAATGTATTTTTAACACAGAGGTAGGTGTTTTTATTAGATGTTGACAGAATTATTGACAGCTCGAAGTTTAATTAAAATTTTTCTATATGTCCCATATCTGTAAAAAATACTTCATGAGTATCTTTTTTTCATGTAATTTTTAACTACCCAGTAATTTTAAGAATTTAGGAAAATATTCTCTGTAATCTAATGTTTTATTGAATTTTATGTACTTTGGGTTTAAATTTACTATAGTTATTTGCTCTTATATTCTGATAATGTTATTGTGGTGGTAAAGAAACGACTCAACTGATAGTAGCTGATAGGAACTGCGAGGAGGGTAATCGACAAAAAATAGTGTCACATGTCTAACCTTCTCATGAGCAAAAAGCTCAGTGCCCAGAAACAAAAAACATGCCTGCTTTATACATCCGAGGACCGACCATAATTTGCATGCGAATGATGAGACAATGAGACTTCGCGTTAAGTGTCTGAGACCGCCCGGCATAAAACATGGGCGCTGCCATTTTGGTTCTTTTTATCGTTGAAAAATCGGAGTTTGCATGACGCACAGATTTGCGGGTGTTTCCGCGGTAGGCCATTTTCACAATTTTCCCCACTCTCCCCCCTGATCTCATGATCACAAACAGGGCAAGGACGTGGCGAAGGGGAGCAACACAAGCTTCATCCTCATGCGTGCTCTCATTTGTGGTTTGAGTGTCGGTAAACACGGTGTCCGCCAGGAGGCTGCTGATATCGGAGTCACTGCCCTGCAGGTCTAAATCCAGGCAGATTGAACACTCACTACTCTCAGACTTGGAATCGCTTTCATCACTCAGTAGCGGTTGCATCACCGGTCGCAGGTCTTTAATGTGATGAGGCACCCCATCAACTCTCACAGATTGTGGGCTGATTACCTCCATAACACGTCTAGTATCATATTTTGTCGTACACTTGCCGCGTAGGTTTTTGACCCAAACAACATCTCCTTTTTTCAATCTCCCTCCGGTCACTTCTAGTTCAGGCAGTGGGTTGGCTTCAATGCCTTTCACTCGGACATGATACTTGTGTAGTGCATCAGCCGGTTCTGTGGACGGTGAAACGTTATCTTTCAGGGCGACATTATACCAGTAAACTGATACTGTACAGCCCTTCCTGGCTGTGATGGTCTCGACGGTTCTGTGGTTTTGCTCTACGATGCCATTTCCACTCGGCGAGTAGGCACATTGAAGCCGCTGATGCACGTCTCATTTGTCCACAAATTTTTTAAAGTCTTTACTGGTGAATGTAGTATCGTTGTCAGTCAGTATTTCCATGGGTGGGCCTCGCTCCAGGGAAACATTCTCCAACAGTCGAATGACGGTGCTCGCATCGGCCGCCATATCGCAAACCTAGAGTGACCGCAATCAATAAGCGTAGAAAATTCTCACCACTGTAGTGAGTTATGTCCATTGCTAGTCTGCTCCAGTTGCTCTTCACACTCTGTCCTTTTTTTTTCCCAGTGAACAGGTGCCGGATTGATCAACTGACAGGTTGTGCAGGCCTTCACAATGGATCTAACGCTTTCTCTGGACACTTGCGGGTCAACTATCCTGGCGAAGTACAGAGTTCGTTTCACGCCTGGATGTCCACTTTGATGATGGGTATTGGCCACCTGGTCCTCGTCCAGTTGTCTCCCTACCACTGCACAGCTCTCGAGCGCCGGTTCTCCTCTCTTGAGCAGATCCAGCCACTTGCGCGGTACTCTGGTGAGGTGATCCGCACGATTCTGATAGGACTGTACGAGTGTCACATCTATGGTCAATCCATATTCTTCCACCAGCGATCGCATAATGCCCAGCCATTGCCTAACCAGCATCTCGCCAGCTGCCCTTGTGTTCACCCGTGCCTTCCTGGTCAAGGTGTCGGAAATCCACCGGTGCACACACACCGAATCAGTAACCAAGTGAATGTTGTTGCCTCACACTGAAGGACTAGATTGACTCCTTTAAACGCCGCATCGAGTTCAGCCAAATTAATATGCCTGGCATCATTAGTAGGACATAGCCAACACGCATCTTCAATGACATTTCCGTTCGCTTCGAATGCCACTCCTGTCGCCACTGAACTCGCATCCACCCAGACTGTGATCTCGTCACCACCCATGCACCAGTCTCCTCCAACAGGATCCAGTTCCTGTACTCTATTTAACATCTCCGCTATATGCAACGGAAAGAGGGATCTTTGATGTTATCATCCCATCCATTTGTTGCTACAGTTGCCAGGTGCTTGATGAATGCAACTGCCACACACGGGGAAATGTCCAACAAGTTTCCCACACAACGAAAATACACGCTGATGGGTCAACATATTAGGGATTTCCGGAATCTGACTTCCTCGTTTCCATTGGAGGGTGCCATTCTCTTCCCAAACTTGCAAGCCAAGAACTCTTGCTCCATCTCTCAGTCGCACCAGATCCTTGCACACCAAACCATAATCCGAAAACTGTTGTCGTACACGCAATGCAGAGACCAGACTTTCATTAATGAAGATGTCATCAATGTATGCTGATGTGGCATTTTCAATTGTGCTGTCTTGCGATGTGATGGTGTCTGTAACGGATTTCATAATGAGTGGAGTCACATTTAGCCCAAACCCTAGCCATGTAAGACAGAAGCGTTGGCCTTTGAAAATAACCGTTTGAAATGGCCACAGCGCTTTGTCGATGTGAATCTGAAGATATGTGTTTCGCAGATCCAGAAGCGACACATTGACTCCCTGTCACTGTCACGCTCTCAGCTTCTGTGCGCACACTTCTGCATCGGCAGTAAAAGCATCAACAAAGTCGTTCAATTCGCGGTAATCGAGTACCAGACATACCTTCTGTTTCTGCTCCTGCACGACTGCCATCAAGGGAATCGGACCCTTTGTGGGTCCCAGTCTTTCCTGTGGGTATGGAATCAACCAGCTGTTCACAATCCACTGTTGAAGCTCTTTCTCGTATTTTCCTCTGATGCTGTCGGGAACTTTGTACTCAGCAACCTTGTTGTGAAGCTGAACTGGTGGGTCTTTTTGGGCCCATTTTCATCTGGCAGTCCACACCCTCTCGTCAGAATTGAAGGAGACATTGAATGCACACACCTTTCTTCCTTTACCCAGTTCCACATTTCCGGCTGGTGTGATTATCATGCCTCCTAATGCTCGGATTGCATCGATCCCAAGCAGCAGGTCGCAACCGAGGGGCCTTTGATGTGCCACCAAAACGTCGAATTTGGCATGATTCCCTCCGTCTGTGAGGATTGACACAATCCCGACACCATAACAGGCCCGGGACACTCCGTCAATCGTCCAAATCTCGATTTTTTTTTTTTTTTTTGACCGATCGATCGGGAACATCCAGTGTCGACGAGTGCCGAACATTGTTTACCCTCAACGCTCACGTTGACAACAGGCAATGCCGCATTTACTGACTGAGATGGGACAAGGGTTGCAACAGCACCTTGTCCCCGGACTCGTTTCCCGAACTCGTTTCCCGAACAATCCTGTGCTGCATGGCCTAACTCGTTGCAGTGATAATATTGTAGTCGTGCTTGTGTCCGTCGGCTGCTCCTGCTTCCTATGTTACTTTGGCTCCGGCAGTCTCTAGAGAAATGGTTTGGTCCACCGCACTTGTAACACTTTTGGGCCCTTCTGCAGTGTCTCGGGCGTCCTCACGGCTGCTGCGACCTGTTCCGTGTCTTTCAAGATGTTTCAGGCCCTGGCTAGCAATTCGTCAATTCCCAATGTGTCCAATCTTGAAGACGCTCGCAGGAGCCGACAGGTGTCATCAGGAAGTCCTGCCAGTGTATGCGGTCAGTTGCTCTGCCAAATGGCCAGCCTTTGCAAATCAGCCAGGTAGACATACACTGTCTCACCCAGCTAGAGCCGTCTTCTGACGAACTGTTTCCGAGCGATGAAGGGATCTATTCCAAAGGCCGTATATAGGGCACTCTTGATCTCCTCTAGGTCAGCATTATCCCCGAGTTGTTGATATACGGTGTAGGCTCCCCTCATGAGTCTCAGTGGGATGACCAGTGCAGGTTCTTTTATTTTGGACACCCTGCAAACACGTTCGGCCTTTTCAAACCATTCGATGACAGTCGGGCGCATGGGGGAACCATCAAATTCTGGGATAAATTTTAAATCGAACTTTTCCATTGCCAAAATAGCTTGTGGTGGTAAAGAAACGACTCAACTGATAGTAGCTGATAGGAACCGCGAGAAGGGTAATAGACAAAGAATAGTGTCACACGTCCAACCTTCTCACGAGCAAAAGCGCCCGCTTTATACATCTGAGGACCGACCATAATTTGCATGCGAATGACGAGACAATGAGACTTCACGTTAACTGTCTGAGACCGCCCGGCATAAAACATGGGCGCTGTCATTTTGGTTCTTTTTATCATTGAAAAATCGGAGTTTGCATGACGCACAGATTTGCGGGCGTTTCCGAGGTAGGCCATTTTCACAATTTTCCCCACAGTTATGTATGGACATCTGGATTTACAAAAATCAGCATGTTTATATACACAAAAAAAAAAAAAAAAAAAAAAAATTCAAAATTCTTAAGATATTGGAGGTTTGCTCAATTGTACTTCCTCCCATTTATGAGTAGTAAATAAAGAGTCTTTACTTAATAACAATAAGTAAAGACGAGTACAAATTAACACAAAATTAATACAAATTCACATTAACAGGTGTAAAAAAAAAGAAAAAGTTTTTACCAAGATTTTCTAAAATAGAATTATTTCTAAAATAATTTAATTCATTTGTGAATAAATCCTGAAATTTTCATTAAAATACAATAATAATTTAATTTTTACAAGAATTTCCGAATCAATGTGTTTTTTCAATGCAAAAAAAAGACCCTAAAATTTCCTGTACTAATCTTTAGTCTGCTGTTGATGCAACAAAAACAAAATTTTTAACCAGAATTTTTAACATTCTAAAAAGGATAAAAAATATTATTTAATAATAAAAACATCCTTTGTTTTTTCCTCTTAATAACAGCAAAGATTTTGACAAAAGTTTTTATTAAGCTTGGGGCATTTTTTCATCATGTATGCTCATTTTTTATTGAACCTTTGTGTGTGTGTGTGTATATATATATATATATATATATATATATATATATATATATATATATATATATATATTCGAATGTAATGAGAATGAAAATAATATATAAATTCTAACATTCACAGCATTAATTCAAAAGAGGGCTCAATACTGAGGGTAGAGCAATAATTATTTATTACCATTTTTTCATATAGACAAAAACAATTTATACAAGATGCAACCTTGTTTTGGTGCATTTATTTGCACCTCAGCTGGTGAGAACCAAAAATGCTAACCATTTTTGCTTCTCACCAGTCGAGGTGCAACTAAAGGCACTGAAACAAAGTTGCATCTTGCATAAATTGTTTTTGTTTATATGAAAAATTATAATAAATATATATTAGTAGTGCTGTGTATGATGTGCCTTTGTTCAAATGGGAATTTGCAGCCATTGATATTGATCTTGTTAGTTTATTAAAGATGCTTTCAGATTGACCCCCAGTTGATGTGTGCAATCAGTCTGAAAGCCTTGATTCCCTTAGTGTGTGATTAGCTTGTAATAATACATATAATTTCTGACACTTTGCATTATGATTGCATCAACAATTTATGGCAGAGGATGAAGAGGAGATTAAAGAAAGAAAAAAGTGACATACATAAGAGAAATTGGCATAATTTAGCAATTGATGTTTGAAAGTCACAAGTGTCTAATGGGTGAACCAGGAGAATGATATTGTGAGTGGGAAGCAGAATATTAATGATGGAATTAACAAGATCTGGTGGGGGGGGGGTTCTTGATGAAAACAAAAATTGTACAAAAAGTTGCAGTTGTAAATTTTTTTCCTTTATTGTAGCTGAAAAGAGATATGTTAGAAACTGTGTGTTAATATTTTATTTTTTTTAATTTTTTTTTTTTTTTAGATTAGTCAATTGGTAGTAAATTTTCTGGGTGTCTTTTGCAAAGGCATTAGTTCTTGAACTGGTTACTTGGGAAAGATAAAGTTGATACTTTGAGCTGAGGAAAAATATTTTACATCTTAGGTTTAACCTCCACAAATGTATAGTCAGTTTTCTTTTTTTCTTTTCTTTCTTAAATACTAATATTACATAATGTAAAGGTAATTTCTAAAAATGTTTCAAATCTTCTAAAATCCTTCAGTTTATATTTCATGATTTTCTTGAATTTTTTAAGATAAGCTCAAAAGAAACAAAAGAAAAATCTGATAAAAATATATTTTAGAGATCTCATAAAAAATTTTATACTGTCAACTGATAGTGAAATTATTTTAATTGTTAGGTCAAATATTGCCCAAGCAGTGATTAAAAAGTTTAAAATAACATTCTAATGCATGAAACATATTTATAAAAAATTCACAGCTATCAGTTACATTAATTTTTGTCTTAGCAATTCACCTCTGAAAATGATCTTGGATGAGATTCAAAATACTTGAGAAAAAGCAAAGATTAAAAAGCAGGTTTGTTAAGTGGATATCAAAAGACAATTATTTAAAGATTTGAAAGACAAATAAAGAACAGAAAGCCACAAAAATTGTGAGACATTAAAACTCTTGATGCAAAAGAAAGAGAAAAGAGAGTATGCATTAAAAAAGTATTTGTACATTCCTTATTTCTTTTCATGTATGAAACTGATTCGTTTGCTTAATATTCAGACAAAAAAAGCCTATACAGAGTGAAGGCTGGAAAGGTAAAGGAAAGAAAGAGAAGATAGAGGCAAAGGGTAAGAAAAGGGCAGAAGCATGAGATAATAGATAATCTTAAATTTAGAATTTTCATAGGTTTAGCATGAAAGGGCTAAGAAAAATGCCAAAAGAAAGGTAGACAGATTCAGAGTTTGGGCAGAGTTTTTTGCTAATGAAGGAACATACTGCAAAATGGAAGAAAATGGATCGATTTCAGCCAGTCAGAGTTTTATCAGGAACAATTTGTGCTCCAACAACTCATTCCATCACTTGTTCTGATAAACTCTGACTGGCTGAAATCGATCCATTTTATTCCATTTTGCAGTATGTTCCTTCATTAGCAAAACTCTGCCCAAACTCTGATCTGTCTACCTTTCTTTTGGCATTTTTCTTAGCCCTTTCATGCTAAACCTATGAAAATTCTAAATTTAAGATTATCTATTATCTCATGCTTCTGCCCTTTTCTTACCCTTTGCCTCTATCTTCTCTTTCTTTCCTTTACCTTTCCAGCCTTCACTCTGTATAGGCTTTTTTGTCTGAATATTAAGCAAACGAATCAGTTTCATACATGAAAAAGAAATAAGGAATGTACAAATACTTTTTTAATGCATACTCTCTTTTCTCTTTCTTTTGCATCAAGAGTTTTAATGTCTCACAATTTTTGTGGCTTTCTGTTCTTTATTTGTCTTTCAATCTTTAAATAATTGTCTTTTGATATCCACTTAACAAACCTGCCTTTAATCTTTGCTTTTTCTCCTATATATTCTTTCCTTTCACCTGGTTTTCTTTTCCTCCTCCATGTTTTCCTTTTCCTCTCCTCCTCACTTTTCTCAGTTCTTCCCCACTTATCGAGACTTTCATATGAATGTCAAACCTGTTCAGAAATATCTACATTGTCAGATGTATACAATTGTTTTCTAAGATCAATGGTTAAAAATGGCTTTGAGCAAGTGAAGCCTGAGGGTTTTGGCAAAGACTGTCCTTCTTTGAACCTTGTGGACTAGCACTACAGAATCACAAAGAAAGAACTGCACCAAATAACAGAAACCATATCACTTGAGAATGGCCAACAGTAGCAACAATTAAAATGGATGGTACATTTAAATTGAAGACAAAATAATGACAAAATCAAGATGTTGGCATTCCACACTACTTTAAATAAAAAGTTAGGAAGGAAACCCTGAGAAGAATGATAATAACTACTGTACCTGAGAAACCCATTTTCTTGAAAGATTGTTTTAAGAGAAATATTTGATAAATTTCAACCAAAAGCAGTACTGACTGCTTGGTCAGTGTATGTCAAATATTTCCTTGTAGGGAAACTGCTAATATTATTATTAGCAATAGCATATACAGCTTTTTTTTAGTGTAATTACAATTTCCAATTTAATAATGATTGGACAGATACTACAGTAGGGAAAAATTTTAATGTCATAAATGCAAACATGCATACTGATAGTATAAATAGTAAGCAATAGCCAGATTATTTTGGTATTTTAGAAAGAATTGTTCTTGGATTAAAAATTAACTAAAATAGTTAAAATACTCAAATACATGACCAAGATCTTGATATGACTTCATGGTTAGAATGCTTTTAAACTCTATTTTTCATTCAGTACCCCACACTTGTGGCCTTGTGCCAGACTAAGCTAATTTTAGTAAATACCAATATATGACTGAATATTTGTTTTAGTGAATAAATGTCATCTGCAAAGTAACTTGGTATGGTTTCAGACATAATTCCAAGGAAATCTTTGATTTCTACACACTTGAATAAAATATCAACTTACAATGGTCATTGAAATATTGGTCACTGAAATATTGCCCAATAGTTGAACAGGATCTTTTATAATTGAAATAGTAATTTTGTCAAATTCAGATTGCTTATGATGTGGTGGACTATTCAGAAAGATCTATATTAATTTTAGATCAATTCTGCTTCTTGTATGATCTTTGATTTTCCTCAGCTAGAGAAGAATCTGTTTTAGTCAGCTCAAACAAAGAATTTACAACACATTTCAAAACCATTATATTTCTGAATAATAAAAACTTCTGTAAGATATCATGGTTTTAGAATTGACATTTAGGATTTATGCCACCCACAGACCAATCATTTCCTGAAACAGCCATTTACTCATACAACTCTGATATCTAATGACTCTAGTATTTACTACCTGTAGACCAGTAAGAGCAAGTACCTCAATTTTCTTCTGTGTGCTGTATCATGTTCAGGACATTGGTGACCATCTCTTTCCACAATTTCCTGTCCTTTGTAGCTCTTAATAAATTTTATCTTAGGTTATGGTGATTTTTCTAAGCCAAGCTTAGATGTAGCACAGAGTATGGGGTACGTAGTGAGAATCAAACTCACTATTCAGTTGTAATTGCTCTAATGAGATAAGCTTGCTAACCATTACACATCAAGGTAACCCTCATCAGGTAGCTTATGCATTATTTTCCTCTCTCTTGCATTCAATCTGTCCAGTGAGTATCAAATTTTCCAAGCTCTCTTTCCTCATACAATTACAAGTGTAGAAAGAGGTGTATCTATGTTTTATTGAATATACAAAGGTATACAGCAATTTAAATATTTGGGATGTGTTTTAGCAGAGGATGGAAAATGTGATATTGAAATTAGAATACACATTGTAGTCAAAGATGCTTTCCAAAAGCTAAGTAAAGTATTAAGAAACAAAAAGAAATTGTTAGAAATGAGAAAAAAAGTACTGAACCGTTATGTAATATCAGTGCTCCTATATGGCAGTGAATGCTGGACAATCTCCTTACAGATGAGGAAAAGACTTAAAGCAACAGAATCAGGGTTCTATAGAAGGATGCTGAGAATGTGAGCAACGACAAAGTTCTAGAGAAAATGGAAACAAAAAGGACACTTCTACTTACTATCTGAAAGTGATAGTTGAAATTTCTAGGGCACATAATGAAGAAAGAGGGCTTAAAAAAATAGATATTCACAGTCTGAAGGTAAGAGGGAAACAATGCATAACTTAACCTAGCAAGATTTAGTAAGTGGATGGCAGAGCAATGTGTAGGAGAGATAACAAAAAGACAAAATTTATTAAGAGCTATGAAGGACAGGAAATTGTGGAGAGCCATAATTGCCTATGTCCTGAAGGAACACAGCACATAGAAGAAGTATTTATTAATTCCACAGTCTGAATTTTTATGATAGATTAAGGGTATGTACCATCACTACTTTTATTGCAATTCCAGATCATTCCATACATCTCAGTATGTCAGCTGATTGTTTTTAATAGTACCTACAAAAAAATTATTCTTGTTTACTGGTTTGATGGAATCAGTGAAAGAATGTCATTAGATATATTTTTGAGAGCTGAAGGAAATTGTATACAAGCAGATGTCATTAAGTCTATTTTAATTCATGGTGAACAGAATTATCAAATTAATGTGTAGCTAACAATTTGCAATGAGATATTTTTAATATATTTTTAAAATTGATAATGATTTTTTTCTTAAAACTTTTTTGTTGATGTTTTTCATTAACTGAAGCGCAAATCTTTAAAATACTTGAAAATCATTGAGATTTCCTCATCAAGAAATGGGTCCTCTATTAGAAATGGCTTTTGTTTTTCTGCTGAGGATACCATGGACTGAACTTGTAAACAATAACAAGGTTTTAGAGAAAATATAACCAAAAAAAGGAAACTTATACTAAACATCAGGAAGAGACAGTTGAAATTTCTGGGGAACATAATGAAGAAGGAGGCCTTTGAAAATCTGATACTCACAGGACAGATTGAGGGCAGGAGGGGCAAGGGAAAAACAGTGCATACCATACTTGATGAGCTTGAATAAATGGATGGTGACACACGGTTTAGGAGAATAATGAGAAGACAAAATTTATTAAGAGCCACAAATAACAGGAAATTGTGGAGAGCTGTGATCACCTACACCCTGAAGGGACACAGCACACAAAGAAAAATACTTAAAATTAGAAAAAGAGTTGTAATTTCTAGGGCACATAATGAGGAAAGAGGGCTTGGAAAATGTTACGCTCACAGGATATATTGAAGACAAGAGAGACAGAAGAAAACAACAGATAACTTGAGTAAATGAATGGCAGAATAAAGTCTGGAAGATACAACAAAGAGACAAAATTTATTAAAAGCTGCAAAAGACAGGAAATTTTAGGAGAGCCATGATCACACATGCCTGGAAGGGACATGGCACATAAAGATGAAGATATTTACTTAAAAAGTCTACAGTAGCAGCAGAAAAGGCAAGATTCTAACTTAGGTGTTATCAAATGAAATAAGAGCAGAGAGGATTAAAACATTGTTTTATGAATTTGCTCACAGTTCAATCTCTGGGCCAGTAATACAGATGTACTGAGACTTTGTGGAAACGGGACTAGCAATAATTGAGCAGTATTAAATGTACAGTTAACTAAGTAGAGATATCCCTAGACATAGACAGTAGAATGAGAACAATCTATGCCAGTAGATTGAATAAAGGCTTAGTTCAAAATTTACAGATTGATATCCAGATTGATAGATACCTGAAAAAAGCCAGAGTTAGTAATGGCTGAATTGTTAAGATGCAGACATGGGTCTGGCTGTAAATAAGAACTCTTCATCCCAGAAAGTCAGATAGAAATTCATTATTTATGTTGTGATAAACATGAAAATGTTAGTCTGGCTGTAAATAATAACTTTTCATCCCAGTAATTCAGACAGAAATCCATCTAATTTTGTTATGTAATTGCAGAAATATGTAAAAGTCAATTAGTAACTGTATTTGAAATTATAAATATTGTTGTATTTTGGAATGATTAAAATTTGTGATTTGAATATTTTTCTTAGAACTCTGGTGACTAATAATGTAATCTCCAGTAAACATGTTGATGTTGTCTGAATTATAAACATGATACCTTTTTGAAATAAGCTATACAGTAATCAATCAGTAGAAATTAACACTAGCAGTTTTCTTATCATATTTTCTGGCAATAATGTAATACAAAATATAATGTCTTCTTGTTAGATGTTATTATTACTTAGTTGTGTATTTTCAAAATGTTACCATTTATCTTCATGCACAGAATATAGAAAATGCAATAAACATTATCCTCATTATAATTATTAAATTATCCTTGGCATCCAGAAAGACATTGAATCTTTTATTAAGACTGTATTTTTGTCTTTTTAAATGTATTAACTGCAGAAAATAACTTGGAATTCATTACACACTGAAATTAATTACAAGTGGGTCAAAATACCTGAACAAAAGAGTAAAATGCTTCTTGTTTGTCATTCTGAAGATTCTATGAGATGGAAACTATGTGAGTAATACTGATTAGAATTAATAAATTGCATCAATTTAGCCATCTTTTCACTCTCTCTTACATATATACACTCTCACACACACGCACATATACTGTTGGGGTAGCACATAAAATTTTTGAGCAGCTGGCACTGGACTAAAAATAGTGGAGAGTATGCTGTCACAATGACATTAAAGCATCTGAACTTAGACACCTCCAGCATCTAAGGACTAAACAATCTGTATTAAGACTGGCAGCCTTGTCTCATAATCCACAATCTTGTACCCAATGTGGTCTTGTCTGTAAGTCTTGTGGTACTGAAGTGTCATATTTGTCAGAAACCTCTATCAACTAACCTATGAGTTACTGGACACACTGAAACCAATGGGATATATATATATATATGTAAAACAATATTTTAAGTTTTATTTATATTTATATATATATATATATATATATATATATATATATATATATAAAACTTAAAATATTGTTTTTAGTGGATACTCATGTTTGAATGGACACTTTGTTTTTGAAACAGTATATATTACATCTATAGGCCTGCACACTTGAGAAAATTTAAAGAAAACATACTCTCTTGCTGGGTTTGGACCTGCACCCTCCTTTATAGGAGAAACCAACATTTGATCCAGCGTGCTTTAGACTGCTATGCCAGAGAAGGCATCATAGCATAGCAAGGTTCTATTTACTCTTTTAAGGAGTGCACATCTCATTCAGATTTTTTTTACAACCCTATATCTGCTTCATTTGATATCTGAAATGTAAACAAAGCAATTTGTAAAGAATTAGTGGATTTATTTTTAATCTGACATTTTTATTACTTCCAACATTATTTTTAGTGGATACTTGTGTTTAAATAGAAACTGAATTCCTTAGAAATTTGCTTTGTTTACAATGCAAAATCTCAGATATGTGCTTTTAACATTATTGTAATGTAGGGATGTACATTCCTTAAAAAGGAATAAATAAAACCTTGCTGGACTGTGACATTCTCTATGCAGAGTAGTGTAAAGCAGGGTTCAGCAATCTTTTGCTAACATTGTGCCAACATAGGGTTTTAAAGTCATCCAGTGTGCCAACAGCATACGTATTTTTATACAAGTCAAGGTCAATATATCTGTTCAACAATATATTTTTATATAGTAATATATAGGATATATACTTTATTTTGTGATGTCAATGAACACTCATTGCCACTTTTGTAATATCAATGAATACTTGTTGTCACTTTTGTAATGCTCGTTGTAGTAGAGACTTTGTAATCATAGATACAACTATAGTAACACTGTTGAACAATACTGGTGTCAGGAGTCTTTGAATATCGCTTACACTAATAGTACTTGCTCAATAATACTCGCTCAAACAGTAACCACCAAATAGTGATCTGAATAGTAATCCGTATAATGATCAGAATAGAGAAATAGTATAGTGGATAGAGTAGTATATAGCAATCCATATAGTATAGAATAGAAATGGTGATCACTTAGATGCTATGCTGATTCCAATTTATGCATTTCTTTATAGTCACATGATCTACTTAATACAAAATGGGATTACCTGTGTTTGCTCTCTGGTGATAGTGTTCAAACTACAGTGATGGCAGCAACAATTTACTCTTATACAACACTTTAGTATATATTAAAATTGAAACCATTAGATATCTTCTTTGCATTGTAGTAGTTATTGGTTTTGTAAATCATTGGGGAGATGATTATTATTTTTATTTATTGTTCTTTTATACACATTTTTCTAACCACATGTTCGAATGAACAATAAAACAATTGAAATAAGTTCATAAAGTCAGATTTATCTCAGAAATGTTTTACAACTGACAGAAAATCACTTTTGCTTATAATTCTTCAGTTCTTGAAGTAAAAGAAATCTTTACATTCTGTTTTAAGTGCCACTCTCTTCCTGATTTTATTTATTTTCTCATATGGATTATGGAAAATGTTTCCCAGAAATATAGATGAAAATTGCATTGACTTTATTGCGTATGTATGTTTACAGACATATGCTTACATAGACCTTTACACTTTCCATACACACAGGCTTGCTTGTGTGTGCATTCTTAAATAATGGAGGAATGTTTGCTTTGTTAAAACTTGAAGTATTTGTAAATGATGTTAAACTTAAATAGAAAACTATATTTTTATTGGGTGAGGGGAAATAAAGTCCCTTGGACTTCCAGTCAGTTTAGTGCTATATATATATATATATATATGTTCAGGTAATCATTCATAGAAAGAAGATTTTTCTCACTTTTTCTTTCTGCAGTAGACTGATTGCCAGCTTGGGCTATAGGACACAGTTTGTCCTGCTATTAAACACATGGGGGGCGGGGGGGGAAATAGATGTATTCATTCCTTTCCCGACGGTATTTGTATGTAATAGACCTGACTTGAATTTGAACTCCGCTCTCTGATTTCTCATTCCAAGTAGATATCCATTACACCATTGCACACATCTTGAACTTTACAAGCTTAAAAAAAGAAACATATCTCTGTAACATCGTTTTACATGACTCTCACTTTTGAAAATGTTTTATTTAAATATTTACAAAGAAATGTTCCTTGTAATTAAAGTATAGCTTGATCAAATTGGATGTGTTATGATAAATTAATTGGATAAATTTGTTTGTAGATAATTGAAATTCAGCTGATTGACATAGAAGATGAAATACAGTCATGTTTCTAAATTATCTACATTTCTTCTTCATTCATATATTAAAAGGAATGTGAATAAGAAATGCTTTTCTTCCTTGTTTATCAATTTCATTTTGAGGACCTTAATTTCCAGTAATGTTCTGCTAATTAACTTTTATCTTCTCCTCTTAAATTGCCTTTAATTGCAATCCATTTAGTCTCAGAATGGATTTTTTTTTTTATCAAGATTAATTGATCTTAATGAACAAAACTTTTTATTGAGCAAGTTAAAACAACTGGCAAGCACTGAAGCTATGAAAAAAGTTTTTCATTTATTTTTACTCTCAGGTCTGTACTAATCAATCACCTACTCCCACTTATTAATTTATGAAAACAATTCCATTTGCACCTTTTTTTTTTTTCTTTTTTTCTTTTTTTAAGACTCTAGAAAATATTAATTTGCTTATACTGTAAAAAAAAAAAAAAAAAAAAAAAATGATGACCCAATTTATGGTTTTGCATTTGCATTGGTTATGTTTTATGACCAAGTCATTTAGTATTTTTTTATCTGTACAGCTAATATTGTCAAATTTAAAAAAAAAAAAAATTAAGTTTTTTGATGTAATGGAATAACCTGTCGCCCCCATGAGTGACTACACTATAGGTAGTAAGTAGCTGTAAGTCAACAGACTCAGGCTTATGTGAGAACTACCGACCTTCCAACTGGATTGATTTGTGATGACCTTGTACATAACTGTTACCTTTATTCTTATTGTACTGGCTTTTTATAATAAACCTTTACTTATTTTATCCACTGTGTTTGTCAAGTATATAGTCTTATTAGCATGGGATATAACATTTTTAAATCAATAAAAATAAAAATATCCAAAGTTGATATGAAAAAAATAAAAAATAGAATGTATTAGTAACCTGATCTTCCCCTTTTCCTAATAAGATATTCACTTACTAGTGTTTAGTCAGGACTTCTGTTACTGAAACATTGGAATAGTTCATTAGAGAGCAGGTTGCATGACTGATAAATATATAAAGTCAAATTGTGTTTCAGAATAAAATACTCTTAGACACTATATTTAGTTAGTCATGGTGTGTGCTGATGCATAATGCTAAGTTGATTTAAAGAAACCTGGACAAATAATAAGGAATCTATCATTGTTGGCTCTAATGTCACTTCGACGTGCTTGTCTATTTGACATACTATATGAACTGAACAAAAGTGTGCAGGGTGTTTGTAGTAAAGTAATTATAGTTTCCAAGTCACATACCTGCTGGAAGATGAGAATGAAATTTTCAGAACTGTAATTGAGATAATTCTCTTTGATGAATCTGAGACCTGGATGCTTATCAAAACATTTGAAAAGAAAACTGATGTTAAACATGTCTGCATAATGTTAATCCTCATATAACTTGGGGTGGAGGTGGATAATGCTACCTTCCTAAATCAGGGATTTAATCAAAGTTAAAAAAAAAAAAAAAAAAAAATACAAAATGTTGTACTTGGTTATCATGGTAATAGTTCCCACAGGTACATTATAGATATTAAGTTCAGCTTAGTTTGACACAAGGCCATAAGTGTGAAGTACTCAGAATTGAAATCATTAATACTTAGTTATAATGATCTGCTACATAAGTAATGATGCCATTACTTTATGGTGAGGTGTCCTTCATAGGAAGGTTATAATTTTCATGAAAATAATAAAAAAACAAACTTATATCTGTAACATTGTGTGTGTGTGTGTATAGCAACTGATAGTAAAATTTTCAGGATATATTAGATTGGTGAAAAAATAATGACGTAATAATGTCGTTTTTTGACGTATTTTTTAACGTCAAAAAACGACATTATTACGTCATTATTTTTGCACCAACCTACTTAAATTTAAATGAACCATATATATTGTGTGGAGTTGCAGCTTATATCTCACACTTATTAAAACTATTGATGGCTTGTTTTGGCTAGGTCACATTTTATGATGCACAGAACAGTAAATTTTTTATTTATAAAGGAAAAATTCACAAGATGTAATCGAATAGAATGCCTTTGATTAACACAATATACCATATACCCGAATAAATTATTTTACATGTTATTAAGGGTTCTTAGACATTCTCTAATCTTCATCAATCTTTCATTCTGAATATGATGATAAACTACATCCGTCAGCAAGGTCACTGGGAGGTTTTGAGGAGTGTGGAACCACCTCTTAATTGCTGTTGTTCCCAGGTCCACCCTGACCCAAGAATGGTAGCACTTGTTAGAGTCCTAGCTACAAGAAAATACATTTTCATAGTAAAAAAAAAAAAAAAAATATATACCAAAGCCCACAAGAAAATAAAATTTTGGTATTATTGATTCCTATCATTACTAATAAGGAGTTGATATGCCGTTAACCAAACCAAATCCTTGATCTTTCAGTCATTGATGTTTTTAACTTTTCAACTGCTTTCACTTAAACATTACTTGTAGTAAATTTTATTGCTTCTCCTATTGTGTGTGTGTGTGTGTGTATATATATATATATATATATATATATATATATATATATATATATATATATGATCTCAATGGTAGATCACAAGTTTTCTATTGGATTAATATCTAATGAGGCTGAGGGACCATTCCATTAACTGTGTATCTTTGAAAAATTTTTGCCCGGATGGGATATAATCTGTTTTGCAGAATGTATAGGAGCAATGTTGTGCATAAATTGCTCTTTAAAGCTTCTTGGTTGTGATCTGTACTCGTGGTAAAAAAAATAAAAAATAAAACATTGTGCCCAAGAACTTTGAATAATTCTCTGCATTTTACTTGGTGCCATCATCATCTTTGAAAGGAGCTATAGTTTTATTGCCTATAATACTACCTCAAAACATTATCAACTGCCTCTCTGTTTTCTTCTAAGTCATGTTCTTTGACTATTTCCATGAAGGACTCACCTTCTCATCCAGCCATCCGGTTCATCAAATGTAGCTCTACATTCATCACTAATTACCATTGTGAAATAAGTTTTCATGTACTCCTTCACCTAACTTCCACATTTCTCTTTGTGATGAAGATGGAAACACTTTGTATTCATGTTTTTAGTCAATGTCTTAATATATTGCACTTTGAATTTTTTTGCAACTCTCTTGATATTTTGTGATATTCTTAAAGCCTTATTTTGGTTCCTCTCTTGCTAATGTTTTTTTAATTACTTTTTTTTTTAATTATTATGTGATCTCTGTTCAATACTTTTGCAATTATCAACATTCTCATTACCCATGGCAAACTTTATGAAACTGAAATGTAATAAAATTTCATATATAATCTGATGATCACATAAGGTGTGAAACTGACAGTCACCATGCTATGTTGATTTCTATGTCTACACTGTATGTCTCTACATTATGAAAGGTCCTTTGAAGTCTTTACACTTTTGATTAACCATTTGCAGATGCCATTTTCCCCCTTTTTGTTAAAGTGTAAATGCAAACATTCTGGTGTGACAGATTTTGTAAGCAACACTCACCTGACAAGTTAACGATGTGTTGGTGTTTCTGTTTTAGGTGTTTGCTACATCATCACTCACTGCTTTTTTGTCTGTTAGAAATGATAACCAGGGCTACCCATCACACCCACACTTGACCCCTAACCCTAGTTCATCAATCAAATTATGAAAAGCCCCATTCTGGCTGTTTCTGGGCAGTGATTGCTTACTCTCGTTTATAACCATATTTTACCTTGAATAACAACAGTTTAGCTAGAAAAGTGGCCAGGTCAGTACTTAGCTTTAATGTCAAGGTGTTTGTTTCTTTCGCAGGTCAACAAACTTGGACTTATTTTGCTGAAAGGAAAATTATTTATTTACTGTGTAAAGCTAAAATATGTGTATATTCTGAATTTTGTCAAAGAACAAAAGAAGGCAATGAATGAGAGAAAAAAAGTCTTTAGGAAAAGATGTTCAGAAAATTATTTAAACGTAAAATTCTTTAATTTAAATTAAAACATAATTTTTTTATTTTTATTTTTAATGAAAATCTTTATTTGTGATTTTTGTTGCATCCATAAAAAATTATTTTCAATTTTTTTTATCTCCTAATTGTTTTTTACTACTGGTAATATTACACTAGTATATATGGTACTCAACCTAAGATTAGCTGGATATCCCAAGTATTTGTTGATACTTATCAGTAAATATTTGGAATATCCAGCTCATCTTGGGTTGAGTACCATATATACTTGAGTATTGTGAATTTTTGTGATTATTTTATTTTTTTATTTATTTTGTTACACAAAAATAGTGGGGAGGACAAGAAATTTTTTGGAAGTAGTTAAATTCAAGAATTTTCAGTGACTGGTTACATTATAGACAGGTAAATTTTTTCTGGAGGGTTTAAAATTTATGCCAAAAAATTTGGGGCAAACTATACATGTAATTGTGTTAGACATAAGTATATGTGGCAATCAGATTGGCAACCAAAATTGTTTTTCATCTTTTAAGTAGCAGATAGTTGACTTTTTTCTTCAACAATACATTTTGTACTTGAAACATTTGATAAAATTTAACGACTGTAAATCTCTATTTGTGGTCCCTTTATGATACTGAAGTTTCAAAATGAGTATTTTCTTTAATCAAAAAAAAAAAAAAAAAAAGCCTTTGAGTCATTAGATTAAAAAGAAATAATTACTAATTTCTTTGGGCTTTCATTTAAAAGAAAAATTGAAAATTATTTCTCTAAGTTTGTGTTAAACTGTTCAGTGTTTTATCTGTAAAACATAATGGGGAAATATTTAGGCTATTATAAATCTGCAGAATAGAAAAATGTGATTCTTATATGTATATATGTAAAATACAAAATATTACGAGATGTCTCTAGAAGTTATGAAGAGTAGCTTCTAGTGAGGTAAGGTCAGCTAGTATAATAGCTATTGGTGCAGGAAACAGAATTGGTGAGCAGAATTGAAGTTTCCCATCTAGTCTATTGTGTTCACTTTTGCACAATATTCTTGGGGAAAGGAATAAATGCCTCTTTTTCACTATTGGCTATTGATTAAATGAAAGTGTAGACAGGGCTTTCTAGCCTTGGATGGTAACCAGTCTCAGAGAAAGAAAAATATGAATTCTAAACCATGAAGAAAGCAAGAAGAAACCATTCTATTACCTTTGCAAAGAATACATGGCAATTCAGAGATGATGATGATAATAATAATAATAATAAATTCTTTGTGTAGAGTCAAGATCCCCTATGTCCTGAAGAGATATAGCATTAAAAAAAATGGGTGGCACAAAATTTGTGAGTGTTTCCTTGGTGCAAAAGTTAACTTGTAGAACACTATTTACATTATTTGGACTATTGTCCTCATCTTTGTCACCATATTTATTCCAACATTTTGGCCATTGTATGCTCCAGTCTTCTTAGGTGGTTGGAATGTTGAACTGAACCCTTCATTTCACTTACTGGGGTGTAGACTGTTCTAATTCCTCAAGGACACATGGCACAATGGATAAAGGCGTTGGTTAGAGTAAGTGACAGGACCCAAAGAGTGTAAGTTCAATACCCGGTTAAGGCAGTAGAGAACTTGGAGAGGGGAATTAACAGGAGAACTGATAACTGACATCCATTAAACATGGCACGTGGAACTAGAACAGTCTACTTATGTGATCTAAGTTTGAACTTACCCTAGTACCATTCTGTAATACATTTTTCTATGACTCTTCCACCTGTTGATACAAAACAGCAATAGTCTTGGGTGGGCCAACTGACTCTGGTCTTGCGTGGGATAACTGAAATAAGCTTATACCATAAATATTCAATGGGGCAGCGGAGGGTGGGGGCATCTGATGACAGTACTGTTTAGAGAAGTTGCCAAAATCTTGCAGGATAATGTTAGGTAGACCAAATTTTAATCTGTGGGAATTATGATTTATTGAGTAAGAAATTAGGAGTGGTTTCCCATTGCCTCTTTCACAGTTTTGGATTCAGTGTTATCATACAGGCCAGCCTGAGCTCTCAAGCTGAGCCTATCCTGCTATTTAATCTATAGTTGGTAAGAGAAGAGATGGGTTAATGCCTTTTTTTCAAAAAATATTTTTGTGTGAAAGCGAATGCAGCAGACTAATGCAGAACTCTGCTTGCTGATCCCACTTTCCATACCAATAACTGTCACACTACTAGCACATTTAATGTTAACGTGATCATTTTAAGTTTTAAGACTTAAGTGTTCTTACTAAATGAATAAGAAAAACTTAATGTGGACTTCCCTCAATAGATGCATAAAGCAAAGATTTGCTATATTAAGAAATATTCTGCTTGATTTATCTTCATTTCAAAAAGTGACATAAGTGACATAATTGTCAAAGAACAACTGAAATTGACATTAACCTTAGAAAAGGTAAACAAATGTGAATGACATATAATAGAGATTGAAAGCAGTTGCCAAAAAAAGATCATAGCATTATTGAGCTGACAAAAAAAGAAACCAAGTCCATCATAAACTATTGTGTAGTACACGATTGATCAGTATCATGTATATCTTCCTGATGTTAAGTATAAGCCTCCTCCTTGTTTGCAATCTCTTATCGGTCTTTCTGATAACATTTTGAGCATGAATATCATGTTCCTTGTTCCGGTGTCTTTAACGAACCTACACTGTTCTTGTCCTATCTCTGGCCTGATTCTGCTGTGAGCTCTAGTAAGCATAATACGGATGATGAGTTTTGTTACATGGCTCATTAGGCTGATTGTTCAGTGGAGTTCACATTCATTTGTGCCTGGTTTCTTAGGAATAACTATCAAAATAAATCTGCTGAGGTCTTCCAGTATATCTCCACTATTGTAGATTTCATTTGTTATTTCAGTGATCTTGTCCATGTCAAAGTTATCTAAGGCTGTCAGCATTTCCATTACAAGTAATTCTTATAACTGATAAACAAACATTTTAGAGATGATTTCTAGGTCATTGATGATGAACATAGAAACTGCAATATTCTATATTGAATACAGACAAGTCTTCTGATCTGTATGAATAATTCCAAAGAGGATATAGATCCCGAGAGTGCTCAGCAAATAATAATTATGAAATAAAATATTAACATAATCTTTTAAAATCTCTGTTTTCATATATATATATATATATATATATATATATGTCTGTATGTATTTCAGCAGCAAGAATTCTCTCAAACATATTTTGTTAAATAATATGGACAAATTCTGCCTTTCAATATTTTAATTAAATCTTTCAAATTTCCAAATTTTTGTGGTGTTGGTAAATTTTCCAAAAAATTATATTAACTTTTATTTTGTATTATTTTTATCTCTTCTAATTACTTTAGAATGTTGCTACATTTATTTTCAAGGATTGTTCTGTGAGTAATTACATAATTGGTTTTTAATGATATCTTTTAAATTATATATGTATATATAGTATTTGATGGAAGATAAGATAACCTCTCCACTATCTGCATGTACTCACAAAATGTGCATGTTGTATAATGGTTAGCAGCTAAAAATGAAAAATTGGCAAGTAAAGTTTGAATTCCAGTAGAATTCTTTAGTCATTTTTGCACAAATACCATTGAGAAAAGTATACATACAATCTCTTCTCCCAGCTATGGATTAAATAGCAAGGCAGTCTGGAATCTCTAGCTACAGTTGGCAAATAGCCTAAATGACTGATAACTCTATGTAGCTCTGGCAAAAGACAGTCATGGAAAGGATTATAGAGTTTAACTACACTGCAAGATTGTGAACTATGGTCTCAGCTGTGATTACTGAGGTATGTAAAATAGCCCCCACCTGCTTTTCAGCATATAATATTTGGAAAAATTTGTTGGATGATGGATTTAATATTATGTTATTTGATCCAATTCAAAACTAGTTTCTTTTTGTATATTTATTACAAATTTAAGAAATCCTCATTTTCGGTGAAGGGAAAAAGTAGGTTTTATCAGCCATCAAATATGGTATCCATCATTGGAGGTGACTAGAAGTGTGACTGTTAAGAAATTTCCATAATCACATAATAATTTATCAGGAAACTTAAATGATAACAAGAGTAAATGACCCCCACCATTCTTACTAAAAGGTCTAGGCTTTTCAGTTGGTTAAACTAACAAAAGATCAACATAAAATTCCTTAGAGTGTTAAATAGAATCCTAGTTCATAATCTATCAAAGTCCAGTGACATTTTGCTATGGCAGAGTGTAACCATTTCAGATCACTAGATATTTTCAAGAGAAAATAAGAACATGGCTGCTTCTCTTGAAGATTAAAAAAACAAATCTGTCTGTCATGTTGATAACAACTTTTGTCTAGACAGAAGAAACTGTAAAAGACCAAGAGAAAACCATAAACGTCGTTCTTGCAAATATAACATGAATAATGAAAAACAGGCAGAGAGAGGAACTTGGACTAAGCAAGAAAACAGACAATGTCTACAAGAGAGCTGAACTTGATTTAGTTACACATTAATAATGTTTGAAAGTAGTTGTATGTGTATAGCATCAGTAAGACTGGGTTTATATATTACCAAGTGTAAAGCTAGTATCAAGTCATCACATTATTTTACTAATTATTATTTTTAGAAAAGATTCCAAGTAAATGTTTACAAAGTGAGTAAAATAGAGAAACAATAAATAAAGCGACAGGGGCAGTGCAAGAGAACAGCAAATAATAGTACGTGGAAAGATTCGGATATAAATTTTAAAAAAATTATATATAAAGACCATTTAAATAAAGATGAAAGAAACTTTTTTTTACAAACAAGTTTTGTCCTCTGGTGGACTTTATCAAGGCAAATATAAGGATTTTATTTTTATTTTACAACAAGTATTTTTAAACAGAAATAAAAATGTCATTAGCTTTTAAAAATTTTAAAAAATTAAGAACGCTCATGAATATTCTTCAAGCTAACTATGAAAGTCAAGGTAAATTATGGAGAATGCTGAGTGATGTAATCTAATTCCTAATAAATGAAAGTCAAGGTAAACTATGGCATATGTTAAATGAGGTAATTTAATGCCTAATAACCAAAAGTGAGTAAACGTTTGATTTTTTTTCTTATTTGTTTATATTTATTTACTTTTTTATTTATTTACTTTTTTATTATTTATGTCATTATTGTTTATTATTTTACTTTTTGATGAATTATTTATGCATTTATTTATTTAAGGTCATGTATGTCTTTTAGGAAGGTCTTGTGAAAGGAGTACCATATATACTCAAGTATTTTTACACAAAAAGTCGAAGTTGCACTAAACACAAGTAATTTTTTTTTTTAAAGGGGTTAAAAATCATGCATTTCAGTGATCAATTGCCCTATATGCAGAAAGATTTTCTCTGAGGAGGTTAAAATCAATGGGTGGGGAGAAACAAAATTCAGGGTTTGCAAAATATATGAAGTTGTCTTATACATGAGTATACATGGTATATCTTTTAGGTAAAGGTTTGGAAAAGGATCATATTCTTTAGGAATTGTTTGGAGAAGGAGATATTTGAAAAAATCCAGGGTGCAGATTTACATTTTGATAAGATTCAGTAGAGTGACTCTCAAAAAAATTTTCATATGTACAAGTTATTTTTTCTTTTAATAAGCATGGCATTCTTTAGATCAAAGTTTTAGTTGAACTTATTTCTGTGTATGACTAATGCATTTGATAAATTGTTATATATAAGTTACTAATAATAGAATATCCAAAGCATTATAGCAAAGGATGAGCAGGAATATATATACTGGCACAAAATAAAATGGCAATTCCCAGAAGAACAATTGCAATTTTGACCTCCATACAGTATGTGCATATCAGTGAATGGTCGGTATTTTTTTAAATTTTTTATAAAGTTTTAAAAATACTATGGAGATGTGCATTAACTTTTCATGTTCAATTAGAGCCCACTTCAGAAGGTCCAAAATGATGGACTTTGAAAAGAAATGCTGACCATGTTGGGTGTTGTAAAGTAACTGATTCGGGATGGCCACACTGTACAAATGCTTGCCAAGATCAACGCTTTGTAAGGGTGACAATGGCTGACTGAACTATGCTGCAATATAGATCAGAACAAATGTGTCCCCAAGAGTTTCAACAAGGACTGTTACAGAACTCCAGGCACATGTCTTGAGCCAGACTTCTATTTATCTCACAACACCGTTATGAATGTTCCATGTTGTGAATGGCTTACCTTGGGTATCATATGGCTATGTAGTGTTCAGTGATGAGATCAGGTTCTGCTTTCATTGGTGTCTGCTTGTACAATATAGACGTGGGTGTGGCATTTTCCAGTGTGTATAAAATTCTCATGATTTTTGTTTTAGTTTAACATTTTCATTAATTAATTATCTTTCTGAACTTTCAATGAACTAATGCCAGTATTTGTTCATCATTAGTTATTTGTAATTAATTTGGTGGATATGTTTTTGGCATTAAGACTTTTCACTTTTACTAATAAAACGCATGGAATATACATAAATATGTTAATAAAATTACCATGATTTATCTTTGGAAAAATACAATTTGAAAAGTACATTACTATCTTGAATTTTAAGCCAGTGGCGGTTAATTCCATTATTTTGGGTAGCATTTATTTCTGTTTTTTTTTTTTTTCAAATTTTATTTTCTGTTCACTTAAACAGATACAAAAGAAAAGCATTTCTGATTTTGTTTTTATCAGTGTTCCAACTAAATTTGCTGTTCCTCATCTAACTTCTTGTTAAATGTTGTTTCCATGTGGACATTGTGGAAGATTTCTTTACATTGTAAGATAGATTAATCTCTTACAAGTTGGATGTCATTAAAACATGTCATAGAATGATATTATTATTATTTTTATTTTTTTTTTTTTTATTTTTATTTGTCATTTTTATTTTTCATTTTTATTTTTAATTCACCATTTGTCTCTCTTTCTAGTTTTGACAAATAGAGTGAATATAATTCGCAAAGATTAACCTTTACTCTCTGGTGACTTCCTTCTTCATTGATCTTAAGTTATATTGGCATCATTTTATGATTCCCAAAAAGACAATAGAAAACCTGAATTTGTTATTTATACCATTGTTCACCATATTCTTTTGCTGAAAAAAAAAAGTTATCAAGATGAAATCAATTCAATTTTGTCAGTGTATATAAAGATGTTTTGCCTATCTTTAAATGTCTGTGTTAAATAACTGTATCTGAGCCAACATGTACAGGTATATATAATGTGTGTGTGGGCGTGTAGGTACAGTAAACCTATCAGAAGTATGTGTATAGGGAGAGGGATCAAATAATTAATGTTTATAAAATCTTGTTTTAAGTTGTTCCTTGCCAGACATTTTTGAAAGGTTAAATAGAAATCTCAAATGAGACATTACAATTCACATGATCCTGTCAAAAAGTTCAGATGTTTATCAGAGTGCATAAGCCTGTATCTGTTTTTTTTTGTTTTTTGTTGTTTTTTTTTTGTCTGTACATCTTTGGCATATCTGCTCACACTCACACCATTCTATTCAGTTGATGTTTTAGATGTATGGATACACAAAGAAAATAAAAATCCAATGTTCTGAAAATAACAAACTGAAGTTTCTTTTCTTTTGAACTTTTATTGTATTATATATTATATTTTTTATAATATTTACTTTTATTATATATAATATATTGAATTCATATGAAAACAAAATAAAAATTTAACATCTTATTTATGTTTTTCTCAAATAGAATTACATTGGCTTAGATTTTGAATTCTATGGCTTATGTATATACTCAAGTAGAGTGAAAGTTTTTATGATCAGTTTTTTTTTTTTTTTTTTTCTGTACAAAAATATAGGGGGTTGCACTATACACAGGTCATTTTTTTTTTTTCTGGAGGGGTTAAAATTCATGCCCCTAAAATTCAGGGATTGCACTATACATGAAGTTGGTTTATACAAAAGTATATATGGTAATTTTATATTATTAGAGTTTTGTTAAATATTTTGAAAAATCATTCCATATTGTTTGCTAGATGTAAATTCTAATAATAAAAAAAAAAAAAATGGATTTTTCAAGTATTAAGCTTGTGACTGACTACTATTTGAATGCATATAGAGATTTGTTGCTGAAATTTTTTGATTGACTTTGGAGTAGATTGGGTTACTTATCTGGTCTTTTGAACAGGACTAGAGGTTTATCCCTTGTTCCCTTTTTAATATCGGGTTTGCATTTAATTCTAAGGTCTTCTCATTCTCTTTCACTCTCAGTAGCCCCTTGCATTTTAGTGGCATTAATTCCTTGCTTAGTGAGAATTGATTAAAAAAAAAAAATTATAGCTTATGTGTTGATTGGATAAGATTTTGGGGTTGAGTTGGTATTTTAACTTGATTACCTTTATAGTTCTCTCGTGTTATTTCAGTAATTGGTATTTGATTGATTGATCTGTTTTTATAATTTATGAAACCCATTGCAGGTTATTTAAAGCCAGGAAATATTTTTAGGTTATATGAATTTTAAAAAATTTGGTGGTCGGGTGTAATGATTTGTGGATACAAGTCTTACTTATTAACCCATAATTGGGGGAGAAGAGATCGGCTCTCTGATTAACAATTCTGAGCTGTTATACATTATACCACTTACACATGCTATCTTACAGCACCTGGTATTCCCAAATGTTCATTCATCTAAGTATTAACCAGGCTCAACATTGCTTAACATTGGTGATTGTATGGGAACCGATATTTCAACATGGCTTTAAACTGGTCTGATGTATGTGATGAGACCCTAAACTTACACTTGATGGCGATGGACTCATCACTACAAAGTGAATCTAGTTGTTTTAAGTAAATTATTAGGATTATCTCAAGTCTAGAATAGCAGACAGCTTACTGCAAGATCAGTAAGATAAGTCACACATTAACGGACAGAATAGGAAATATAATGCAAATATTTGCTGAGGCTGCTCATGAAAAAAGACAAAAAACCAAAAAAAGAAGCTTATTGAAATAAATTTCTAAGAATAATATGTTGAACTATTTAATTAGCTGAGTTCTTCATTTTACCAAACATTGATGTCATATCATTTGAGGATTAACAGTTTTCCGATGGAATAACTTCTCATAATTGGTTTCATTATCAGTAATCTCTCTGATTACTTTGTATAATCAGAAATGATTGTCAGTAAGCCTTGCAATGTTCCACCCTAAGTTAAATGTTAGGTTCTTGAAGAGAACTGAGGAAACTTGAGTCATTGATAAAAGTTCTCTTATATATTCTGTAAAGAACACTGTTGATCTCCAAAGCCTTTAGAAGGACCAAGTCAAAATTGTAAAAGATCAAATTTGTTAATGTTTACGAAATTGCTTGGCATCCTTTTTATTGTTAACCTATTATTGAATAGACATTAAATGGCTCTGTATTTTTGATTATCTTTGTCCTGAGCAAATGATTCTTACATTTTATGGCTTTTTTTAAAAATTTTTTATTTTTTTTATTATAAATTTGTGTGTGTGTTTATTTTATTTTTTTTATTTTTATTTTTATTTTTTTTGTAATTTGGCTTATATAGATTTTACTAACAATCTAGAAATTCATTCAATTTTCTTTCTCTTTAGTAAATATATCAGAACTGGTTACCTTTTGCTTAACTAATACTTTAAAAAGTAGTAATGCATAGATATTAGATATTTTACAAGTGTAGAAGAAATTGCTTATTATCAACATTCTAGCACAAGGTTTTTTATAAAATAATATCCTGTTCATAACACTATAAAGACTATAAAAATCCTGTTCATAACACTATAAAGACTATAAAAATTGGAAATTTTTCACATGAAAAATATTATTTACTGAACTTAGAATTTATCTTGTAGTGTTTTGAACTGAGGATTGATTTTGATAACAAAAATAAAAAATGTTTGTTTATATTATTTATGGTTCATTATTTATTCATTTCTTTGTTTGTTGTCAGTTGTAGCCATGTAAGTATTTGCATATTATCATTTTTTCTTAGAATTTTTATAATCCATGTCATAAATAGTTTCTTTTTAATCTTCTGTTCTCACCACTTTATTATTTTGAAAATTCTTTCATTATCAGCTATCATTGAGAGATTTTTACTTTTTATTTTGCTGACTGATATCCTGATCATTCTTTCTCAAACAGAATGTGTTTATATATCCCAAATAGTCTAATTCCTTGCTTGAATGTTTTTTTCTTTCTCTCAGTATTATTATGATTTTTAATTAGCCCAGTAATCATGTTTGTAGGTAGATCATTTGGAATGAATTCTGTGTGAAGAGTGAAGCACTTTACATTTGTTCTCAAAATTATAACTTACTACATTTCGACTTGTAATCTTAAGCAGATATAAATTGTTTTCCTTTTGCTTGTTAACTACATGTATTCTTATGGAGGGACTGTTTATATAGTGGTTAAAATTAATGCCTGTTTCATATAATAAGGAGAACTGATGGCTACAAGCATTGAGTGGACACTGAATATGAAAGTGAAAAGAACAAGACAAACAACCCACTGTTGATCAAAGGTTACTATTCAGCAGATGCATCAGGAAATAAGGATGATAAAAACATGTCAAAAAGAATCATTGTCAAACAGAAAGGAAAAACTCTCTTTCATCAAATCAGGTGACTAGGCTATACGAGATAGCAGGGAGAAACTGTCATATGAACATGATTACAGCATGTTAACAAATGATTTGTGAGCTTTCACTTCATGTCCCTCAGCTGGGTTATAAAATTGAAACTTTGGTTTCTGAAACCTTTTAATTTGAATGTCATCTTTATTTTTATTTTCAATTTTTTAATCATTTCAACCCAAGCAAGGCAATAAAGCCACTAAGATGCAAGGGTGGTTACTGAGTGTTAGAGAATATGAGAGAAATATACTATTAAGGAGAACAGACAAAGAACAAGAATTAAGAAGACAGAAGATAATGGTTGACATTGCATTTAATTTTTTTTAAAGTTGACAGGGAAGTAAAAAGCCAGAAAAGAGTTGCACAAGCAATAAAAGAAACTGCTAGCATAGAACTTATGATTACATTTTGCTATTTCAACTGTAAAATGATGAGACCTTGCCTCCAATGTGGTACTTCACTTAAATTCATAAGGTCTAGCTCCATAGAGAAAAATTCATTATAACAATTATCATGGAAGTACTTTTAGAAAAGGCACAGGGAATCTACATTATGACGATGTGAAAGTGACTGATGTCAGGTCAGGACTAATAACATTGCAGATTCTTCTTTGGATTTTATCAAGAACCTCTAAATATATAGTAGGAAACAACAGAGCAGGTGTTGCAGCAATATTCAAAGCAAGAGTGAATGGTAGATTTATATATATGTAAGATAGATTCTGGTGAAAAAAAAAAATTGTCTAGCTTGACACAGTGAACCAGCTTTCCTAGCTGCAGTTGATTCAATATACTCTTTCCACTTCATATCAGCAGAAAAATGTTAGTCTGAGAAGGCACAATGAGTCACTTTTCTGGAGGTTAGCATCAGCCAGGCTGATGGAAAGCAAAAAGGGGTTTCTTGGATGATTAAGAGGAGACAGTTTTATTTTAGAGGTGTTAAAATCATCAAGCCACTGCTTGCCTCAATTAACACATAGGTCATTTTTGAGATCAGCTGCCAATTTGACCTTATCAAATCAATCAGACTTTCTATTAAGACAGGATTAAATAGTTGTCATCAGCTTAGATACTGAGCTGAGAACTGATGTCGTCAGGAAGGTCATTTATGAAAATTAGGAACAACTTAGACTTAAGGATAGAGCCCTGAGGAATATTTATTCTGTTACTCTCGGTAGAGAAAGGCAATGTTTCCATGAGAAAGAAAAGTTAAACTTTTACAAAACTGCTCATGTTTAACTTATACTCCCCATTTCCGATGTGGTCTCCAAGGTGACAGCAAAGTTAAACCACATAGATTCTGCCCAATTTATAAATATCTTGCATTGATTTGTTAACTTTTTGAATTTTTCCTTTTCTCTGTAGTGTCTTTTAATTGCTTGCAGTTAGCCTTTTCTGCATCGTCTGCTTGAGAGGTCATGAAAAGGTTGGGTTCTACTCTTGTAGTTTGCCTTGTATACAATGAGTAACTGAGTGGCATTGGATTTGCATGTCACTCTTTATCCGCACCCATTTGATTGAGTTGATTTCTAATCTGATGCTCAATGTTATTAGGAGTAAAGAAAAGATATAAAAAATCTTCTCATGAAAAATATGCTATAAAACATTTCCATATATATAGTTAGTGAATGCAGTATTCTTTGAGCCTGGTAATTTACCCAGACACCCTAGATTACCAATATTTGTACCTAGTTTAACTCCATAATGCTGTAATATTCTGTGTGAACGAAGGAGTGTTTCCATAAAATACAGTAATTTCTGTTTCATTTACATTGTTGTTGTCTTCTTTTTCTTATTTTGGATAGTACACCATATTATCGAAGTTAAAGTAACCTTTAATATCTGCAGCATTTTTTGGTAATTCTATTTTCAGATTCCCTTTTAGATGAGAATAAAAGGGTTTGACAAGTGATATATAGAAAACAGAAAAAGATGTGCTTGTTTTTTTATGTTTCAATTCTGCAATGCAAAATTTTATTTTCCTTGCTTCATGGCTTACGTTTGTTGTAGAATTTATGAACATTTTACAAGATAATCTGCAATATGAATTTCGAAATTTTAGAATAAGTCAGTTGGGAAAATTATATTACCTGACAAAAAATTAGAGGAAAATCCTGTGCATATATTTTTCTCTTGTTTTGATGCTTTGAAAGGAATTTTAACAGAAAATACCAGATGATGCCAATCCACTTTTGATGACAAAAAAAAAAACAAAAAAAAAAACCCCAAAAAACTTGTTGCATAAATAAAGGCAGTTGAATTTAATTGAGAAATTGTCAATTTACAGAAATAAAATTTTGCTGTTTTTATTTTATTATACTTTTTTTTATAATTTCAGTTTCACATATTGTTCTTCTTTGTTTGTATATTAGAATTTTGCTTGAAAATAAGACCAGTCGTCCTAAATTAAAGATATTTAATTTCTCTCAGCTTTAAAAATATCGAAAGATGGGTGGTTTGGGTTCTTTTGTTTTCTGCATCTCCCACAAGTTAGGTTCTTAACACTATGATATTATTGCTCTCCCCACCAATCTTAATTTGATGTTATTGGAACAATGGAATATGAATGGTTTTGTGAAAAAAAAAAAAAAAAAAAATTCAGATTATCTTTTGGGATTTTTCTCTTTCTTGATAATTTAAGATCTTAATCAAATGCATGCAAAATAAAAGTTTGTAAAAAATAAAGTTTATCAAATCTAACATTATGGGAATTTATTTATCTGAAACAATTCAATTCATAGATGATAAACTGACTGGACAGTGTCTCCATGTTTGGGCAAGTGTTAGATTCTTCCTAACTTGATTAATCAGTGTGTGAATATTTAATTGAACCAAATTAATGATGATTGCCAGTGTGAAGTGAAATTAAGATGATACAAATCAAATGGTTAATTTTCATCTGTCTTATTAATGGTAAGCCTTTATCGAAAAAATTACTTATTTTATGGACTGTAGAGTAGTGAACTTTCACCATTCATGTCAGTTGTCTTCACACAATAAGTGTTGTCAGTGCACTTTGGTTACATGCCATTATGATTTGGATCTTGCAGTTGGAGATATTCATATGGTAGCTTTATCATGAATTTTGAATAAGAGATTGATATCCAGAAAGAAAACTTGTGTACATAGAGGAGAAATATTTTTTTCTTTTTAATGTTTTTAAATGTTTTTAATGTTTTTAATGTTTATAGAATGAGTGAATATATATACTATTATTTATCATATTTTCTGCTATATGTCTCATCCCTTCTGCCCATAACTTTCTTTTAAAAATCATCTTGTATATTATATGGAGGTTGGGCAGTTTGCTGAAGTGTTTTTGGGATCTATATATATCTGTTCAAAAAATGGATTCCAGCTTAATGTTGTGCTAAAATACAGTAATTTTGAATTTCAGTTCAAATTTAACCTCAGTTATTCTAACTGCATCCTAAAGCCCATGAGAAATTTCAAGCTTTAAAATAGTATTGCTCAAATGTCTGTTAGGTGTTAAAATCATAGAATGCTCCATTCTCTTGTGTAAATTGGCCTAGCATGCAATTAACCCTATGGTTTTACTTCATATTGACTGCTACAACATTTTAGTTGTCACATTTGCACGAAAAGTACTAAACTTGACATCTTGCCAAAAAAACCTGTTATCTATGATTTTTATGTGACTCTCTTGTTATGTGGTCTGTATTTCTTTTTCAAGATTTGTTGTAAATAACTATTTACAGAGAGAGAGAGAGAGAGAGAAAGCGATAAAATACTGATAAATTGCCTATGACAATGTGTAAAAGAAACATCTAAATTCTAAATATTCTTTCTTAGATTCACATTTGTTCAATTGTCTGTATTTATTACTTTACCAAGCCTCATATTATGAACATAGTTTACCAATTTAAGGTTGATGAATAATCATTAATTCACAATTAGTTTTTTTTTATTAGGTTTGTGCAAAAATAATGACGTAATAATGTCGTTTTTTGACGTTAAAAAATACGTCAAAAAACATTATTACGTCATTATTTTTGCACCAACCTAATATTAATTTAATCCCAAGAAAGGTGATAAAGCCACTAAGATGCAAGAGGTTACCGAGTGTGGAATATAGGGGGGGGGGAACATTAAGGAGAGAGAACAATAAAAGAACAGGAATTAGAGATAGAAGATAGTGATTGACATTGCATTTAAATTGACTAGAAAGCAAGTAGCCAAATGGAAGAGAGTTCCATAAGTGAAGTGCAAACAAAGAAACTGTTAATATAGAACTTACAATTACATCTAGCAATTTCAACTATAAAATGAGACCTAGTTACCAATCTACTACTGCGCTTAAATTTGTAAAGTTGAGGTACCAAAAAGGAAAGTTCAGAGGAAGTTACCATGAAAATAGAACTATAGGGAAGTCATGTTAAAACAGTGTTAAAGTAACATTTGAAGAAATGTGAGTTTATGATAATTTTTTTTTTTATGAAGAAATGTCTGATGAGGTTGAGGCTTTATTATAATTTAATCATAAAATTTATTTGTTTTTTTTTCCCTAATTACTTTCTCAACTGTCATTTAATGTTAAGCAACTTGTATATAAGAAATAGTGAAATAAAATGGAAATTTGAAAAGATGCACCATTTGAAAAAGTCTTGCATTAATAAAAGAAACTAATTTTCTAAAGACCTCAAAACACATGAGTAAATTTTTAATTTAGTAATGAGTCTTGGTGATAAATAATAGCATAAATACTGAACTTGAAAAAGAAGTTAGAAAATTGATCTGTATTTCCACTTGTCTTAGAATTTCCAAGTGATCATCTCAAAGCAATTTTTGAAAATGTTTAAATTTTTACAACATTAAGAATTTGAACTCTGCAAGAAATGCTAATCAGAAAGGCATTAATATTGAATTTGCTTTCATAAATGTTGAGTTGATTACAATTGTATGAATGTCAAATCTTTTCTAATAATTTTCTAAATGTTCATCTTTTTCTTTTTGCACAGCATCTCCTTAGAAGAAATAAAACTTTTTGTTCATTTTTAATTGAAATTCCATTCCATTTATTTTACTTTCTTTTAAATTTATCAGTTTTATTTATTTATTTATTTTTTTAGCAGACAGGGGAAACAAAAATTGATATCTTCTTGAAGATTTCTATTTGCATTTTACTGAATCTTATTTAAGCCACCTGTTTCTTTTATACTGTAACCGTGTACTGTTTTAGAACCCCTGGGTGCTCAGTCTTGCTGCTAAGAACACTCTCTAACACAAAGAATGCTCATGTCTGCCACATCCATACAAATATGTTAAGGACATATTATTGACTATACCTAAGTAGAAAACTTTGATATTTGCTATATTTAGTTTTGTCTTTCACAGGGCCACATATCTGTGTTGACCCAGTAGGGATATATTTCCCTTCAGCAATAATAATCTACAAGATTAGCTTTTGTTCTATGGTAGTCACCTTATTTCTTTGAATATTTATTCTGTTATAAGAATTTTGAAAAATAACCTGTTCATTTTTGTGCAGTTTATCTGTAGATGTATTTTTAAATAAGGCATTAGTGGTGGCATTAGTGATATTGTGCAAAAATATATTTTTAGTCATCTTGGGGTTTTATAATTTCTGATTTTGTAGATAAATGAGATAGCAGTGTTTTTAACTTTATTAAGAAAAAAAAACTTTGAATTTTGGCACTTATGGGTAAAAGGTCACAAATAAGCAAGTCACCCCATTATGCTATTATTAAATTTGTCTATCTTTTCCTTTTCATGTTTAATTAACTGCTATTATGCATGCAAATCTGTCAGTAAAAAGAAAAATGTTAAAAAGATAATTTTAAATGACAATTTTTTAAAATTCATGATGCAAGTTGGTATTTTCAGGTGCATTTTCTCTGCAAAATGAGACCTCAGATATTGTTGATAACATTTTTCCTTTAATGAATAAGACATTACTTTATATAATTTTATAAAGTCATACCATAAGGTTTTCTTGTTCTCATGTGATCATTGAAGTTGAGCAATGTCGAACCTGGTCAGTGCCTAGCTGAGTAACTGCTTGGGAATACCAGGTACTGTAAGCTTGAATGTGTAGGTGATATAATGGATAATGACTCAGAATTGGAGATCAGAGAGGTGAGTTCCAATGCCAGTGAGGTTTGTTATGGAAAGGTATGAATCCACCTCTTCTATCCCCAGCTATGGGTGAATTAGTATAACTTGTATCAGTAAATTATTATCTCCAAAGATTGTTAAGATCTAAAAATATTTTCTGGCTTTAAATAACCTTCAAAAGGTTGATAAGCCATAAAAATCAATTATACAGTTTTAGTGAATCCACTTTACAACCTTTACGTGTTCATAAGGAAGTACAGGGATCTCTGTTTTTTATTATGTTGAACAGAAAAGAGATGCTGAAAATATACTGACATCACTCATTCCAGAAAGGAGTCAATTCTCTTCTTAGCAACCTGTATAATAGGGGCGTTTCCCTATTTTGATGGGTAGAGATGTTCTTAAATTTCCTGCAAAGTAAAGAGATGCACACAATACTGAAATCCACACTAGCTTGATTTATTCCCCTGTTAGCTTAATATATACTGCTTCTTTCAATTTTCTCATTTTCCTGCAATATTCTTTCTTTTATTTAGATCTCACTTGAGAGAGAGAGAGAGAGAGAGAGAGAGAATAAAGTCCTGCCAAATACAGTTTGTTATACTAAACTTTTCTACTTTTCTTTCTAGACTTTTCTAATTCTCTTATGTTAAGTTTGACTTTAGGGAACAATTGGTTTCTTCTTTGTATTCTATGCTACATTTGAATTGGATTCTAAATAGAATCTTTTGTTATCAACTTGTCTCCTGAGGGATCAACTCAAGGAAGGAAAGGTGGAAAGAGGAGTGATTACGTTTTTACAAAACCATTCAGGTGATGTAATGTCCACAAATCTTACATACTTGAGTAAAATAGTCATATTCCAAAAGAAAGTAAAAATGTTGTGTATGTATCAGGGTGGATTTATAAAAACGAAATTAGTTATAAACCTTAATTCACTTTCATGATAATGTATCTAGTGACACATCAAATATGAAAAGTAGATAGAGGAAGTAGAATGTTAAAACTTCCATTGTACATTTTGTAAACTGAGCAAATATAATTGAAGATGATTATTTAATATTTATCTCTAGTCTGCTACAAGGCTTACAGAAATATTCACAGATGTTACCTGGAGCATTAGTAAGAGTACATTTTTGAGGATGCAAATCCTTTACAGAAGAATTTATAATAGTCCAGTATTGGTCTTGAGGCAGATGAAGAAGGTCATTCCCATAGATGAATTAATGAAAATCACCATAATAACTTTATTTACTGTGATCACATAATCTGTTGGGCAAATTCCAGCACTTGTTCTGGAGAAAATCAGAAAAGGGAGTGTCATTGGTAAGGATTTAATGCAAACATTACTGACAGGTAGGGTGATTATATCTATAACAAAAATACACTGCTAAAGATTTAACTAGAAAAGTGAAGTGAAAATCAAGAAGAAACAGATTGTTAGTAGTCAGGAATTAATGCAAATATTAATTAGAAATGATTATTAGAATAGGGGCTGCTAAATATATGAAAGGTTCTTGGTTCAACCAGCAACTGAACAACTTTTCAGCACCACCTCATATTAAGTGGAGATACAGACAAGAACAATTGTGCAATTCATAAAATCCAACTAGACAACCTGAATTTCTTGGATGAGAAGTTATTGTTATTTACACTATAAGACAATGGCCGAGTGAATAAAAGCATTGATTTGTGAATTTGGTGATATAGTGGTTGTAAGTTCAATCCCTGGGTTGGGCAGTGTGTACTTGCACTCAGTGGAAACTGGTGAGCAATAACAGAACAGTACTAACTAAAATAAGAACTAGACGATATCTCTAGACATAAGCAGTGGGACAAGAACTTATCCATTTGATTAAATAAAGGGTTCAGTTCAGAATTCTCTGGAGGTTACCTGCATGGATATACACCTGAGGAAGGCTGGAGAATTCAATGGCTGAAACATTGTGATAAAAACAACAATGATGTGGACAAGAGTCCAAATATAAATAGTGTAAATAAATAACCTGAGTCTTTCAAATAGAATTTCACTTGTATGTTTTATTTGTGTTGGTACAGACTCCCCCGCCCACTTTTTTTAAATGACAATAGAAGGTAAAAGTGTTTGTCATTTTAAAGACTACACTTCTTTGCAATATAGTGATACCATGCTTCCATGGTATTTGAGGCAGCTTTAGCAAGTTGATTCTAAATAGTAACTAAATTCTTACAATTGACTAAAATGCAAATCTGCTGCTTTTTAACTTTTTTTTAATAATTATTTCCCTGATATCAGTGATTTTGCTTGACAAACAAAACATTCAAGGCATTTCAATTATTCTTCATTGATTAAAAAAAGAAAAAGTGCAAGTTGTTTCTATCATATTCAGTTGTTTTTAATATTATTGTAGTAATTGAGTTTTCACACCAATTGTATCTGATTCCATATATGGCAGACCGTGATAAAATCTGTTCAATGTTCTGAATTTTAATAATGTTGTTTTCTGAATATTTTCAAATCTTCCTGGAAGTTTCAGTCATTAACATTTTGCCAGGTACTTTGTAACTGTTTCTGGTGTTCAGATAATCATGTGTACAATTGTTACTTTCATAATTTCATTTTTTTTTTTTTTTTTCCTTTTCCTTTTCCTTCTGCTCTCTAGCAACATTCAGATATTTGTACAGTTTCTCACTTTTTTTTTCTTTGCTTATTTTTTTGCTTTTCTGTTTTCTTCTTCTCCAATTTTACTTTATCGCTAGCTGAATTAGCAATGTTTGCTATATGACCATTCTTTATTATCTTTACATTTAGTCTCCTGGCCTGGATCTCCTCAAGCGACCTGTTAGAATTTCAAAATCCCAAAGAATCTTACTTTATTCTCTCTGTCAATTTCTGATTTTTGCTCATTCCATTGGTCTGCATGGTCAGATGCCAATCTGCATAATTCTATGTGGTTCACTGTTTCTACTTTCTCATTTTCACATTTTCACATTTTTATTCCTTCTCAGCTAATAATGATAATTTATGATAAAATCTGAAAGATACCAAAATATTATTCTTGCTTGAGAATTGAATCTAAAGAGCATGATAGTTATGGTGCCCATGATTGCTGTACTGTGGACCAACCCAATGTCCTTGGAGTTATGACTGAAGGAATTGGATACTTGAAGTAGAGATGAGATTGTCAAGACACTAGCAGTGGTGGAGTGAGTACTGAGACAAGAGATGAAAGTTTGAGAAGGTGTTTTGTTACTTGATTATCATTTGAAGTTACCAAACACTTTGTGTAAATATGTATCTGCTTGAGTTATAGTAATAATGATAATGTGCTGTTCATTTCCTGTTATATATTGCATTAAAAACTCTAACTTTTTGCTCGATAGTTCTCAAAATCCAAGAGATGATGAACAATGCTTTGGTGTTTGAAATTTGATTTGGTTTTGTTGTAATCACTCGATTGTTTTTGGTTTATTCTCATCATAGATGAGCTGCACTTTTCATTTTTTTTTTCATTTTTTAATCATAAATGATAAACTTTATCTTTTCAAGAGTTTTTGGATTTTATAGTTCATTCTTTTTTCTGGCTTTTATTGTTATCATAATGTTCTAGCTGGTCCATTAGAAAGAGTGGGATTTCTCTTATTCAGAATAAGTATGGGAACATAAAGATTCTTCTCAAAAATTATAGTAGTGCCTTTTTCCTAAGTGATTTTATTACCTTTATATACTATGGTCGTTGATTATGACTTGGGACTAGACAACAAAAAATGGCCCGTGATCTTCCATATGTTTAGTTTCTTATTTCAAGAGCATCAGTTGATGGTGCCATTAAGGGTTTTTTTAATCATTTTGGTTCAAGAAAGGCAATCTGGCCACTAAGATGCAAGGGCTTACTGAGTGTTAAATAATATGAGAAGAATAACATTAAGGAGAGAGAACAATAAAAGGAGAGGAATTAAAGAGATAGAAAATAATTATTGATGAGACTATTAGCACAGAACTTCCATTTGCATCTCGCCATTTCAGTGGTAAAATAATGAAACCTTTGCTGCTGCCAATCTAATATTGCGCTTAAATTCATAAAATTCATAAAATTTATCATGAAAATATTTATAGAAAAAGTTCAGGGAAGTAATTTTCAACCTCTGTTTTCATGGTTAACAGAATTAAAGCAGTTGTAAGCAAAATCTCCATTCATTATTTAGTGTATAATAACTTTGTCAAATTCTATACTTGAATAGTTACAAAACACCAAGTAAGGCAGTCATAAATATTGGACTAAAGTCAATCTTGACACAAGACTAAATTAATAGAGTATGACCTTAGTTTGAGGTTTGCAATGCTAATCACTTTATCTAGATGAATGATCTGACCATTCCTTAATGTAGATTTTAGTTTGAAAAAGATCATATTTAGAAGAATGACTTTTGAGGTAAATGCTCAAAAGTAAATGATTGCACACATAGATAATTTCATCTACTTAACATGGCAAATCATGACTTTGTTTATCATCATAATGATAAAGTTTTAGCTCTTTGTTAAAAATTAGTTGACAAAATGAATTTAATCAGAAAAGCATTACATGTTATGTATTGAACAAATATTTACTTTGTCTTGTTTTCTCCAGGTTGGTTTTGTTTTAGAATTTTCTTAATTAGATCAAAGCAAAAGACACTATAACTTAAATTTGATTGAATCTTGGAATATTGTAATATCAACAATGTGAACATTTAGAAGAGAATCTATTGTCTTTAGCTTGAAGAGGCATTTTCATAATTTGGTTAGACATTTGAATCAATTTAATCTTTTTATAGAATAAAATAATATAGAATTCAATGTACCTCAATTTGGCAATAACCTATGTATGAATTAGAATTATCAGTGTTACACAAGTGATTGTGTTGTGGCCTGTTTAGGGGCCAGAAAGAAAGGCACACAAGACAAAGGTAGGTTGAACAAGTGTATTGAAATAACTGATATATACAAAGCAAGAGTGTTAGTAATAAGCAGATAGAGGTGTATGTCTGAATGGTAGGTTAACACTGTGTCTCTGCTCCCCAGCTGACTCTTGCAGTTAGTATTTATGAGAGGAGGAAGAGTTCATTCTACTGTCGGAGGGTTTACCACAACAGACAGTAAACGGTATTGTCTGTGAATCATGTTGCCTGAATGAGTCTTTTTATAAACAATTTTACCATTTTCTGTTAACTGTCTTGAAAATGTAAAAATGAACAGTATATTTCTGTCAGCAGGTTGTAGAATACATCAGCTGCATTCTCTTCAAAGAGAGAAGACATACCTCCAAAAGAGTATACTTGTTTGCCATGGGTGGCCTTAGGATGGGATCTAGGAAACATGTTCCTAGCCTCCAACATACTATTTTGATTAGATGTATGATCTGAATGGCCTAATCCAGTCCATTGGCTCATCATGTCGCACTCTGTTAGATTTCATAATACCGACATAGTGCCATTCAACCTTCTACACAGTATATATGCTTTGTCTAACCTACCTCAGAATCTGGCATCTGTAGGGTCAAACATTGATGAAAGGTAGAAGATTTGGCATGGCTCTATTCCCTCTTGAATGTTAGTTTCTTTTAAATTTGTTCCTCTTTTATGCCTTAAGTCTTAGAAATTTGAGTTGCTTTCATATATGAGCATACAAGTTTAGTCATGTTATGGCAAGAAAATAGGTTTCCCATCTTAGTGTTTCTCCTTATTGGCCTCCTTGGCAGGCTTAGTGCAGTTAATGAAATATTTCTTAATTTATCATGGGTTTTAGCAAAACACCAAAGAGACCACATATAGATGCAGACTTGGACATGACAAACTGGTCTTTTCCAAGCTTCATTGTCCTTGAGTTAATGGAGGAAATGCCTATTACAAAGTTGACTTCTTAGTAGGAAAAAAATTCAAGTGTACTCCCTAGATGAGTAAAAAAAGATGACAAATATCACAATACTAGTATGTCTATATTTCTGAGATGAGGTATTATGTACGCTATTTACATTATTCGGACTATTGTCCTCATCTTTGTCACCATATTTATCACAATGTTTCAGCCGTTGTATGCTCCGGCCTTCCTCAAGGACACATGGCACAGTGGATAAAGGCGTTGGTTAGATCCAGTGACAGGACTCGAAGAGTGTGAGTTCAATACCTGGTTAAGGCAGTGGAGAATCTGGAGAGGGGAATTAACAGGCGATAACTGATAACTGACAGCCATTAGACATGGCGCATGGAAGTAGAACAGTGTACCCAAGTGAGCGAAATAAAGGGTTCAGTTTGACATTCTAACCATCTGAAGAAGGTCAGAGCATACAACGTCCGAAATATTGTAATAAATATGATAACAAAGATGAGGACAATAGTCCAAATAATGTAAATAGTATCACAATACTAATTAAGATTAAAAAAGACTCATGAAGATAAATTACTAAAATGGACAACATTTAACAGCTTATCCTCATCAGTCTTTGAACTCCATCCAGGGATGTGTGGTGAGGAGCCTTTTGAGGAGAAGCCTTTTTATTCTCACTCTCCACTCGGGAGGAAATAAAAATAACCCTTCAAAAAAAAAAATGTGTTGATATTAAAAGAATATTCATAAAAGAAAACAAAAAAGACAAATTGTAAATACCAACATATATATTCTCACTTGTAACACACGAAGACAACCTAAGCTGAAGATTGGCTACATTTTGGTAAAAGAGGAGGCATAAATCCCTGGTTCACTCAGACGTTTCAGTCAGACACCACAGGCATAGATGGGGAAACCTGTGTGCAAAATATTTGGAAGGAGTGGTGCAAGCCATATAATGATAGACTTTAAGGAAAAAACCAAAATGCATAAATTGCAATTAAAGCCATACTGCAGATTCAAGGCTTTATGAGACCTGGAAGAAAGGTGTAATTATCAAATGTGGTAAAATCCTTACATTCTCAGAAGCAAGGAAAATCATTGAAACAACCACCTCCACACCATCATATCCAGAAATTGCAAAAAAGTCAATTTCAAATTCTAATGACCACATATGCCAGAACTGTGTTAAACTATTGGACATACTTCCTGGTGTAAAACCAGATAAACTACTAACCTTAGTCAATGAACTAAAATTCTCCTCAAAGTGGTGAAATTTTCTTTATTTGAATCCGAGAAACACCGAGTAACTTGGCAAATTAGTCCTGAGATTTTTACTAGCATTTCATACTGGTCGTGTAACATACTATCTGGGAAAATGAAATGATAAATGTATTTTATTTCCTTTTTCTCTCTCTTATAGTCTCCTCTCTCTCTCTCATAGTCTCCTCTCTCTCTCATAGTCTCCTCTCTCTCTCATAGTCTCCTCTCTCTCTCATAGTCTCCTCTCTCTCTCTCTCATAGTCTCCTCTCTCTCTCATAGTCTCCTCTCTCTCTCTCTCATAGTCTCCTCTCTCTCTCTCTCATAGTCTCCTCTCTCTCTCTCCTATTGTCTCCTCTCTCTCTCTCTCCTATTGTCTCCTCTCTCTCTCTTTCTCCTATTGTCTCCTCTCTCTCTCTCTCTCCTATTGTCTCCTCTCTCTCTCTCTCTCTCCTATTGTCTCCTCTCTCTCTCTCTCTCTCCTATTGTCTCCTCTCTCTCTCTCTCTCTCCTATTGTCTCCTCTCTCTCTCTCCTATTGTCTCCTCTCTCTCTCTCCTATTGTCTCCTCTCTCTCTCTCCTATTGTCTCCTCTCTCTCTCTCCTATTGTCTCCTCTCTCTCTCTCTCTCCTATTGTCTCCTCTCTCTCTCTCCTATTGTCTCCTCTCTCTCTCTCTCTCTCCTATTGTCTCCTCTCTCTCTCTCTCCTATTGTCTCCTCTCTCTCTCTCTCTCCTATTGTCTCCTCTCTCTCTCTCTCTCTCCTATTGTCTCCTCTCTCTCTCTCCTATTGTCTCCTCTCTCTCTCTCTCTCCTATTGTCTCCTCTCTCTCTCCTATTGTCTCCTCTCTCTCTCTCCTATTGTCTCCTCTCTCTCTCTCCTATTGTCTCCTCTCTCTCTCTCCTATTGTCTCCTCTCTCTCTCTCCTATTGTCTCCTCTCTCTCTCTCTCTCCTATTGTCTCCCCTCTCTTCTCTTGCTCTATCCTATCCCCTATCCTCTCTTCTCTTGCTCTATCCTATCCCCTCTACCTTTCTTTCTCTTTTTTTTTTAGTTATTTATTTATTTTTATTTTTTATTGAAGTATGCTTTCAATTCCCCCGGCTCTTAGTACAAGAGTTAATGGCATTCTAGCCAGTTTTTTGATTTAACTAAAAAGGAATTCTAAGTGGTGTTGATTTTTGTCAATAAACTGCCACATTTGGTATATTTCAGTTTTTTTTTTTTTTGTTTTTGTTTTTGTTTTTACTGATATTCTTCTTTAATTCTTGTCAAATAGTTTAAAATAATCAGTCGCTGTTCAATGAGGTGAACTGGATTATTTTGGTTGTTGAGCAATGCACTGATACAAAGTGCATTGCCAATGTTGTTGGTGCTAAAGGCTCTGCTTAACAGATCAATAGGAATTGTTATCACCTGCCATTCAATCAGTACAATATTTGGAAATAGGCCACAGGCTACCTTTTTACCTGTGTTAGTTACTTGTATTTTACTAGTAGTTGACTGGTGTTTTTGTAGTCTTCCTTAACTAAAACCAAGAGAATAATTACTATCAGGTGGATTATATACTACAAAAGAAATTTGTATAGCACTATATCTCATATCTTCAATTACTTAAGGTGGGCAAATGAGTTGATGAGGATTTTGAATAAATTGATGTATTTCTGTTTATACCTTTTCCCAAAATAATGTCTGGTTAAAGCAGTTTTCTGCAGTAAATATTCTCTCTCTCTCTCTCTTTCTCTTTCTTCTCTCTCTCTCATATCCCCTGCCCCATCTTTTTTTTTTTTTTTTTTTTTTTTTTTTTTTTTTTTTCTTTTTGTTACATACTATTTTGAAATGGTTAATGAGTGATATTGACAATTTTGGAGGTTAATGAATTGGTGTGATCAAGCAGGAATTTTAGGTCATTGTAATTCAGACAATGAAAATATTTTAATTTACAGTTGTGGACAGAATTATTTACCCCCACAGAATATTAGCATATTTTCTAAGGAAATGCAAATATTTGCAAGTATTTAGTGACTTTACCATAAATAGTTGATTCCCATATTTAGTTTTGAATAATTTTTGAAATTTTTAGAAGTTTCAGTTTATCTTATCATATTAATAGTTATAAATTTTTTAAAAAATTGGTGCAGTTCAAAATTATTGCCTCCCTCCTTATGGAAATTATAAGATAATATAGGCTCTTTGGCAGTTGTAATGTTTTTACTTAATTTGACATTTAATACAAACACCCTTTGAAAATGAAATAGTATTGAGCTAATTCTATAACATTCTAAAAGACAATGAAGACAATGTGAGTGCTACATACCACGATAACTCATTCTGCAACCTTGATGAGAAGCTCCAAATGAAGATAGGTGATGCATACAAACAAGGTGATGATAGTGTTTAAAGTGTTTAAATGTTCCTAGATAGAAAATTCCTGGCATTATCTAGAAGTACAATGACTCGTTGTGTTAAGAATAAGTTAAGGACTGACAGAAAAGAGTTAATTTCTGAGAGAATGAAAAGGAAAATTGTTAAAGATGTCTTGAAGAATCCCTCACTTAATGACAAAGGACATTGTCAATGATGTAAAGGCATTCACTAGATGCTTTCATTGAGCAGGATTTCAAGCTTGTTTCCCAAGAGAAACTCCTTTACTTAAAATGCAGATTAGCTTATGCATGAAGCCTCTAGAACATGGGAGTAAATATTGGGGCTCTGTTTTATGGTCAGATGAAAACAAATTAGAATTTATATGGAGGGAAGTGAATGAAGCTTACAAATCAAAAAAATACCCTCCCTACAATTAAGCATGGTGGCGAGAGCATTCTGCACTGGGGATGTTTTGCTGCTTGTAGACTAGGAGAACTAGTGAATGTACAGAATAAAGGTTATTCTTAAAAATATAAAATAAAGTGCATGAAAGCTGTCTTTGGAATGTCACTGGATGTTCTAACATGACCCAAAACAAATGGCATGAATTGTTACAAAATACTTAAATGACAGCAACATTAAGGTATTGTCATGCCCCACACAAAGTCCTAACCTAAACCTCATTGAATATTTATAGGCATATTTGAAGAAAATACCTATAAGTGTGTGGAACTAGCAAAAGTGATTAAAGGTATTAATAATAACCAAGAATAAAGATTGCACAATTGATTATAGAAGCAAAATGGACAATAATTTTGTTGTGCACATTCTTTCAAATTCATTATTTCATCATTTGTGAAAAACTGCACATGAAGTTTCCCAGAAAATTTGATGTGTAATTATGGAATTTTTTTTTTCTATGTTTGAATAATTTTGTACCCCAACAATACATGGGTCTGTTTCAACTAGGGCATATGTAATATTGACATGATTTCTGATAAAGAAGCTGATTATTAGACAAAGAGATCTTTACAGTAGTAGAGTTATTAACTATTTATGGCCTAGTGCAGGGCTTTTGAAACTGTTGGTCTTGAGCCTTCAATAGGTTGTGAGATGAATAAAATGGGCCAGGACAAAAAACAAAGAAAGAAATATAAAAATAAACAAGTTAGAGCAAAGTGCAGAATATAAACAACTCTAAATGTTGTACAGCATTCATTAATCATTGCTAGCTTTTCACCAAGGCAAGCTAATATTCTATTTTTTAAAATATAATTTCATATATATATATATATATATGGTCTGTTTTCATTGAGTTTATGTATCTTGTTCACCAAATTTGTTGCTGACTGAATGATATCAATTCTCTTGCAAAGTGACCTCTTGCCAAAACTTAGTTATGAAGGTGTGAAGTGCGCTTGTCTTTGTGTCTGGTGAAAGCCGTTAAGATTGTTGAATCTGAAATCTCATTAAATTATATTTTTTTTCAAATATTATTTACTTTACCTTTATATCATATTTCCTTTAAATTTGTTTTTTCAAAGTAATAATTTTCTATTCATACAAATAGATACATCCAATTCCAATATGTGTGGATCATAAGAAATATACATATAAATTGTCGATGCTAAATAAATGTACCTAGTGAATAGAGTTTGTCTTTGATTTATTACATGTAGGTATAATGGGTTGCAATACAAAATGTGGTTCTTGCTGTCGGTCACAGTAAAAAAACAAAAATAATAAAAAAAAACAAAAAAACAAACGTTTGAAAAATGCTGGCCTCGTGTTGTTTGGATAAAGACTAATAAAAAATGAAACTGGCTGAATTCCATTTTTGAGATTTGTTTCATTCTAATAGATTTATGCAATTAATATCTTTGGCATTTGATTTACCAAAACTTGAAAACATTCTTCTATTTATAAATTTCATATTGCCAAGTGGGGTCAGCACATACTGATGAATTTAGCCTGATTGGGGCCCCTGGGCAGTGCTTTGTGACCCTTGCTATCTTATCAACATTTCCTTTTTTTTTTTTGCCTACATTCATATGTTACAAATTACACTAAACACAAATGACTATTAAATGATGAAAAAATTTCACTGTTTTGACATTATTCTGAGGTCTTCTTTCTTTTTTTTTTTTTTTTTTTTTTTTTTCATCCAAATCTGTGAATTTGTTTTGCTCATACTTAGTCTTGAAAAATCACTATATGAAATTCATTAATTTTTATCCATAATGTTAAAAGTGAAAAGGTGTGACTGAGATGCCAACCCAGTGTCATGTTTAAATTCAGGCTGTTTAGTTACCAGCAAAAGTAACTCGCCAGAGCAGTTACCGTGAAAATATTTGTAGAAAAGACAGAGGGAAGCGACAGTACGTCTGTGAGAGATCAACTGTAAATGATCGAGGCCAATCACATTGCATATTCGTCTGGATGTTGTTGAGGACCTTAAGATGAACAGTAGGGGCTCCAGACCATATATGGCAGCAGCATTCCATTCCATGCAAGGATGAAACTTACCAAAAATGCATTTTTAAAGTAAAATGACCAGCAATACATTTTATAATAGAATTACCAACAATACATTTTATAGCAAAATAACTAATGATACATTTCATCTGGAGTTGAAAACATACAATTATTTTCTAAATATATTTAGCTGAAGCCATAAAACTGTGTTCAAAATATTTAGATTGAGGTATTAAATCGTCCATAGAGATTGATATGCCGCTAAAAAAAAAAAAGTCAAACAACCAATAAGAAATAATTTTTTCATAACATTAATCTATATAATATCCTAGAATTTCTTAAAGAAAGCAAACACACACATCACTGTCTTTAGTAGTTATGTACACACACACACAAACACACCTACCGTTATTCAATTGTGAAAGCAGATTAACATATATAATATTTTTATTACTTCAAAGCTTCCAAGAAAATTAAATTTTGACATTAAATGACCCATAAGGAGTTGATATGCCATTAAACAAACAGAAAATCATCTTGAGAATATGACATAAAACAAAAACAACTTTCTTTATTAACCCTAGAACACTATCAATTAAAGTTACACCACTACTAAGCATGCGTATATCATACCCGATTTTGAAATTATAAAAAAAAAAATATTAAATATAAATCTTTATTTGAAATATTTTACATGCAGGCACTTCAAGCTTTGTACTTTGAGTTAACATTAATAGGAACTGAAAAAACATTTAGGTAAGAAAATCAGGTACAGAAAATTGTAATTAAAAAGAGGAAAATTTGCGCTGGGTACTATATACCCATGGTTAGTGTTCTAGGGTTAAACTGTTGAACCCTGGGTCCTGAACATTTTGGTTCAATGTCACTACTTCAGAACAGGACAGGAGTGAACAAATGTCTGTTACAGAGTTGCTCATACTTATAGCATTATTCTATTGATATGTTAATATTGAGTGATTCAGATCTATGATTAGATACTGGAATTATTTTGGATTTTGTTGCTGGAGTTAAGAAAAAGCAACTTTAAATTAAATTGGAGTAAAAAAAAAAAATAGAAAATGGTTGACAAGTTTTCACCTAACAAAAAAAGAATAGAATAGAAATATGTTAGTTGATTTGTTTAACGGCATATAATAAGTAATAAAAATGTTATTCTGCTTTCACAATTGAATACATGGTAGATGATACTCAGCTTGTGCATATACATATTTGTGTAGACATAATTACTAGAGGCGGTGATATGTGTGCTTTTTTTTTTTTTTTTTTTTTTTTTTTTAGTTATATTTTGGAATACAGATTGAATTAAGAAATTGTAGGATATATGGATTAATGTCATTGAAGTTTATGTTGTTTGATCTTGTTTAGCAGCATATCAATCCCTGTGGGTCATTTAATGCCAACATCTAAATAATTTGAACACAATTTTATGGCTTCAACTACAGGTAAATGTATTGCTTGTATTTTTACTATTAAAATGTAGTTTTATACTTTCATAGTCTTTTTCTTTGGGGAGCTCACTATTTGTCCATAGCTGGGACCCTAACAGATGTTACCACCCTGAGTCAGAGTGGACCTGGAGACCAATAGCAATTAAGAGGTGGTTCCATGCTCCTCCAAAGCCTCCAATCTCCCGATCAAAGGCCTTGATGCAAAATTTATGTAGTTTCATGTAGTTTATCATCATATTCAGGACTGAGAAATAATATGATTGAATTTGAAATTTTTGTCTGAAACAATGAAGTCCTATTGGTGGCAATTTTGAAATTTTTCTTTTTATAATCTTATTGCTCTGTTTTTCTCTTTTCCACTCTAATGGACTGACACTTCTACAAGTCTCTACTCTTTATTGACCTGAAAATGTTCACGTGTTTCAGTTTTTACTGTTGGATGTATTGCCTGTGAGCTTATGATGAAATCATCTTATACATTCTTAGAGGATGTAAAGGTCAACTGGTACATTTGGGACATTGGAAACATCAGTTTGTTACTACTGAGAGCTAAATATGGGGGTGTGGTTTTGTTTTATTTACAGCATCTTTTTAATGCCACCCTCCTTTTTTATTTTTGTTTATTTTTTTTTCTCTGTAGAGTGGTATGTTCATTGAACTTGTAATTTTTTGAGATTATGTAACTGTAACTGCTTTGTGTTACTTTGGATTAACAACAGGATTGAACCATAGCAGATCAGGTTTTTGCCCTTCACCTTGAGCATCCCTAACAATTGTTTTACTCACAGCTGGCAACTTGCTGCATAAGGATGACTGGCTATTTATTAGTCAAATACTATATACGGCAAGGTAGATATGCATTCACCTTTTCATTTTCATAACCAGTATTCACTTACACATAAAGATGTCTCAAATATGTTAGTGTTTTTCTTTTTTTTTTTTGACTTCTGACTTATTAACTGTAGTCAGTACTTTTATTATTCTTTGATTTCTACTTTCAAATTGTTAATCTCTTGCATAACTTTTAATACTGTTATTTTTTTTTACCACTGGTTTTCATGGCAAATTTTGTTGTTTGCAGTTAATGGCATAGTTTCAGATATTTTCTTGTTCTTTTTATAATCTCTTTTGTTTATTGTGACTGTTTTTGCTGTGTGTCCTACCCTCCCAGGCATCAGGTTCCACAGCACTAAATTTACAGCTTTTATGCTCCTTTTATAAATCTTTTTTTTTTTTTTTTTTTTTTTTTTGCTATAAGGCACTCAAAGATAAAATCTTTCTCTTTAAGCAAGATTTTTTTAAAAATTGTCTGATGCATCAAGAGAGAATTAAAAAGAAAGTGTACTTCATTGTAAAACTTCATATTCAAAACACTTTTGCAAAATTTTCTTTCTTTGCTATAGTCAAGAAAATTACACAAGGGAAGCCAGAAGCCAGTTTTATTTCCAATGAATCTTTAACACTGCATATACTGTGCATATATACCTACATGCAATGATAGTTTTTCAATCACAGAAAATATTTTAAAGCAATTTTAATAATTTTGGGGCAAATTTTAATAATGTAGTCTTATTTTTTTTTATTTTTTTTTATTTTTTTAAATTGATGCATAACAGAACACTTTACCCCTGTGGGGACTAAATAAAGGGCACAGTTCGAAATTCCAATGTATATCACCTTAAGAAAACTGGAGCATACAAGTGTCAAAACACCATGAATACAGCAATAAAGATGAAGACAACTGTCCAAACAATGTTAATAGTGTAAATAACATTCATATATGAAGTGCACAATCTTTTTTAAAGATTATTGTTATCATATTTGATGGTAATTAAAATTTTTTTTTGTAAAATTCCTTGCTGAAATCAGTTGTGGAAATCTTATATCTAATTTGATAACTGACTTGAATAAAATCAAATACATTTATTTTATTTATTTTTATTTTTTGCATACATGTTACCCCCCCCCCTCCTTAAGGTGATTCTTTAATTCTTGCCAGTTTTGTTAGTACTCTTTTGAGGGGGGGGTTGTATTTTGTTGTTTGACTATAAATTTAATTAAGATCATTAATACTTGGTGGGGACATGCTTACTCACCAAGAAACTTAAAGACAAACAAAAACAAATCCTCAGGAGGTGTAGTCACTCATAGACAAAGCCTATTGATTATTTAATCAAGATCAAGAGAGAGAGAGGTAAAAAGAATACATTTCCTTCAAAATAGTCATTTAATTATTGGATGTAATGAAATATTTGTTTTTTGCTTCATCTTAGTTTTTTTTTTAATACCAATTTGTTTTTCTCTGTGCACTCCATTCCATTTTATTCTGGTTTAAAACCATATATTGTATAGTGAGAGCTTAGGTTTGTGGTCATTGTAAAGCTTGTTCTTGTCTAATATAGTTTAAGACCATACTATATAATCTGCCCCCCCCCCCTTTTTTTATGTAATCATGATCAGATAATATTTTGATGAATTTTTCTTTGAGAGTTGTTGTGCTTTTATAAAGCTCTATTTGATCTAATACATATTTTCATTATGAAGGATTTTTTTTTTCTTTGTTTGAATAATTTTGTCCCCAACAATACATGGGTCTGTTTCAACTGGGGCATATGTAATATTGACATGATTTCTGATAAAGAAGCTGATTATTAGACAAAGAGATCTTTACAGTAGTAGAGTTATTAACTATTTATGGCCTAGTGCAGGGCTTTTTAAACTGTTGGTCTTGAGCCTTCAATAGGTTGTGAGATGAATAAAATGGGCCAGGACAAAAAACAAAGAAAGAAATATAAAAATAAACAAGTTAGAGCAAAGTGCAGAATATAAACAACTCTAAATGTTGTACAGCATTCATTAATCATTGCTAGCTTTTCACCAAGGCAAGCTAATATTCTATTTTTTAAAATATAATTTCATATATATATATATAATATATATATATATATATATATATATGTGTGGTCTGTTTTCATTGAGTTTATGTATCTTGTTCACCAAATTTGTTGCTGACTGAATGATATCAATTCTCTTGCAAAGTGACCTCTTGCCAAAACTTAGTTATGAAGGTGTGAAGTGCGCTTGTCTTTGTGTCTGGTGAAAGCCGTTAAGATTGTTGAATCTGAAATCTCATTAAATTATATTTTTTTTCAAATATTATTTACTTTACCTTTATATCATATTTCCTTTAAATTTGTTTTTTCAAAGTAATAATTTTCTATTCATACAAATAGATACATCCAATTCCAATATGTGGATCATAAGAAATATACATATAAATTGTCGATGCTAAATAAATGTACCTAGTGAATAGAGTTTGTCTTTGATTTATTACATGTAGGTATAATGGGTTGCAATACAAAATGTGGTTCTTGCTGTCGGTCACAGTAAAAAAACAAAAATAAAAAAAAACAAAAAAAAACAAACGTTTGAAAAATGCTGGCCTCGTGTTGTTTGGATAAAGACTAATAAAAAATGAAACTGGCTGAATTCCATTTTTGAGATTTGTTTCATTCTAATAGATTTATGCAATTAATATCTTTGGCATTTGATTTACCAAAACTTGAAAACATTCTTCTATTTATAAATTTCATATTGCCAAGTGGGGTCAGCATATACTGATGAATTTAGCCTGATTGGGGCCCCTGGGCAGTGCTTTGTGACCCTTGCTATCTTATCAACATTTCCTTTTTTTTTTCCTCTTTTTTTTTTTTTGCCTACATTCATATGTTACAAATTACACTAAACACAAATGACTATTAAATGATAAAAAATTTCACTGTTTTGACATTATTCTGAGGTCTTCTTTTTTTTTCTTTTTTTTTTTTTCATCCAAATCTGTGAATTTGTTTTGCTCATACTTAGTCTTGAAAAATCACTATATGAAATTCATTAATTTTGATCCATAATGTTAAAAGTGAAAAGGTGTGACTGAGATGCCAACCCAGTGTCATGTTTAAATTCAGGCTGTTTAGTTACCAGCAAAAGTAACTCGCCAGAGCAGTTACCGTGAAAATATTTGTAGAAAAGACAGAGGGAAGCGACAGTACGTCTGTGAGAGATCAACTGTAAATGAGATGCCAGATCGAGGCCAATCACATTGCATATTCGTCTGGATGTTGTTGAGGACCTTAAGATGAACAGCAGGGGCTCCAGACCATATATGGCAGCAGCATTCCATTCCATGCAAGGATGAAACTTACCAAAAATGCAATTTTAAAGTAAAATGACCAGCAATACATTTTATAATAGAATTACCAACAATACATTTTATAGCAAAATAACTAATGATACATTTCATCTGGAGTTGAAAACATACAATTATTTTCTAAATATATTTGGCTGAAGCCATAAAACTGTGTTCAAAATATTTAGATTGAGGTATTAAATCGTCCATAGAGATTGATATGCCGCTAAAAAAAAAAAAAGTCGTCAAACAACCAATAAGAAATAATTTTGTTCATAACATTAATCTATATAATATCCTAGAATTTCTTAAAGAAAGCAAACACACACATCACTGTCTTTAGTAGTTATGTACACACACACACACACACACACACACACACAAACACACCTACCGTTATTCAATTGTGAAAGCAGATTAACATATATAATATTTTTATTACTTCAAACCTTCCAAGAAAATTAAATTTCGACATTAAATGACCCATAAGGAGATTGTATTCTCACACGACATAACCCATTTTTTTTAGGTTCCCCTGCATATATTTTTTTAAAGATATATACATATATATTGAAAGTGAGAGAAAAGAGTAGGGGTGATTGAGGAAAGGAAAAAAAAAGGACAGAGATCAAGACAACAGAAAATGGCAATTGATGTTGCATTTACATTTTTGAAGATTGCAGTTAACAGGGAAGCAAGTGAGTTCTATTGTTTGGGAGTATGAGGAAAGAAACTGTTGGTGTAGAAATGACACTTACATTTGACTATTTCAGCAAATGGGTGGGACCTAGATGCCAATCTAGTAGCATGCTTAAATTCACGTAGTTGGGGCATCAGGGTGGGGGACTTGTCAGAGCAGTGGCCATAAAAACTGTGATTGATTTTGTGACAAGGAATTGTAATCAGAAAATTTATCATTCAGTTTCTGCTGTTTGCTTGTTTGTACTTGTAGACTGACTGTGGGGCATTTAACTACAATTAACCAGTTTAGTCTACTGCAACATCAGTAGCAAATTAACTCTGATGATGGGACTGGCAGCACAATCCCAATGCCCAAGATGGATTAACCTAAAGGGCTAAAGTGCTTCAACAGCCCTATTATTTCCTTGTAGCTGGAATGAAGGGAGTATTGGATTTGTGCCTTTCTCAGGAGTATCAGTGTGAATCAGTTTTAGCCAAAGTCTGAACTTTGTTCATTGATGCCTTTTTCCTAACAATTTGGCTAAATGAATTTTCCTTTATTGATGAACAGAATAAGTTGATTAATAGAAACTTTCAGCAACTGGAAGTTGGTTTCATAGTTATTGATCTTATGCTTGTAAAATCTGTGATTTTCTTGTTAGATAAACATCAGCACTGTCCCAGACAGTAAATAAAATTCAGGAATGATGTGTGCAAACCCAACCCAACAGAATAAGTATTTTACAAAAGATTTCTGTCATAGTTCATTAGATATTGATCTATCATTATAATTGCTGATTCTACATATTTACAGGCGATACTTAAAAAAAAAAAAAAAAAAAAATAATGACACTATTTTGAGTAGTGAGACAAATCTGCTTAGAGGAGTTAATCCTAATCATAAAGAGAATTTTAAAATGCAAATTAAGCTGAATAATGAATTTATTTACTGAATATGAGCGATTAGGTTTCAACCTGAAAAACTATCTAAATTACATCACATGAACCTTATATAAAATATTTCAGTTGTGTTTTGAAAGAGTTTATGAATGTAATTATTTGGCAATTATAAATTTGTTGGCAAGCTAAATGGATCACCTCTAACCCTCATACTTCTGACAATTTTGTATATAAGACTTTCTTATATATTGAATGATGTAAATATTTGCTTGCTTGCCTGGATTTGTTGAATGCAAACATATTGACAAGTCTATTGATTGAAGCATTGTGGATTTGAAAGGATAAATGTTACAGACAAGAAAAGTTAGTTTATTTTACAAGCAACTAAGTGGTTAGTGCAATTCTAATCTCAGAAGTGCATCTACTGTCCACGTGTGCATATAGTTTGACCTTTCTGATGCAGTTGCTTTCTAGTCTTATCTGAGTTGCATCTATCACAGCTTGGTTTAGTCTATTCATCTGAATGTTTGTTAGGGCAAAACATTAAAGCCTAAAAATATTTATTTGACATATTTATAACACAGAAGAAAGCTTAGATTGTTTTTTTTTTTGAGAGTTAGAAGTAACTAGACTTTCCATAAACCTGTTGAGTTTCTTTTATAAGCAGTTTATGATACAAAATGACGAGGTAACAATCTTATAAATGTTATTATGAATTATACATATTTTAATTTTATTTGCAATAAAACGTATTGCAATAATTATTATTACTCACATTATACAATATTACTTACTGTCCTGGGTAAGACTATAAACTATGTCCAACAGCAAGGCCTCTGATCAGGACGTTTTGAGGAGCAAGGAGCCACCTCTTAATTACTTGTGTTCCCAGGTCTGCTCTGACCTGGGGTGGTAGCATCTGTTAGGGTCCCAGCTTAGTTAACACCTAAACTGGGGTCAAAACACTATGAAAGTGTAAAAATAGGTTTGAATACAGCAATACATTTTTGTAAAAAAAAAAAAAATAATAATAATAATCAGTAATAAATTTTTGAAGAGAAAGTTATTACCAACAATACATTTTTTGGGGGTGGGTGGGGAACAAAAAAAAAAAAATCAGTATTTCCATCAATAAAAATCTTAGTGACATTAAATAACCCATTGAGGTGTTAATATGATGTAAAACAAACCAAACCAGTATTAATTAGATCAAATACAATGAGAAATGAAGAAATGAAAAGGTTTTCAGGATTTGTGAAAAAATACATTCCTTGAACAACAAAAAAACTGATGAAACTTTCAATATATTAAAATTATTAATATGATATCATTGAAATAAATTTAATTAATTTGTAAGAAAAAGGAGACATTCCCCATAACCATAATTTATTACTATGAACTGATTATAGACTCAAGAATGTATCCAGTTGACAATTTATGAAAAAGATACATGACCACATAAAAACATGAAATTATTTTTAGGTAATTGACTGTGTATGGAATTTGCCTAATATTACTAATATACACTGATAAAGAGTATGTAACACTTTTCATATATGACTGAAAGCTGTACATATATGTATGTTTATCTATTAGTAAAGGTGGTAAAAGAGGGTTTATTGTTCTACTGGGCTTCATAGTTAACACATTGTGTGAAAATTTGAAGCAAGAGCTTAAAACAGGCGTGTAATCTTTTTCCAAATAAGAATATGTTTTATTATATATATATATATATATATATATATATATATCTGTTTCTTCCTCACCTTTTATTTCAGAGTACATAATGGTAACAAAACAGAATGCATCTGTTTACCATCAAATCATGTGACAGATATTAGCCTCTTCACATCTCAAGTAGTTGTTTATAAAAAGCTTGTGTAGTGAATTGTGTAAATATATGGTATATTATGCATATTTAAATTTACTTAATAATGCTATAATGTATTATGCATGTTTAATATTTTTAACACACATAATAGTAGGAATATGATATGCAAGTGTTTGTTTATATACATTTAAGCTGTATCCTGGGAACGCACATAGTTACATACATCCAAGATTAGAGATTTAGTAGATAGATATCATTTCAAATTTTGGCGAAATTCTGTTAGTCATTATGCTTGCTGTTGATATATAAATTAAGTTTTTATATATCTCTATATTTATGTTCATCTTAGTCTGGTTTATGGAATATGGTTGGCCAGTTAGATTGTATTGTGCCAATTATCTGCGTTAGTAAAATTTGTCATCTTTGACATTTAGGCACAAGAAAAAAAAAATGCTGATTTTCAATCACTGGTGCAGATTGAAGTGCACAACTATTTTAACCATTAAGTAGATCTAATTAGAAATATATGAAAAAAAAAAAAAAAATCTCAGAAATTGATTTTATAGCACTCTAAATATATTTGACATAAAGTTAAATATTCCTTTAAATGGTCTATAAAGCCTTTCTAGGAGTTAGACTATATACAAATACTGGAATGGTTGATGGCTTATCTTTATTTTCTATTTAATAGAACATTACAGACTAAATATAAGTATTGGTTGTCCATGTCGTCTGGATAAACATAAGCCTTCCAGAAACCTCAACTTCATATAAAATTAGGGAGATATTTCTTCAACATTTTTTTTTTTTTAAGTTGTTGGTTTTGTACACCATTAAATACAGTAGCTCCCACCCCCCAAGATAATTTAGAGATTACTGACACAGCTGCAATCAGATGACTTACATCATTAGGAAATTGCATGTTACAAGTGGAAGAAGCAGTACAGAGTTATGGGACAAGTAATATAGAAATAAGTGATAATGAGCTTTGTTATAGAGGCACCCCAGTCAACATTTGTGCATTTTTTATTCAAATTTTGGCATATTCAATTAAAAATAAATTGGACCTGAAATTAATATTTTTTTGGGGGTTTCATCCAAATAAGCAATAGATAAAAACTTTAAAAGTGACATTTAATTCAAAGCAATTAACTTGAGATTGTGTGTCCTCTTGTTTTCCAGTCCAATAATCTACCAACTGAAGTCAAAATATCAATCTGTGCCATCTTGTCACATTAGCAATCAGTATATCAACAATTATAGTTAAATAGTTTAAATAGTTTATACAAGTTGAGTCATGAGATGATTTTCTCTTCAGGTGTCCACATTAAAAAGAAATAACAACATAGTTATTTGGAAAATTTAGATGCTAAAAGTTTGAATAATTTTTATGCTAGCAAACTGTAGAAATTTACAATGTTCTTACAGTAGTTACACATTTGCAGACATTTTCTTTTTCAACTTTTATGGAAAAATGATTTTTAAATTCAGAATCAGAAGTTAAAACTGAATATAAACAAAGATTTTAACTTTAGTTTTAACAATTATCATTTAAGTCATTCTTAGTGTGTTTGATTTTTAAGTGGTGGTGTTCTCTAAATCTGGCTTTGTGTTATCATCGAGTGAATAACTACTTTCACTTTCACTGCCAGATACTGTCTTGAAAGGTTAAATGTCACTGAGAAATGACAACTGCTTTACTTTGGTAAAGAGGCTAATTTTAGATACTTTTTTTTTTTTTTTTTTTTTTTTTTTTTTACATTTGATAATATTTTTGAAATAAAAGTAGCATATCTTCATAGTAAAGGTTTGATACATTTTACCTTTTGGTATATTGAAAATGGATTTATATACAGACCTCATTATGATGATATTCTGTTCTTGACTTGTTAGTAGTATTTCTTGTTTCATAAGGATTTGTTTGCCTTCTTTTCTTACTATGTTACTTTCTACTCCAAAGTTTTAATGTAAGATTAATTTCAAGGATTTCTTTTGCAAGAAAATCCTTGCTTATTTTCTCAGTATTTTCTCCCTCTTATTTATCAATTTTGGTAAGAAAAATGGCTGAGATTAACAAGCTTGTCTTCAGTTTGGTTCTCTTGGGTACATTTTTTTTTTATTACTTTGTCCTTGTGCCAGACTAAACTAAGCTTAAATAATTGTACTTACCAATGTAAGTAACCAATGGCTTGGATACATCTTTTTTCCTTTTTTTTTTAATTTTTTTTTTTTCGTTTTTTTTTTTTTTGCTTTGTATCCCTTTTTCTTTTGTTTTTCTTTTTTTTTTGTTTGTTTTTGTGTTTCTTTTACTATCCGCCAGTCTGTCTGTTGATGCTATTTATCTGTTCCGTCACTGGCTGCAAAGTGAAGCCTTCACCTCTAAAAATTATAAACTGAACATAACAACACAATCTGCAGTTCACCTGTGGAGTTGCCCTGTCTGTGATGCTAGTATCCATTACTTAAGTGTTGCCAATAGATTTTGTAAGGAGTTAGTCTTTTACTTGGTTTCACCTCTGACACCAACATTTAGTAGTAGTAATAATAGTACTAGTAGTGGCAATGACGATAATGAGAATTGCCAGTCATTTTTTCTTGTTCCACCATTTCTTGTCACCACCCTTTCCTCTCTAGTACCGCAGTCAGTCCATGATGGCCTCGAATCTGGACTGGGACCTTATGTTTATGATGGTTGGATTCAATCATCTTCACAAGCAGGTAATAACTTCAATTTCTTTGTTCTTGTCCTCGTTACTTTAAACTTAATTATTATTTCTATGGCTGATGAGATTCTTATTGGTTGTGGTGGTTGGGCAGGGTGGGATCTATATTGTGTGAAGAGTGCAAGTCTTTATATTGTTTACTTATTTCAGGCTTAATAATAATATTTGCTTTTATAGATGTTAATGTTTTATATGGATCATTTAAGATTCTCGAATTGGAAATGATCAGGCTCATGATTTTTTTTTTTTTTTTAAATTCAAATGATCAGAGAATAACTGTTTCCTGGTATGCTATTATTAACAACATTTCTTAGTGTTCTATTCAAAGAAACTATTGGAGTGTCTGAAATTTGTATTTAGGAGTAATTTTTGCTGGACTAGTGTATCTATTTCTTTTATATTGTTGATTTGTGACATAGCTTCATCTTTTATAGTCACACAGTTTTATTTTATTCTGATATCCTTTCTTAGGATTATCTTTGCATTAATAGAAAGTGGATTTCTATAGCTATTTGTATGCTTTTTTTTTGTAATAATAATAATAACATTTATAAGAAGAATAGGATTGAAGATTTTGAACATTGTATGAGATGCCCACCATTCCAACTGGAAATATTAAGGAAAAATATTATTGCATTGCATATTGGACATGATTACTGGAACAGTTATGTAATAAATTCTGTTAATTATTTTTGATGATGACAATATTATTTTTAACTTATTTTCACACTAATTCTAGCTAGTGATTCTTGTTGGGATTTGAGTGATAGCAAGTTTTTTCGGTGCTTTTCTAATTATTCAGATCTTTATAAAGATCTTTTAAGATAGTTCAAGCCCACCAGTGATACTAGTTAAAACCCTCACAGTTACATAGTTTTATTTCTACAATATCTAGATATTTATCTTGCTATTCTTTGATTTTGTTTTGCTCTTTTCTTGACTAGAATTGTAACCTCTTCTATCTGACCCCGCCCTCGACTACATCTGGACTCTTTGAAATTTAAAGCCCTATATTTTGTTTTCTGTTTCAGTACAGCTTGTGGTTTAAGCTTAATGGTTAGCAAGTCAGTTTAGTTGACTATCATTACAATATAGTGACTTTGATTCTCACTGGGTGCTCTTCACTTGTGACTTTAGATTAAGCTTAGGATTTTTTTGTTTTCATTTTTGATTTTGTTTTAAACCAATTCACCCCAAGGAAGTTCATAATCCCACTAAGATACAAGGGGTTACTGGGAGAGAAAGAAAATGAAAATGATTTTTAAAGGAACCAGATACCCAATTTTAAACAGGAAAC